>CM052706.1:16772042-16789231 GCA_028551405.1 Uromys caudimaculatus | reverse complement strand
TTAAAATGCAAAATCAATTACATCTCTCCTTTGAAGCTTCCATTCTAAAGCCCTGGTTACATGAGTTTCCCCAATAACACACACCAGAGGTTTTTTTCTTTTTAATTTTTCAATTGTATTTGTTATTTTTCTAATGCTCACTTGCTAAATTAATTAGCATACTTATTTATCTTTGACCTATCTCCATTGGTGCATGTATCCCAGGGACCACATTCACCTCCATTTTATCTGTTTTATTCTCCATTTTATATGTATGTGAACGTGTCTATATATGTGTGTGTGTCTGTGTTGTGTTTGTGTATGTGGTTGTGTATGTGTATGTGTATGCTGAAGGCTTTGACGGTCAGAAGAGGGTGTTGGATGTCCTGGATCTGGAGTTATAGACAGTTGTGAGCCACCATATTGGTGCAGCTTAACTGCTGAGCCATCTCTCGGTCAACATTTTATCCCCAGTACTAACCACAAATAGTAACAAAACGTGGAACACACTGAATGGCATCTTTCTAACAGAAGAAACAAGATAAAGCCTAAGGGAAAGTTCAAAGGAAACTGTTGGTCTGTAGAGCAGAACCTTCCTAGACTCGGGGATTGCCATAGCAGTGGTTCTGGAGGGAGGGACAGAAGCAGGAAGCTGGCTGAGAACCTTTAAGAAGCACTTGGAGCAGGGCTTATGACTCCCCTACAGCTATAGCAGCAGCTGTCTATAGAATACATTTCTCTAACTGGGCTGCCTTGCCTGGCCTCAGTAGGAGATGATGTGCCTAGCCCTACAGGGACCTCTACCCTCTCAGAGAAGGTGAGGAGGGATGGGGGAGGGACTTTGTGAGGGGGACAGAGATCAGGGTGTAAAGTGAAATTTTAAAAATGCTAAAGAAGAAGAAGGAAGAGGAGGAGGAGGAAGAAGAGGAAGAGAAGGAGGAGGAGGAGAAGGGGGAGGAGGAGAAGGAGGAGGAGGAAGAGAAGGAGAAGAAGGAGAAGAAGGAGAAGAAGGAGAAGGAGAAGAAGAAGAAGGTGGTGGTGGTGGAGGAGGAAGAGGAGGAGGAGGAAGGGGAGGAGGAGGAAGGGGAGGAGGAGGAAGGGGAGGAGGAGGAAGAGGAAGCAGCAGTAGTAGCAGCAGCACCTAGGCCACATCCCTTCTTACTCCATCAAAGAAGGGACTGAAATTTCCTTGCAGAAGAATGAAGTATATCTTCTCTCATATTCTCTTGGTTCTTGAGGTGTATATTTGTTTAATTTCTGCTTGTGTGCAATTGCTTCTGCTTTTATTCAATTGGCCTCAGTTTAAATACTGCTTCCTTGGAGAGGTTTTCCAAACTGCTGCATTTGAATTATGGCCCCTTGGCTTCTCCCTGCTATGGAGCTATGTCCCTTCTTCATGAAGCCAGTCCGTTGAACATGGAGTGACATTATTACTCGGGTTTGATGATTACATCTGACATCCCAACTAGTGGGGAGGCTGAAGCAGGAGGATTGCTATGAGTTGAAAGCTAAACTGGGCTACAGAAACCTTGCCTTGTCTCAGATGACCTTCTCTCAAATAACCAAAACCACTAAGGATATATATAGTTCAATGGGTGGTAGAGCGCTGGCCTGACATTAAGCTCTGGGTTCCAGCGCCACTACTACAGAAGCAGGCATGGTGACCCATGCCTAAAGTCCCATGCACTTGGGAAATAGAGGCAGGATCAGAAGCTTGAGATCACCCCTGGCTATGTAGTGAGTGTGAGGCCTGCCTTGAGTGCATGATACTCTGTACACACGTGCACATTCGAACACAAGCCTATGCACATACAAACTCAGCACAGCTAAAGAGATGGCAGAAACATAGAATCCCTTCCTCAGCGCACACACCCACCCACCCTTCCGCCCTTTCCTTCCTCCCTCCTCCCCCTCCTTCCTTCCCCCCTTCCTCCCAGTCCTTCCTTCTTCTTCCCTCCCCTTCCTTCCTCCTTCCCTCTCCCTCCCTTCTTCCCTTCCTTCCTTCTTTCCTTCTTTCCTTCCTTCCTTCCTTCCTTCCTTCCTTCCTTCCTTCCTTCCTTCCTTCCTCCTGCTATCTCTGTCTATACCCACCTCTCTTTCCCAGCACTTAGGAGGCTAAAGCAGTAGGGTTGTGTATTTCAGACAGCCTGGGCTGCATATTGAGACCCTATCTTTCAAAGGCTCATAATGAAGAAGTTTTTGTTTAATATGTGTGTCTTAGGGTTTCCATTGCTATGAAGAGATGCCATGACCAAGGCAGAGCTCTCATATAGCCCAGGCTGCCTCAAACTCATATGTAGCTGAGGCTGGCCTTGAACTCTGATCCTGTCTCCACTCCCTGAGACAGGTATTACATGCCCAGTTTGTGGTGCTGGAAGTTGAACCCAGGACTCTATGCACACTAGGTAAGTATCCCACCAGTCACTCAACACTCCCAGCCCCTAGCACTGGTTTTGGATTTGATTATGTGTCTCTTATTTCACATTCTTGTATTCATTATTCATCAGACTTGGATTTGTATATTTAAGGTTTTGTCATCGTCTATGGAATTTGCGTATTTATAGTTCTCACCAAAGATGGCCATCCATCTCACCCTGTTCTTCTGGAGTCCTAGCAACATGTGTGTTATGCCGCCTGACATTCCCTACAGCTGAAGCTTTAAGTTCTCCTGCCCGTTCTGTGTCCTCTGTTTCATCTTCACCTCAGCGCTCTTCTGCCAGGGTCCTTATTTCATCTCAGTCATTTTCATCTCTGTCTCTAGGGGTTTGGCTTGGCTCTTTTGTTATGATCTTCATTCTATGCTCAACGTTTAAACCTTACAGAGTGGAGTTGTGTTTTAGAAACTGACATAACAAGCCTTTTGACGACTATGTTGGGTTCTTTTACCTACCACGCTTCTCCTCCCTTCCAACCCTCAACACTAGGTAGGAGAGAAAGAAGGAGAGAGGGGAAAGGGGGTGTCAACCTTGGTAGACTACTTCCTGCTGATTGGGGTCGTCACAATCTTTGTGGTAAGTATGATCTGCACCATCAGGCTATCCAATTTCTTTTCTTGCCTCTTTGCTCATGACCAACCACTTGACAAACCACAAAACCAGCAACCAGCAGCAGTAGGGGGTGCAGCAGCTGCCACAGCCTCTCGGGACTCCGGCATTTTTATATACCCTCTCAAGCGTTCCCAGAATTCCAAATGTAAACCATCTTCAGCTGGCAAAATCATGCCCCTGCCAGAACATGAGACAAATCATAGTTAGCTGCTGTGAGCAATCTGAAGCAGCCCCGTATCCCACACCTGGGACTAAAACGGAAACATATTCCCATAATATAACTGTGTTTTTAAAGAAACTAAAATTCTCACTACAAGCTGCTTCAATGTAATCTCTTAATTCCAACACTATAAATGTCAATAGATTGGTTATTTTTCTGATTATAGATTATGTTTTACCATTTTTTGTTTGCCTGGTATTTTTTGTTTAGGTCAAAGATAATCCAAATTCTATCTTGATAGGCATTGACTATTTCTGTATTCCTATAGTATTCCTCCTCCTTCTCTCTGGAAGCCTCTAGCGTGGTACCTGACACACAGCTGAAGCTCAATAAACATTTACTGAAACTGGTTTTTATTTCAACACACAAAAATATCTTTAATGGCAAGTCTCATTGCTTTGGCTACCTGGCATCTATAATTTCTGCCAGTGATGTAGAGCCTGGCTCTTACTACAGAAAGTATGATGCCAGTGTCCAACCCAGTACCAGTTCTTTGAGGAAGGTAGTTAATGGAGTCAGCGGCCATGCCAACGTTTATTTATGTTTGGTAATTCTTCTGTCTATAACTCTATGCTATTTTAAGACCAAAAGCCATTGGCTTCCAGTAATTAACTCCTGCTGCTCAGCAGCAGGGGACAAAGAAGAAAAGAGGGTTAATTAGTAGGGCTCTTTTCTCTCTGGCTCTGGAAACTTGTTAATTCTTCATGAACCAGAGAGAAAAGAAAAGCAAAAAAGAAAAGAAAAGAAAAGAAAAGGAAAGAAAAGAAAAGAAAAGAAAAGAAAAGAAAAGAAAAGAAAAGAAAAGAAAAGAAGAGAAAGAATATCTTTTACACGGGCAATATGCACAGACACACACATTCATACAGACACACTCTGGTCAGGCCTGACCATCAGTCTCATCGATTCCATAAGTCTTCATGCATACTTACCTATACACACCTATAGCTACATATGTTTGTATATACATATATATAGACAAACAGACATATACGTATATACATTTGGCGAAGGGAACAAAAGCTCCAATGAGCAAGCTCCAATGCAGAAAAAACTCACTCATTCTGGATGAAGCAGAAAAAAGAAGCTCCCATCTTTATTGCTGAAAGAAAAGCTTCTCCTTTATTGTCATTCTTAGTTCTTATACTTTATTTACTGTAATGACTTACAGTCTGTAGTCCAACTAACCCAACCATGGGCCGCTGTGGATGGGAAGTCCAAGAGTCTAGCAGTTGCTCAGTTCCACGAGGCTAGTTGTTTCAGCTGGTCTTCTGTAGAAGTAGGTTCCAACAGATGTGCTGGCAAGTAAATGCATGTAGTCAAAGAAGAAGAATCTTCCTTCTTCCATTGTCCTTATGTAGGCCTCCAGCAGAAGGAGTGGCCCAAATTTAAGGTGTGTACCACCACGCCTGGATCTGGGACTTGCTTTGTCCCAGGCTGACTGGGACTCAGAGATCTGCTTGCTTTGGTCTCCTAGTGTGTACTACCTTGCCTGGGTCTAAGATTTTTATGGCCACTATGCCTCAAGATCTCCATGTCAAGATCCAGGTCAAAAACCTGTCTTCCAGCCTCAAGATCTGGATCACAGGTGTGCCCTCCATTTCTGGATTATAGTTCATTCCAGATGTAGTCAAGTTGACAACCAGGAGTAACCATCACAGTCACATCTCTATCTAGATACATATCTAGATACAAATCTGCATTTGTATTGGGGTCCTCAAGATTACCCTCAGGTTCAAGGATACGCTAGAAAGACTCAGAGAACTCAGGAAACCCGTTCTACTCATGGATATATTTCATTTCTATGAAAAGATACATAATCAAATCAGCATGGGTTGAGTGTGGAAGAACTAGAAGCTGTCTCTGACCTATAGAGAAGAATAGCCAGTTCTGTATCCTTCCAGCAATGACACATGTCAACACATGTCATATGTTGCCAATCAGGGAAGCTCATCTAAACTGCCAGGATATGTATTGGCACTTAGGCACGTGGACATGCATTACCAGTATGACAGACAATTACTCAGACTCCAGTCAGGTCAGATGGACACAGTGACCCAAGCCTCAGGCTTTTGCTATGATTCTAACTCTTGGTGTAAACTACTGTCATAGCACAAGACTTTAGGCATACAAAGGTGGGATAATCCAAAGGTAAGATGTCTCTTCCCAGGAACCAGGACAAGACTCAATACTGAAAACCTTGGAAATATGCAGGCTCTGGGTAAACCAGGCCTGTAGAGTTAACCCTTGTGCACATCATTACCCTGTCAATAAATGTCTAAGCAGTTTACACTTTGATTAATGTAAATAACGTTGCTTTGAACACACTTGCACACGTTTTCAGGGAGGACTTGTGTGTTTTTCCATAGAGCGTCACATAGAAGGAGAGAATAGCATGCTAAAGAATATGACCTTAGGGCAGAAAGAATGTAAGAACCAAGGGTGGAGGCTGCCTGTAAGGAAACATTGTTTGCTAACACACAGGGCACTTATAGACAGGAACTCACAGTGATTTCGACAAGACCCATGAGCCCAACAAAACCCCAAGCTTGACAAAATCCCAGTGTGGAAGGGAAGATGAGCATGAGGTCTCACCTCAGCTGAGGAGCTATTGGCAACTGCTAGTTCCTGGGAGAGGGAGAGTCCATTTTCTTTCAGGGTAGGTAGAACACTATTTAGGGGAAGCACACACACCTATGAGCAGCACAGACTGATGGGTCAAAAAGAGAGGACACTAATTGGGAGTGTAGGAGGGTAGGGATGGATCCGGGAGGAGCTGGCCAGGAAGGTGGCTATGATCAAAATCCACTGTGTGACATTCTCAAAGAAGTAATACAAACCTTATTTAAAAATACAACCTTGGGGCTGGAGAAAAGGCTCATTGGTTAAGAATACTTGCTGTTCTCATAGAAGATCTAGCTTCAGTTCCCAGAACTCATGTGGCGATTCACAATGTCTGTAATTCCAGTTCCAGAGGACCCAACATCCTCTTCTGTGGTGCCCAGACATACATGCAGACAAAACACCCATACACGTAAAAATACATTTTTAAAAAAATAACCTTTGTTCAGCTTTCATATACAATGGCAGAGTTTTCCAAATTTGTTAGCTGCTAAGCAAAGCAGAGGAAATTGAGCACATCTGATGATGTGCCTGTCTGCCCTCTTTATGACATACACTGGAGATGCTCTAAGTGTCCCTGGCCACCACTGTCCTCTTTTGAACATAAAGCCCAAACCAAGCACAGCCAAGAAATGAGAAAGGAGAGAAAGATCTACAGCCTGCATCAACATAAAAGCTGCCCAGATGGCAGGCGCTGGGCTCTTGGGTCCCAGCTCTTAGAGACAGAGGCAGGATTCTTGAGCAAGCTGGCTAGCTAGAGTAGTTGGAGAGCTCTAGATTTAGTAAGAGATCCTCCCTTAATAAGTAAAGTAGAGAGCAAAGAAAGAAGGCACCTGACATCAACTTAGGATCCTTAAACACAAGCATATTTGTGCAAGAGCACACACACACACACACACACACACACGTCTGCAAACATATGCACGTATACACACTCACAAGAAAAACAAAAATAAAAACTTTGAAAGAAAAAATTCCCATTGTTTAAGCCACACAGCGGTGGTATGCTATTATGCTAGCCTCAGAAAGTTAATACAGCTACAGAGCACATTTCCTTGCTTGTTTTCAGATGTGCAACACAGGACCAGAAGGTACCATCTTCTCTCTTGAAAACATGTAATAAAAATTCAGGTTGAGACGAGATGTGTCGGTCTACACCTTAAACCTCGGCACGACAGAGGTAAAGGCAGGTGGAACTCTGTGAGTTCAAGCCAATTCAGGACTATTGGTGTCGGATAAGATTTACAAAGATCTTTTAAAAAGATCTACAAAGAACTAAGCTACTCTAGATTATTTTACTTGGTCTATTCGTGTGAGACCCCGAACAAGCCTTGACTAAATTGTGACATTCCTGGCCAATGAGCTGGCTCACCAGATGAATGTATTTGCCATCAAGCCTGATTAATGAGTTAATTAACCCCTGGGAGCCACATGTGAGAACCGACTTTTGAAAGTGGTCCTCTGACTTTTACACGCACAGAGAAAAGTGTGAAAAATTAAATATTTTAAAGGATTATGACGGCCCCACTGCTTGCTCCTTCCTTCCTGATTCTACATTGATAAGCAAACTCACTTTCCAGCAGCCATCTGTGGGAACACATGGCCTCCTTCAGTCTGTAGCTATGGTGATCCATTTCCATCTGGGGCGTGGTGTGTTTTGGAATGGTGTGGAATGTCTCCTAACAGCGGAGACCCAAGAGCCCAGTGCCCCGCCCCCTGGGCAGCTTTTATGCCGATTCGGGCTGTAGATCTATCTCTGCTCTTTCATATCTTGGCTGTGCTTGGTTTGGACTTTATGTTCAACCCGTTCAACCCAAACCTAGGTTCTTTTCATGGGAATCTTTCCCAAACCAGAAGATTAATAAACTCTTGATAGAGGTGGGCATGGCACGTCTCCAAGCTCCTCTCACTTCTAATCCCATCATCTGATAAACCACCTTCAAAGAAGCTAGCTTCAGGCTGTGTCCTTGGAAGGTCTAGAAGATGTCGCTTTATTAACTCTCAGAATTCCTATTTGCCCTGACAGTCGGGCTTTTGATTAAAGGGGGAGGAAGACGATGACAGAGAGAAAGCACAGGAGAGATATTAAATACAGTCAGAAAGGGTGATTTATTGCGCTCTCAGTTCAGCACGGCAATCATGAATATTATAAATGTGTCTCCTAAGAAACTTTTTTCTCCCACCAAGTCCTTCCTTTGGCTTTTTGTGGCCTTCAATCTCCATCTACATTTTTTTTTCTTTTTTTGTCTCTTTGTTTGAATTTGAATACATTCCAGCAAAGTTGCCCAAAGTCCCGCTAGGTTGAGCCTAGGAAGCTGGCTCTTAAGTGTGTGGCGCAATCACGGCACTACCTAAGAGCCTTCTCTGGTGCTGCTCACGAGCATCTTAGTTGCTGGAGAGAAAGACTATTCTGGATCTCTGGCTCCCTCCCCTTCTTCTATGGAAGTGTTACTTTTCAATGACAAAGTTTGCTTTAAAAAAAAAATTAAGACAAGAGGGGGCTAGAGAGATAGCTCAGTGGTTAAGAGCACTGACTGCTCTTCCAGAGGTCTTGAGTTCAATTCCCAGCAACTGCATGGTGGCTCACAACCATCTGTAATGGGATCTGATGCCCTCTCTGGTGTGTCTGAAGACAGCTACAGTGTACTCATATACATAAAATAAATAAATCTAAAAGCAAATTGAGACAAAATCTATGTGATGTAAGATTCATCATCTCAGCACTCATAAGTCCACATTTTGGTGGTTTCTAGTGGGTTCACAGTGTGACCACAGCATTATCTAATTCCAGAACATTTGCCTTACCTTAAAAACTAAGCCTTGCACCCAGCAGCTGCCACATCTCACTCCTCCAGCCCTGGCAACCACTCATCTATTTCCTGACTCCACGAACCTGTGTGCTCTGGAAACTTCCCGTGGGTGGTATCCTACGATTCTGTTTTCTGTGTAGCTTCTTTCACACAGCTCATGTTTAAGGCTCACTCACAATGCATTCTGTACAATATTGTACAATATATGTATGGCTGCATAGTACTGTTATATGGACCCACTAAATTTCATTTGTCTATTCACCCATTGATGGACATTTTAAATCATTTACATTTGGAAACTATTATGAACAATGCTTCTATAAATATCTATGTACAAGTTTTTGCATGGACAGGTGATTTTACTTTAAATTTCTGGGTCATGTGGGAACTCATAAAACATTTTTTAATCACTTCCATTTATTTGTGTTTTTATGATGGAGAGACATATGCATGCCACATAGCACACACAGGGAGGTCAGAGTTGGTTCTCCTTCCACCATGTCTCAGGGATCAAACTCAGGTTGTCAGGCTTGGTGACAAGCGCTTTTACCCCCTGAGCCACCTCACCTGCCTGTGGCTGGCTTTATAGAGAGCTGTGAACGTCTGTCTAGCATCCCACCCACCCTTCTGGACCCCAAAGGGGAGCAAGATGATAAGAATCATTTCAGGCAGAAGGATGCTGAGGAGAAGCTGACCCATCGGGGAGAAATGACCCCTAGATAAGGAAGACCAGGAGTAGCAGCTACACGAGATGTCAAGGCTACGTATTTCAATTTCAGCATCAAGTAGACACAGTAATTGCTAAGAGCTGTGGGGAGGTGAAGTCTCTGAGAATGGTTAAGTACAAAGAGGGGAACACAAGGAAATACCCCAGAGTGAGCACTGCGTACCATTGACTTTATTTGTGATGTCTGTCAATCATTACAGCATAATGAAGAAGATACTACTGAAGACCCATTTAGTAGATGGGCTAAACAAGGCTCACTGAGGTTAAGCGTGTGGTCTGCTTGACATAGTCTGTATATATTAAAGCCAGGACATCAATGCTGGTAAACACTGTAAGTCCCACCTGCAGAAATTTAGGATTAAACATTGATTTCAAACAAGACAGAGAAACTCCATAGACAAAACAGGAAGAGCACTTACTCTGCTCCAGAACAAGAGAGACTTCCTTTTGGTTTTTGGTCACAGAAGAAGGAGACTGTCACTGTGTCAATGATTAGAACTGTGTTCTAGTTTGTTTCCTGTTATGATGAGACATAGACCAAAGCAACTCCTAGAGAGAAGGCTTTACATGGCTTACACATCCCGAACACAATTGATCTTTGAGGGAAGTCAGGGCAAGACCCGTGGAGGACAACTGCTTCCTGGCTTTTAGCTAATGTTTCTACACAGCCCAGGTCCACCTTCCTAGGAGTGGAGCCACCCATGGTGGGTTGGGCCCTCTTATATCAATTACAACCAGGACAGTTCTTCAGGTGACTCCAGTTTGGGTCAAAAACTAATCAGCCCAAAAAGCATCCAGCAACACATGACGTCTGTGCATAAACAGTGCCTAATTAGCCTGTTTCTGGCCCATTACATGGAGCAGAATGTTTCCCTTTCATACTTCGAAACAGGTCTTGCTAAATAGTGCAGGCTGGCCTTAAGCTTCCAGCAATCTCTCCATCCCACCTTTCTGCGAGCTGGCATTATAGGTGTGTACTACGCACCACGGCTCTTAGTCACACTTTCACAGGTGTCTTCTGGGTTATTTGCTGCTGTGCATCTGCATGTCTCTCTGCACGGCACTGGCTCTCAGCTACAGACAGTCAGGGCACACCAGGAATGCACTTGCTATTTACAGGAATAGTGAAAGAACAGGGAACTCACCCTTTACCGAGAAAACAGCTACCCAAAGCCAGAATTCTACAGCCACCTGAGACTTTTCTTATAGTAAGGCACAAAATAAAATGTCTGAATGCATCAGGCTAAGGACCTCAGAGCTAGGAGGAGGGATTTGTTCAATCACAGAGTTGAAATGAGGCTTGTCCTGGGGGTAATGAGGCGGTATCCTCGCCTTTCCTCAGTGGTTTATAGCTTCAGCTTCCCCCACTGTCCAGACGCTGATGGGTGCACCTGAGGCTAAGGAGGCATTCTTTAGGAGCACTGAAGTGCAACCACAAAAACGATGACAGGATGGTGACATCTCAGGTCATTTCAGCCAGTCTCGGATTTGGGGTTGGGCTTGTGCACAGTTTGATCAGACTGTTGGATTGTGTGGTACTTGATGTTCTCAAGGACAAAAGAAGGTTGGAGCTGGTCCATAGAGATCCAGTCACAAAGCTTTTATGTGGAAAATTGCCATGGAATTAAAAAAAAAAAAAGGAAGAAAAATAAGGTAAAAGCGATGTGAAATTGATGTCATAAATCTAAACCACAAGCCAGTGGGTAAACTTATTCTTCACCAGGATAGGGTTGCTTCCTGCGCAGAGAAAAACAGTCCAAGGAAGCACCAAGGAATGGCAGTATATTCCTAGGGGCCCAGCTACGAGGAGGCTGAGGCAGGAGGTCATTTGAGCCCAGGAGTTTGAGGCCAATTTGGGAATTATGGCAAGACCTCTCTCTAAAAATAGATGATAAGAACCACAGTTTAGATTTTAAGAACGAACTTCAACTCCTTGTGGGCTTTTCAAAGGCAGAGAATAGGAAACCTCTTCAGTCCTTGTCTGAAGAGACCTCGCGTCTGCGGAGTACTCCAGTGAACGGCTGACTGGCTGCTGTTACTGCATTTGTGGATCTCAGAGTCTGGGCCCCTTTCCAAATCAGACTACTCAGATTCAGACCTCGAAGGCATGAGGGAGCCCTAGAGAACAACCATTGCTGCCTGGACACCTGGCCATCTGGAACTCCTGCTTCCCTCCTGAGAGGAATAGCTATATTCTGGACATGTCTTCATTAATAGTTGTACATTAACTGTAGAGAACAGATTCTGTGGTAGCCTTCTGTGATTTCTGCCTCCTAGTGTTCACTTCTGTGTGGAAAACTCTCCCTGTGTGGAGTGTGTGTGTGTGTGTGGGGAGAGAGAGAGAGAGAGAGAGAGAGAGAGAGAGAGAGAGAGAGAGAGAGAGATCTTTTGCTTCATGGTGGGGAGTTATGTCAGAGAACTACTCCAGAGGATCAGTTCTCTTCTTCCATTTCACATGGGTCCCAAAGATTGAACTCAAGTCATCAGGCGCAAATGGCAAGTGCGTTACCCACAGAGCCATCTTGCCACCCCCTGCTTCTAAGCCAATGGAATGTACTAACGACAGTCCTGCCCATGAGTGTATTATGTTCTCTAAGACCTGGTGATTGTATAACGTTCTTTAAGAAAGATCCCAACTTGGAAGCTTGCTCTTCAGACCCTCCTTGCACATATGACAATATAAATGGCTACGTGGGAAATCCTCTATGGCAAGGAATTGCAGGCAGCGTGTTACATGTTGGGGGTGTCCCATCAGACACACCAAGAAGCTGGGCCCTTGTCCTTTGATCAAGATAAAGGAATTCTCACACCTGAGTCAAATGGATTCTCCTCTAGCTGAACTTCAGGGTGGGAGCCCGGCACAGCTAACACAGCGATCCCAGCCTTGCTTAATGCTGAACAGAAGACCTCCCTAAGCTGCGCCTGAGCTAGCCCACGGGAACTGCAAACTAATAAGGGTGTGCTATTTTAAGCTACTAAATTTGTGGTATCACGAAGCAATGAAACTTAACATTCACATATTTTATCTACGGACCCATAAGCATAGCTGTAAAATTAATAAATGGCCCTATTCGGTAACAACAGCAACAACAACAACAACGACAACAATGAGATCAATGTTTGAGAGCTCCCATGGTCTATCAAAAGCACTCTTAGTATTCTGTCATGGGATGGTCAGGTGTGGGTTGCCATAAGTAGAGCTGTGGGAGGAGCTCAGGAGAACAAAGTGTATAGTACTCACGGGCCCTAAGACAGGAGGTCAGAATCCCATGAAGGGCCCCATGGGAAAGACCCCTGACTGTTAGAGAGGCAGAAGATAGGAGAAAGGAGAAATGTGGGCCACAGCCTTTAGTGGGGTCTCCATAGGAAAAGTAAAGCAGGACAGGGCTTGTTTGTTTAGAGCTGAATAATTTTGGTGGGAGCTACAGACTATAGGTGGACTTTTTAAGCACTTAGTATCCTGCATAATTTGTATCAGAAAAATTTCCTGGCGTGAGAGGGCATGTGTGTCCAAAGTGGCTTCTAGGCATCTCCGAGGCTTGTGCTAGGCTGAGCCCTTCATCTCTAAGAATTGACCAGCCCTTGAGGGGAAGCCTCAGCTACAAAGGTGTCTTTGTGTGTTTTGTGTATGTGTGCATGTGTGTGTACATGTGTGTGTGCACATGCATATAGAGACCAGAGGTCAACATCTGACGTCTTCTTCAATTACTCTCCACCTTATTTATTGAGACAGGGTCTCTCACTGAATCTGGAGCACAGTGATTCACCCAGGCTCTAGGGATCTACGTGTTTCTGTTTCCACAGCACCATGGTTACAGACTCACACTGCACCTGTCTTCAACTATGTATGGCTGGCACCTTACTGATTACGTCATCTTCCCATCCACTCCTTTAAAAACGTATATCATCTATAAATATGACAAAATGTAATAGTAAAATTAAAAAATATGCAAAATAAAAACTACTTTCTATCCTGTAACTTGCTAATGCTTCTGAAAATACTAACCACATTGCCTTGTCCTAAATATTAAGGAAATGTTTGTATCAGACTGATTTAAAGGGGGTGCTGGCCTCTTTCTAGTTTGAACTGTTTTCTATACTAATTCATATTGATTACTCAAATTCATTACTTCTATTTAGTTGGCTATAGATGACCTCTAGCTCTTAGCCAAAAGGGGGTTAGAAGGATAAATATCTGGAAGCAAGTTTTGGTGAGCTGTCTAAAATACATCTCTTCCAGCAGCACTCTGTAGAAAGCAAAGTAAAACCCGGGCAGCAGAGGCAACCTGACTGATACAGAAGTCCCCTGGCAAAGATACTGCTGTCTCATTTCATGGCTAGTTCTTTTCCTCTATCTGATCTCCAGGGTTTTGACATTGACATTTGAAATATTTTGACTTCCCTTTAAACTTTGAAATATGTGATTATGTAAAACATTCTTTAAAATTATACAAATACATACAATTTTGGCAGGTTCTGATTAGTATAACCTTCTTAGAAATGCTGCATGAAGTTCAAGATGGGGGTAGCCTCTTGACTTGAACGACTACTCACAAAATGCTCAAGACTCAGTTTTTAAAGAATGCATAGGGAAATTGCTCAGGAAATCATTCATTTCTCATGTCTCCCCGCAGCGTCTACGGTTATTAGCAGCCTTGTGTGGTTTTATTGTATTTGCTTGCCTGTGCATATGTTGTCAGGAATCCTGTGCTGAGAGAAGCTGTGCTCTCGCCTTTTGTTTAGGGAAATAATAATTCTTGGGAAAGATCAGCAGTACTCATGGGCTCACCACAGATGAACTTGATGAGCTGGGCTGTGCCCCTTACCAAGACTCAAGATGAGCAGCCTGCTTTCTGTGCTGTAAACAAATTGGCCTTGTCTGAGAAGCCCTGTCTACAGCATTTGGAAAGGAAATTGAAGAATAATCAGTCAGGAGGGGACAGGGACTTGGAATCAGCACAGTAGATTTTGGAACCATATGGACACTTCCCAAGGACCTTGTGTGTAGTTCAGAATCTTTGCAGTTAATGGCAATGGTGTTGTTTTATGAGATCACAAATAAATATACTTTATTCAGAATTTCAAGTATTGACTGGATTGTCTGTGTTGTCCAAATTCATGGTGCTCACTTTCTGCAGGATAATGAAGAATCCCTGGGGTTTAGTCGGGCCTTTTCTGGCTCCTAGATCATTTGTGGATGCCAGCTGGAGGGCATCTACTAGGTCATTGCTTGTCCTTCCATACGCGGTCCTCCTCTCGCCCTCACTTGGCTCCTCCTAATCTTCCTTCAGCCCCAAGAATTGTCTTTCCTCCTGGAAATCAGAATGCTCAGCTGGCTCCTTTTATCGGAGAGAGCTTTGGTCACAGGGCCTAGGGTGCTTAAGATCCATCTCCCGGCCTCTGCAGAGTCTAATTGCCTAAGCAGCAATTATTTCCCTTTTCCAACAAAGAGAAACGAGATTAGAGTTTAGCACTTGGGCTGTTATTTCATAAAGAGTTCAGAGCTTCAGCACAATTGCCAGATCTTCATCATCACGATTCAATTACTTCAGGTGGCAGAGAAGAGGGGAAGAGAAATAGTTAAGTTACCTTTCTCCCGTTCAAGAGCATCCAACAAGAGTCCCCACCCCCACCCCGTCTCCGGATTCCAAGAGGAGAGCAGCAGCCACCACAGCTCCTGGATGCTGCTCAAAATATCAAGAGGAGCCCTTCAGTTTGAAGACCGGATGCCTTTATGGTTTTTCAGTCAGAGAGAGTTGACCCGACTTTTCATCTTCTGATAGCTCTCTGCAGCGCCCCGCAGAATAAATGGTGCTTGGATTAGCTGTGATTTACAACCCTTCTCATTTGCTTCTCGTATCTCCCCTTCCCAGAGCACGCAAGCGTTCCTTCCCTCTCCTGCCTCAAAGCAATTTCCCTTATCTCTCAGAAGTTCAAGGCCCTTCTCCTTTATGGGCTGCCGACTCCCCTAAATAATGTTTGTCTGCTTTCTTTCTTTCTTCTTTGTTCTCCTTCCCTCCAGGTCTCTCTCAATCACCCCACCCCACCCCACCCCCCACTCTTGCTGGCTCTAGAGTCAGGGTTTTTATCAAAGGGGCCAATCTCACATGAGCATATAATTTTGCTATACATTAAAGAATACTGATTCTTGGCTTTTTGAGGTTTGGCCTTCTCCCCAGCTTGCTAGCCCACTCTCAGGAGTGCCTTTCTCATTCTTAATGCTCTATTGTGTAGCAGGGCGGGGAGTGGGAGAGGAGTAATAATGTTTCTTTAATAACCGAGAGATGCTGGCTAAGCTGGCTAAGCGTTTGCACTCGCTCTTACGAATCACAGAGCTTTATGACGGTCATTGTCACAATATTCCCGAGGTGTCTGGAAATCAGTGTGCCAGCATTCAGCTACAGAGAGATGATGGGTCAGGAAGGAGGCTTCCCCAGGTGTGCCTAAGACAGAGGCTGAGTGCATGGAGTTGATCTGGTAGAGGGGTGTGTGTGTGTGTGTGTGTGTGTGTGTGTTGATGTAAGGAACGGAAGTCTGTAAGTCTGTAAGACAGACAAAGCTAGGAAGCTACCGTGGTGTGCAGAAGAAGCTTAATTCTGGGAAGTTTTTAAAAACAGTATAAAACATAGATTTCATTTTGATCCTAGCTGTGGGGCAAGCGGACTGGGGAATTTATAAGCTCTAGTAAAGGGACACCTCTAATGGGTTATAAATTACCCAGCCTGCCTTGCATATATGGAAAGTAGGTTGCGGGTGAGAAATTGTAGGTGCTGACTGCTAGGAGACAGGCAGGCACAAAGGGAGAAGACACAGAGCAAGCACAGGTCTGTCTGTGGTAGAGCGGCCAGAGAGAAAGCCCAAAGGGCCTGCCTTCTCCCATTGGCTGCCTGGCGTACCATCAGTTGAAAGTCATGGCGATGGGAGATTATGCTGCCATCCAAATGTCCATAAGCAGGTGCCTCGGGTTAGCACACGATCAGTTCAATAACGGGTGCTTGCAACCCCTCCAGCCAGCCCTGAAAATCATCTCTATGGGTAAAATACTCCCACTTCAGAGCAATGTCTTATCTTCCACAATTCAAGCAAAGGCAGAATCCTAGTAGCTGCTCTTAGTGATGCTGCTGGGAGTCCAGCGGGGAGTGGAGGGGTCTGTGGCCAAAATCTAAGAGCAGCTGCCCGGTCCATGGCTCTCTGCATGTCCCAGCCCCCAACAAGTACATCTGTTTCTCCAGGCAAGTGACTTACTTGCTACTAAGAAAAACTGGTGCTTTGAGAATGACAAGACCACATTTTCTGTATCCATTCCTCTGATGAGGGACATCTGGGTTGTTTCCAGCTTCTGGCTATTATAAATATGGCACTATGAACATAGTGGAGCATGTGTCTTTATTCCATGTTGGAGCATCTTCTGGGTAAATGCCCAGGAGAGGTATAGCTGGGTCCTCAGGTAGTATTATGTCCATTTTTCTGAGGGTCCGCCAAACTGATTTCCAGAGTGGTTGTACCAGCTTGCAATCACATTTACACAATGGAGTACTACTCAGCTATGAAAAACAATGATTTAATGAAATTTGCAGGTAAATGGATGGAACTTGAAAATATCCTGAGCAAGGTAACTCAGTCACAAAAGAACGAACATGGTATGTGCTCACTCATAAGTGGATATTAGCCGAAACGTTTGGAATACCCAAGTTTCACTTTACAGTAACAGCTGGACTGAGAGTGAGGTCCCAGATGGAGGAGTTGGAGAAGGGACTGAAGGAGCTGAGGGAGTCTGCAGCCCTATG
>CM052706.1:16744066-16771542 GCA_028551405.1 Uromys caudimaculatus | reverse complement strand
GACCCATCGGTTCTCTAGAACAAACCCATTAAAGTGGATCTTGTTTGTCTGTTTTGTCTGTCTTTGCTTATTTATTTGAGACAGGATCTCATATAGCTTATGCTGGCCTCAAACTCAACCTTACTTCTGAGCCTCCTCCCCTCCCCTCCTCAGTGCTGGGATTACAGGTGTGCACCACCGCACACAGTACCTGCTTGGTCAACACACTACCAGCTGAATTGCATTTTCAGCCCAAGGAAAGGTATAAAACAAGCCCTGTTTGTCTTGGCGTGTAGCTGATGTGGAAACCAGTCTTGTCGAGAGAATCTAGGTGGTTCAGGAGAACAAAACAATGAGCAGAGCCATGGATCAAACCTTAGCTGGTATTTCATAGACACCCAATGACGTGCTGCTGGTGGCTGAATTCTGTTTTTTCCCAAGGACAGCTTTGGCAAACGTGTGGAAACATTTAACAGATATGCAGAGAAGACTTAATGCCACTCTCCCATTTAAATCAGTTCAGAAATATTCATGCCTGCAGGGCGTTTGAATTCCTTTCCCGATGGAATCCAGTAAAGATAGATCAGATCCAAAGCCTCTATGAAGAAAATCACCAATGCATGCACTAGACACCTTCTGTCACTGTGGCAAGTCATCTTTTTATTTCTGGGGAGACAGACTGTTACTAATTACCTCACAGCAACCTTTGCCTCGTGTCTGTGGGCTGCATCTGTGCCTGATGTCTTAGCCTTCTCTGTTTTAATTTCCCACACGGACGTACAGGGGAGATCTGATGCAGTGAGCGACTCCATGGAGAGTGTTGTCTATTGTTTATTAGTGTACGATAAAAAACAACCCTGCAGAAACATAAAGTGTATGCTACTCCCGAGTCTGAGACAGACTGTGAGTTCATTCAAGCTCATAAAAGAAAGGCTCAAGAGGACAATAGCAACCCACTCTGGGCTTGATGGAGAATGGAGATTGCCAAGATCACTTTAATAGATGTATGATAGGGTTTTTTTTTTTTAAAATCATGATTAAGTTAGGCAGCACCAATACCATTTTTAATATGTCAGCACATTACACAGTATCGGCATCAATCACACAAGGATAATGTCTCGGGAAGGGAATGACACGGACGAAAGTGTGGAATTTAGCAGAACTGAATTTATTGTCTTGTGGAAACTGACAACAAGAATGCATGTAAAGATCAAACCTATAGAGCACAATCGTGTATACAAGAGACGACAAGATATTTACCTTTTGCTACCAAAACTTGAAAAATACACACAATTCCAGAAATGTATTATTGTTTTTGAATTGGGAAAACTATTTCACAGATTAAACCGAAATAGCAAATGGAGAGATAATGTTCAGTATTTTATGAAACTAAAAACCCAAGTTCTACAAAAGGACAATTGGGGCAGATTTGTAGGAGGTTCCAGTGACCTCCAGCTGATCTTTTGTGTCACAGCCTCGCAGCAGGGAAAATGGAGTTGTTGTCCTGGAAGGTGGGTCTCCATTCCTACAAAGATCTTTGTTTTCTGAGCCTACTGGAGTTAGGACAGAGCTGGACTTCTGAGAGCTGGGAAGCTGGGGGTGAGGGGGTGGGAGGGTGGAGGGTGGGGGAGGGGCAAATAAGGAGGGAGGCAGGCGAGGTGCAGATGTGGGAAGTTTGGAGCCTATATTGTTGGATGAAGGAGAATCATAGAGAGCTTGTAAAGAAGAGAGGCTAACACGGAATTTCCCTTCAAAAGGGCTGTTAGCAGAGGTCCATGTTCATTCATGGCCACAGATTGCCATGATGAAACCTTGAAGTGGCACAACATCAGATGAGTTAGGATACTTAGCACAATGGGGTTAGAAGAAGACAGAGCCTCTCCAGAATATCAAGAGAAATACAGCATCATGGCCCTAGGCAGCAGCCATGAAGACCCTTGAAGAGAGACTTGGTCCCTCGGAAGTTCCGCTGCCTTCTAAGCAGGCATGTGACCCAGCTGTGTCAGAAACCACAGAGGCAGGCACTAGGTGAGACCATAAACCAACCCTGCAAAGTAGGGGGAGGGCTAATAAATTCTATGTCTGGGGAGGTGTGGCCTGGTCTCTGAGAGAGAAAAAAAGTGTTAGAGCTAAGGGGGTTTCTGTAACCTAACACATGCGATAATGCACTGGGTAAAGAATTGGTAGGAAGATGCCCTTGTCCCCGCCTCTATCCCTCCTCCCCAGTTGAATTCTGGGAAGACTTGTGGAAGACAGAGGAAAACAATATGGTATCGGTGACTGCTTGACCCATGAGGACATCATCTGCTTTAAAAGAAAACTAAATTGGAGCAATTATCAGTCAAGTATGTAACAAAACAAGACCTCTGGAGGAAGGAGATTCCAGGCTTTGCTCAGCAACACGACATGAGCTGGCACTCTGAAGTTCCCGTGGCACACACACACACACACCCCCCCCCCCCATCAGCTGTAAGATGGAAGCTGCTGCTGTTCCCTTAGTCATATCCTCATGTGGCACAGGATGAGGGGGGAGAAGGGGGGAGGAGTCGCGCATGATCCTGAGCTGCTGAAGCACAGCAGAACTGGAAACCAAGTAGCGAAGTAGAGGAGACCCGCCTAAATGGCAACAAAGTGCTCTAATAGATTCCCTCTGATGGAAGCCATTATTTCCAGGAAGTCAAAGGAAAACCCATCACATGCAATCTCCTTCCAATTCAAAAAATTTGAATGAATACAAACTCCTAGATGGGCCAGGCAGGGGCCAAAATAAGCTGACAGGATTTGAGTAAAAGTGACACCATGGCTCAATTTGAACACTTTAAAAAGTAGAGAGGATTCCACTCTCATTATAAAGCTTTTAGTTGAAACCAACTTCCAATTGCACAAAGGCTCCCAGGATAATTCCTGTCTGCTGCCCCTGTCAGAGTCGCTCTTCAGCTGACACTATCTCAGCTTCCTTCTTAGGGCAACACCTTACTTTTTACCATCCCCCACCCTCCCTTTTTTTCAATCTCATTTGAGGCCTCCATTTTTTTTTTCCTGTCTAACTCTGCGCCGATGTTGGTTCAGTTGTCAGGGAAATAAACCATTTCACTCTGAATAAGAAGTCATTAGTGGTGGAAAAGAATTCCAGCATGCAGTTGTGGCTTGCAAACTCTTCAGAGTCCTCACATATCACAAGTCAGTTGTGACAGGCACAGATTTGATTCCGGACAACTGCTGACATTTCAGAGGAGCATGGCTGTGAGCACAAGCCCCTGGAACCAGGCAGCCAGAGTTGACCTCCAGCATCACTGTCCGTTTCATAGAGATCTTGGAAGATATGAATGATGGCACTTCAGTTTCATCACCTGTAAAGTAAAAACTGTGTTATCAACTCGTTTATAGAGTTGTCCTGGGGATTGAAAATTAGTTAAAAATCTCTGGACTTAGCCAGACGTGATGGCACACACTTTTGATTCCAGCACTCAAGAGGCAGAAGCAGGCCAGCCTGGTCTACAGAGCAAGTTTCGGGCCAGCCAGAGATACACAGAGAAGCCCAAACACTGTCTAGAAAAACAAACATCTCCAGGCTCTAGTGACCTACCGTCCCAGTCACTACACACCAGTGACATCTCAGCTACCACCATCCCTATGGACGCAGCCCCCCTGGCCAATCTGTCTTTACTTTTACCCTGAGACTGAGTCACTGGAAAACACAAATCCTCACAAAGGCCCTAGCCACCCTTCGTGGCCTAGCCTCTCTCTGCTTCTCTCTCAAGTGATTCCTCTCTTCCCTCAATTTGTACCAGCCATATTGGTCGCCACGCTATCCCTCAAACACCCCAGCTGTTCTCAGTAAGACTCTCTTCCAGGGCTTTGCTCTGACTGTTACCACTTGTCCAGAATGTTCTTCCTTCAGATAACTGCATGGCTGACTCCATAGGCCTTCCCAGGGCTTTTAGACAACTCTACTGAGATAATATTTACCCATCATAAAATTCATCTGTTTTAAATACACAGTGTCTAATGCCACGATAACCCACCATGACCAAGGCGACTACTGAAGACAGTGTTTAGTTAGTTAGTTTGGGTTACGGTTTCAGAGGATGAGAGTCCATGGTGGCACAGTGAAGGAACAGCTGAGAGCTCACATCTTGACCCATAAGTAGGAAGCAGAGAGAGGGAGGGCACATGCTGGGGACCTTAACGGGCTGTTGGAACCTCAAAGCCTGTCCCCAGAGACATGCCTTCTCCAACAAGGCCATACCTCTAATTTTTCTCAAATAGGTCCACCAACTGAGACCAAGTATTCAAACATATGAGCCTATGGGGGCCATTTTCATTCAGACTATCACATCCATGTTAATGACTGTCAGTGTGTTCACAGAGATGTACGACTATTAGCATATTCAATTTTGGACCATTTTCACGGCCTCAAAAAGTAACCCTGTAGCCAGGCACTACACGTGTTAACGTCACATTCAGTCTTCCATGCCTCGAAGGCTTCGAGGGCTAATGTTACACTACTTTTGGGGACTTCATTTCTTGTTATCATTGAATAATAATCTACAGAATGCATCCCTGTTTATCTATCGCTTGGCATGTATTAGCAGTTCCAGCTTGGGGCTCTTGTGATTATGACCTGTCCTGCTATACACACTTCACATAAAGGGCCTAGTGTGAACTTAAGGCTTTCATTAGTCCTGAGAACATGTACAGGCATAGAACCACAGGGCCATATGATAATTCTGTTTCATTTTCTTTTCTTTATCAAGACAGTGTCTGACTATGTAGCTCTGAGTGTCCTGGAACTCACTGTGCAGACCAGGCTGGCCTTGAACTCACTGTGTGGGAGGCTGCCTCTGCTTCCCAAGTGCTGGGATTAATGGTGTGGGCCACTATGCCCAAATCTCGTTTCTTTTCTTTTATTTTTTTATTGTTGTGGGACTGGGGCAGAGGCCAGAGTCATGTGTGTGTGTAGTCACTGTCCTACCACTGAGCTACATCCCAAGCCACCTCTCGTGGTTTGGTTTGGTTTTTGAGAAAGGGTTTCTCTGTGTAGCCCTGGATGTCCTGGAATTAGCTGTGTAGACCAGGCTGGCCTCAAACTCATAGAGAGCTACCTGACTCTGCCTCCGGAATGCTAAGATTAAAGGCCTGTGCCACTAATGCAGGTTCTCTTGTGGACTTGGTTTGCCAATAAACCCTTTCCTCCCCAACTTGCTTTTTGGTCATGGTGTTTCAAACTACCTCCCCCACTGACCTAATGACTGCCACAGGCATGACATCTCAAAAGTTCCACCGACTCATAGTTCCCCCAGCCTGGGGACCAAGACTTAACCACATGGCACATTGTAGAAATTGACCATCCATACTCTAGTACCATGGAGCTCTCTCTCTCTATTAACTTCCATTTTCTTTAAAGTCTTTCACCAACATTTTGGTACTTTGCAATGTTCAAGCCTTGTATTTCTACAGTTAACCTTATTCCTAGGTATTTCTTTCATCTTTTGCATAATAATCAATGGAGTTTATTTCTTCATTTTTGGAATGTTAATTGCTAGAACATGGAAATACATATGTTCTGTTGATGTTGTTTTGGGTTTTTTTGTTTGTTTGGTTGGTTTTGGGGGGTTTTTTGTTTTGTTTTGTTTTGTTTTGGGTTTTTTTTTTGGCTATTTTATCTTATATCCCGAAAAGTCCCTGAATGACTAGTCCTAGACAGTTACTTCTTAGAATTTTCCATGTACACAATCTATCCTCTACATATGTTTTCTTATTTTTATTTTTTATTGTATTTACTTTTCTCTTTTGGATATTTGTGACAGGGTCTTGCTAAGTAGCCTAGGCTGGCCTTGAACTCATGACAGTTCTCTTCCCTCAGTTTCCTGAGTACTAGGATTACAAGCATCAACCATCATAATGGGCTTAATTTCTTATTCTGGATGCTTTGTATTTCTTTTCTTTGTTTAATTGTCCTGACTAGAACCTCCATACCTTGTTAAATAGAAATAATGGCATTGGACACCTGTCTGAGGCTTTCTATTGCTGCAACAAAGCATCATGGCCAAAATGCATGTTGGGGAGGAAGGGGTTTATTTAGTGTATACTTACTTCCACAGCACTACTTATCATCGAAGGAAGTCAGGACAGGAACCCAAATAAGGTGGGAACCTGGAGGCTGGAGTTCATGCAGAGACCATGATGGGATACTTCTTACTGACTTGCTCATTATGGTCTGCACAGCCTGCTTTCTTATAGAACCTAGGACCACACCAGCCCAGAGATGGCACCACACACTGTGGGCTAGGCTCTTCCCCATTGATCACTACTTAAGAAAATGCCCTACTGGGTTGCCTCCAACTGGATCTTAGAGAGGCATTTTCTTAATTGGGGTTCCCTCCTCTCAGATGACTTTATCTTGTGTCAAGTTGACAAAAACAAAAACAAAAAAACCTATCCAGCACACCACACCTGCTCTGTGTGTGCAGCTGTAGTCATTTGGTGGCTTAACTGGAGCTGGATAATCCAAGAAGCACTGACTGTCATAATCCCTAATGGTGTAGTCCTGAATGCTCTTGTAGTAGCTGAATGAAAATGGCCCCACAGGCCCACAGGCAGTGGAACTCTTAGGAGGTGTGTCACTGGGGTGATGGGCTTTGAGATCTCAGAAGCTCAAGCAAGGATAGTCTCTCTCTCTCTCTCTCTCTCTCTCTCTCTCTCTCTCTCTCTCTCTCTCTTTTTTCCTGCTGCCTCAGATCCAGATATAGAACTCTCAGCTCTTTCTTGGCACCATGTCTACCTGAATACCACCATGCTTCCCACCATGGTGATAATAGACTAAACCTCTGAAACTGTAAGCCAGCCCCAATTAAATGTTTTCTTTTATAACAGTTGCTGTGGTCATGGTGTCTCTTCACAGCAAAGGAAACCCTGACTACGACAGCCCTTGTCCTGATTGCTGTAGAGTCCTGAACACTGGAGGACCAGAGGAATACATCGTGTGAGGGCTCTGGACCTGCTTTGTGTGCTTTCTGAGTTGTGTCCATGAAAGTGCATTATCACAGCACTGACTTTGTGTGTGAACACTGCATGTGGTGCTGTGTTAGCGGGTTTTAGTAAACAAAGAGCACTCCTTTTTTGTACATCTGTATTTACACAAGATAATATTCGTTGTGATATTTATTCTTTTGATGGTTTGGTGACTACTGTCAGTGATCCCTTTTCTGGATCGGGTGTTTCCAAGTTGTTGGTGTCTTGTTCAAAGAACTGAAGAAGTATACACAAATAGCAAAATGGCAAAGTGAACATACAGGCCAGACACACTGCAAGGAGACAGACACACTGCAAGAAGACAGGCATGCGGCAAGAAGACGGCCCCCTCTGAGTGACATTTACTCAAGAGCTCCTGGTCACTACCTGGAGTTTCTCTCTATGGATCCAAGAAAGGTTGGTTCATAGGGGAAAGGTGTGGAGTTTTCTGTTTTGATGGACAGGCTTGGGTTATAGAAGCCTTAGTTCACATGAACTTTGTGTCTTCTCCATGAGGCATTTAATTTTCACCATATGCATGCCCGGCCATTCAAATGCTTAAGATATAAGTAGGGGTTTTCCTTAAAAGTTTACAAAGAAGCCTGGCAGTGGTGGCGCACGCCTTTAATCCCAGCACTTGGGAGGCAGAGGCAGGTGGATTTCTGAGTTCAAGGCCAGCCTGGTCTACAGAGTGAGTTCCAGGACAGCCAGGGCTATACAGAGAAACCCTGTCTCAGAAAACCAAAAAAAAAAAAAAAAAAAAAAAGTTTGCAAAGAGGATAATTTTCCTTACTGAGTGTGAAACCAGTCCAGACTGGATCCACCACTGCCCCTAGTTCCCAGATATGTTCTGGGATGTGTTTGACCACACAAAGAGCCTGACAGAGCTTACCAGGAAGCTTTATCAGTAAGTTTTCATACGGTCATAGCTGGATGCATGCGGTTCACAACCATAGTGCTGTGTATTTATACGCTTTGTGTTTGAACCTATTTCTTTTTTACAATGAGACAGGCTCTAATGAAGTTCCTCAGAGGGTGGGGGCTTGAGTTTCCCATCCTCCTGCCTCAGCCTCCAGAGTTGCTGGGATTCCAGACCTATACCATCAATCTGGTTAAGGTACATGAATTTTTATGTGTCTGTGTGCTAGAGACCCAATTTAAGCTTTGCAAACCTGTTTCCTTGTGAATATGCTTTGTCTACCGATACCCCAAAGACCGTTGTTAAACAGGCCAATTTGTATTAATGGGATGCTATTGGGTGTTGTTGGGCTTGGATCTTTTAGATAGGGGAATCCTGGTAAAGATGCCCAGGGATAGCTGGGTGTGCATCTGAATTTTACTTCTGAGTTGGAGATATATTCAAGGCAGGAGATGAGACAAGGTCACCTAGGTAACTAACACTGGTAGACAAAGGAGGATGTCTGAGACTGTTGTGGAAAGCCACACACATATATGAATCGTACATGAACAAAGAGAATTCTGCAAGAGCCTTACCTTTAATTCACCCCTCTTCCTGAAGAGATGGAGTTGCCTACCTGCCTGCTAAACAGCACTGGAGGCAGAGGGGCAGCAACAAAGAGCACAGCAGGGTGACTGCGTGAGGCCCCAACAAAGCGCGTGCGCAGGGGGGGGGGGGCACGTCTTAGAAGTTAGGAGGACCAAAGGCCGGCTTGTCACTTAAAGGAGTAAGTTTGGGATGGCCCCGCTCCAGTTGTTCAGGACCCACATGAAGACCAAGCTGCACGTCTGCTACATATGTTCAGGAAGGCCTAGGTCCAGCCCATGTATGCTCTTTGGTTGGTGGTTCAGTCTCGGATAGTCCCAAGGGTCCAGGTTAGTTGACTCTGTTCGTCTTCCTGTATGTGGGTTATGTTCTAGCTGGGCTGCCTTGTCTGGCCTCACAGAGACTTGATGTGCCAGGGTCAGGGGATAGCCAGGGAGGCCCCCACCTGCTCAGAAGAGAAGGGGAGGGGAGATAGGGGAAGGATTGTGGAAGGGAGTGACTGAGAGGAGTGCCGTGAGCGGGATGCAAAGTGAATAAGTTATAAAAAAAAGAATAGGTTTGGGTAGCAGAGGTCAGAGGTCAGAATAGTGTGAAACACTGAAGGAGGAGAAGGAATGAGGAGGAAGGAGAGGAAGAAGGAAAGAATAATGCCTGTGGGAAGAAGTTAGCAGGGTATAATGGTATTCAGCCACAGACACCCGTCTACAGTGGTGTCTGCAAAGGCCACAGCCCCATAGCTTTGAACAAGTTTCCTTCCATGCCCCCGATAGCTTCTCCAGTATACTATACACTCCCACACGGAAATTATCAGAATAAGATGTCATTATTTTTAGCATCACCTAACTATCACGAAGCACCACATGTTTGTCCAACAGGAAAGCAAGTCTGAACGTGAAATAGACTTTAAAAATCTCATTAGTGCTAAAGTCACAGAGGCAAATTAAATAGAGATTAGGGGAGAGCCAGGAGTGTGAGAACTGGTGTCCTTAGTATTTGCTGTTATTTGCCGTCCTAATTACCACTAATACTGTTTAGCAGATAGTGTGCTGGCTTAAGGAAGCAGGTGACTGCGTTTCTAACTGGAAGTGAAGTAAACGCTCACTCCTGGGAGGTGTTACATCTTTTGACTCCAAGGAGCCAGCTGCGGCTCTGAAAACAGTTAATTGGATTTTTCCACTTCCCTTAGAAAAAGCTTCTCAGTCCATTCTCTTTTGCACTGGGAAATTCTACACTCAAAGATCTCATTTTAGCATCCAGCTATTCAAGGCTTTAAGACGAGCCTGGTACTCTGACTACTGGGTTCCCACCCATGTGTCATTTTGATGAGAATATATATAAAGGACTAGTAAATGACTTTTCTTATAAGGCAGAAAGGCAAATTGTTTTTTTTTTTTTTAAGTTGGTGGAAGGCTGGAGAGGTGGCTCAGTGGCTGGTGAGGTGGCTCAGTGGCTGGAGAGGTGACTCAGTGGCTGGAGAGGTGGCTCAGTGGCTGGTGAGGTGGCTCAGTGGCTGGTGAGGTGACTCAGTGGCTGGTGAGGTGGCTCAGTGGCTGGAGAGGTGGCTCAGTGGCTGGTGAGGTGGCTCAGTGGCTGGTGAGGTGGCTCAGTGGCTGGAGAGGTGGCTCAGTGGCTGGTGAGGTGGCTCAGTGGCAAACATGCTTGCTGCCAAACCTAGCAACCAGAGTTAGATCTCTGGAATCCACATGACAGAAGGAGAAAACCAATTCCTTCAAGCTGTCTATTGACCTACAGACATGCGCGCACACATGCGTGCACACGCGCACGCGCACGCGCACGCACACACACACACACACACACACACACACACACGTGCAATAACATTTTTGTTAAAATATTCCTTTGCGACTGGTTCTCATCATGTACCCTTGGCTACCCTAGAACTCACTACACAGACCAGGTTGACCTCAAACTTACAGAGATCCACCTACCTCTGCCTCCTGAAGGTTGGAATTAAAGGTGTGCATCACTACATCAAGAAATAAAAAATTCTTTGAAAAAAAAAAGGAAGCAAATACAGTAGTAACTCAGTGGTAGATTGCTTGCCTAGTATGTATGTATCTAGACCCAGCACATAAGAATCCCACTCTGTACAAGAACATAAATATATGTGTGGGTTTTTTTAATCCTCAAAGGAAGTAAATGTTAGAAAACTAGAGACCTTTATCAGACCAAAAATAAATAAATAAATTCTAAGAATCCTATCTATATCTATGGTGTCCATTAGCTCACATGACACTGTGTACTTGGAATGCAATAGAACTGAATTTTACATTGTACTATATTTCCATTCAGTTAAATTAAAAAGAGATACTAAACAGAGATTGATTTTTTTTTTTTTTCGAGACAGGGTTTCTCTGTGTAGCCCTGGCTGTCCTGGAACTCACTCTAGACCAGGCTGGCTTCGAACTCAGAAATCCACCTGCCTCTGCCTCCCAAGTGCTGGAATTAAAGGCATGTGCCACCACTGCCCAGCGAGATTGAAATATTTTAAGTGTGCCTCAGAGAGCTCAGGTATATGAATTCCCCCTTTCTTTCTTTTTCATTAGATTATTGCTACTGTTTATTATTATTATTTGCACTGAATAGTTCTATGTCAACTTGACACAGACTAAAGTCATTGGAGAGGTGGGAGCCTCCATAAGATAGGGCAGTACTCAAGCCTGTAGGGCATTTTTCTTAATTAGTGATCAATGCTGGAGGGCCCAGCCCATTGTGGGTGTTTCCATTCCTAGGCTGGTGGTCCTAGGTTCTGTAAGAAAGCAGGCTGAGCAAATCATGAGGAGCAAGCCAGTAAGCAGCACTGCTCCATGGCCTCTGCATCAGCTCCTGCCTCTGGGTTCCTGCCCTGTCCTGACTTCCTTTGATGATGAACTGTGCCATGGAAGCATAAGCCAAATAAACCCTTTCCTCCCCAAGTTTCTCTGGTCATGGTGCTCTTCACAGCAATAGTAACCCTAACAATGCATTTCTACAACTGCTGCTGCTACTACTACTACTTAGGCAGGGTTAACTCTGGATTCCTGGAAGTCCCGAAACTCATCGTGTGTCCCATGCTGGCCTCAAACTTGCAGCAACCCTCCTACCAAGTGTTGGGATTACAGGTGTGAGTCACTGTACTTAGCTCTTTTATTTCCCTTCTTAAAAGATATTTAGTTTTTGAAAGCTGGGTATAAAGTATTTACCATGAGGCTTGGTACGTATGTAATAAAATGACTTGTCAAACAACTTATAAGACATAGTCACCTTTTATTTGTGGTTCAAAAGCACCTACACTCCCCTTTCTCAAAAAATGTCTCCGTATACAACACAGTATTGTTAACCGTGGTCCTCAGGCTGTGATAGACAACTCTAAGGTCAAAGCTTTTGACCTATATTTCTTCCATTCCAATCCTTTCCCTTCTGGCAATCACCATCCCACAATTTCTAAGTGTGGTGATTTGAATGTGAAACGCCCCCTCCCCGTGTGCTCATGCTTGCACCCTGGGTCCCCAGCTGTGGCCTGTTTAGGGAGACTGTGGAATTTTTAGGAGGTTGAGCCTTGCTAGAGAACTGGGCCATCAGGGACAAGTGTTGAGCTTTGGTAGCTCAGCCCCACTTCCTGTCTGCAGACACTGTATGACCATCTACCTCACCTTCCTGCTGTCCTGCCACCTGTGCCTGGGAAGATGGATGGATCCCTTCTTCAACTGTTAAGTCAAAGTAGATGCTTCCCTTAGGTACCGGCTGGTTTTGTGTCAACTTGACCCAAGCTGGAGTTAGCACAGAGAAAGGAGCTTCAGTTGAGAAAATGTCTCCATGAGATCCAGGTGTAAGGCATTTTCTCAATTAGTGATCAAGGGGGAGGGCCCCTTGTGGGTGGTACCATCTGTGGGCTGGCAGTCTTGGGTTCTATAAGAAAGCAGGCTGAGCCAGTCAGGAGAAGCAAGCAAGCCAGTAAGAAACATCCCTCCATGGCCTCTGCATCAGCTCCTGCTTCCTGACCTGTGTGAGTCCCAATCCTGACTTCCCTTAGTGATGAACAGCAATGTGGAAATGTAAGCTGAATAAACCCTTTCCTCCCCAACTTGCTTCTTGGTCGTGATGTTTGTGCAAGAATAGAAACCCTAAGACACCCTCTCTAGTGACTTCTTGTGGTCATAGCAACTAGAAAAGTAACTAGTTTTCTATGTTTGTGATTTTGGATTTTACCTTAAAGCAAGGTAAGACAGTTTTTTTTTTTGAGTGGATGTGACTGTGTGTCTCTCTCTGTGTGTATGTACATGCTAGTGTATGTGTGTGCA
This sequence comes from Uromys caudimaculatus, assembly GCA_028551405.1. Lineage (NCBI taxonomy): Eukaryota > Metazoa > Chordata > Mammalia > Rodentia > Muridae > Uromys > Uromys caudimaculatus. The sequence goes on along the minus strand of CM052706.1, from coordinate 16,758,744 downwards.
CCTTCCTGTGGCAGCCAGAGGTTGACACTGGGTGTCTTCTTCCTCAGTCACACTCCCCTTGTGCTTTGAGACAGTCTCCCACCAGACCCAGAGCTCACAGATTCAGCTACACTGAGAGGGCTAGAGGGATGGATCCTCTTGCCTCTGCCTCCTGACTACCAAGTCCCGAGGTTACAAGTGCGTGCTGCCTTGCCCAAACTTTTATGTGGCTGCTAACTACACTGGCTATTCAAACTTGAGTCCTCATCCTTGCTTGGTGAAGCACTTTGCTGATTAAACTGTGCCCCCATTCTCATCATTTGCCTTTCTGTGTCTGTCTTATTTCAGTTAGCACAGTGCTCTCCAGGTTTTTCTATGACACTGCAAAAGTTGAGGTTTCATTCTTTTTAAAGGCTGAGTAATACTCCATTTCCTTTGTCAGTTTATCTAACAATAGACACTTTGGTGGCTTCCATACCTTAGCCATTATTAATAATACTTTGACCACAGCAGGGCAGATGTTTCTATCAGGCTCTGATGTCATGGCCTTTGGGATTGCTGGGTTGTATAGTTGATTGGTTTTTAAGGTTTTGAGGCCCCTCTGCATCATTTTCCAAAGTAGTTGAACAGTCTGTCTCTCCTTCCACAGCCCCTTTTTTGCATCCTCAGCCATACTCGTCAGCTCTTGTCTAATGGATACTTGACATTCTGATCACTGTGAGGGGGTCTTTTGTTGTGGTTGTACATGCCAGAAGGGAATGTGATTCTACGTTCTAAATGCTGAGAGAGAAAAAAACCACCAACCGAGAATATCATACCTAGGAAATCTATCCTTCAAAAGTGAACAGATGATACTTTTCTTTTTGATAAATGAAAGTGAAGGGCTTTCTCATAGGTGTTCTGCATACGAAATGCTAAAGAAAACTCTTCACAACAAGAGAAAGCAAAAGAGTAACATGACAGCATTAAAATACTTAAATTTGCTGATAAATATATAGACAGGAACAAATATTATGTTACTGTTATATGGGTGACTAAATTGTAACTACTAAGAAAATCTAAAAGGCATGGCTATAGGCAATGATATCTAAATTATGTTAAGGGTATGTAATATGTAATTGTAAACTGTGACTTAATGGTATAGAATATGGAGAGGGAGCACAGATCTCTTTCGTGCAAAAGAAAATGTTGTAAGTTTAACTAGCCTGTTATGACCATCAGGTATTTTATGTGAGCCTCTCAGGACCACGGTGGAAATATCTGTGTTGGTTACACAAAAGAGAAAGAGAAATGGATCAAAATCAGGCAATACAGGAAAGCAGGGAAACATGAAAGCCAGCAAGAGAAGGACAGAAGGAGAAAACAAACCCAAACCCACTGAGCAAACCCAACAGTTCCCGGCTGGCAGTCAGCCCTTCCCTATCTATGCCGGCTTTAAATGCGAGGGAACCAAACCACCCAATGGAAGGGCACAGAGTAGGTGAAGGGACTTGGAGAAACCTAACCACATGAGAAGATCCAACCATTTGCACCTGCAAGGGACGTGCTTTAGCGTCTAGGACATGCACAGCTGCAGAAGATGAGTGTTCTTCTGTAAACGGAGCGAGAGGAAAGCAGGAGAAACTGTGCCGAGAGAAGGGTGACGCAGATTTCAATGCTTCTCTCTAGAGCAGCCGTTCTCAACCTGTGGGTCGTGACCCCATCGACAAACTTCTATCTCCAAAAAAGGCTTATGTCACAATTACACTTATGAAGTAGCAACGAAAATAGTTTTATGGTTGGGGGTCACCACAACATGGGGAACTGTGTTAAAACGTGGCAGCATTAGGGAGGTTGAGAACCACTGCTCTAGAGGCGTAGATGACCATTACATACCGATGCCTGGGTAAATTAAAAAGGGCAGCAGCCGCGCGTACATATGCGCTCGGTGTGAGAGCAACTAGTACATAAAGCACATGTTGGCAGACCTGAAAGAAGAAACTGGCAGTAGTACAGATAGACCGTCCAGACAGAAAATCAATCTAAGAGCATCACTCTTGAACAATACTGCAGGTGTGCCTGTACGTCTGTACACACACACACACACACACACACACACACACACACAATTACAGGGAGTTTGTCCTAAACACAAAATCAGAAAGTTTTGTGCAAGATGAAATTCATAGCAACTTCATTTACAATAAAAGTTTGAAAATAATTCATGTGTACACCAGAGAAATGGTTGTGCAAATTTTGACCTATTGTCTTAATTTTAATGAGATTATTTAAAATATTAGGCTAGAGAGATGGCTCAGTGGGTGAGGATTTGACAAACTGAGTTCAGATTTCTAGAACTCACATAAAAGCCGGGATGCACCATGAACACATCTGTAATCCCAGCACCCCTATGGAGAGATGGAAAGTAGAGCCAGGAGAATCCCTAGTTACTCTGGGGCCAGCTAAACTATCGTACATAATGGCAAGGAGACTCTGCCTCAAAGAAGGTAGAAATGAAAGGACCAACCCTTGAAGGTTGTTCTCTGACCACGAGTACCATGGCACGTGTGTACACATGCACCTGTGCGCACTCACACACACACACACACACACACACACACCATACATATATACCACACACACACACACACAATTTATGGCTCATGGTAACATAAAGTGATTATCACTCAAGGCTAAATAAATGAAGCAGAATGTAAAGTTGTGTACTAAAATGTAAATAAAACTTAAAATGATGTGAACATGGGCGTGTGAACCGGAAAGGAAAATGGAGCAGTGAAGTAGTTGATTTGTTCAAGTTCATCAACATGCCCATACGTTTCATTGTCAACGAGGAAGCTTGTGTAGTTACCACATCATAAACATAATTATAAGCATGTTAATTTAGAATAGTATTTAGTAATAAATGAGCATATACTACATCAGAAAAGCATGTTAAGGTGAACAGGAAAAGTCGTGTTTGTGTGTTCATGTATGTGCATGTATGTAGGTACATGTGGAGGGCAGATGTTGACATACGGTGTCTTCCTTGATTACTTTCTGCCATGTTTTTTGAGTTGGGTTCTGTCTATATATTAAGGGAACTTATTGTAATGACTTCCAACCCAACAGTGGGCAGCTGTGGATGGGAAGTCCAAAATCCAAGAATCTAGCAGTTGCTCGGTCCACGAGGCTAGTTGTTCCAGCTGGTCTTCTGTAGAAGTAGATTCCAGCGGACGTGCTGGCAAGCAAGTGCAAACAGCCGAAGAGTCTTCCTTCTTCCAATGTCCTTATGTAGGCCTCCAGCAGAAGGTGTGGCTCTGCTTGCCTCAGCCTCCTGGAATTAAAGGCATGTACTACCTTGTCTGGGCCTAAGCTCCATGTCAATATCCAAGTCAGAAACCTGTCTTCCAGCCTCAAGATCTGGATCACAGGTGTGCCCTCATTTCTGGATTGTATTTCATTCTAGATGTAGTCAATTTGACAACCAGGAATAGTCATCACAGGGTCTCTCACTGAATTTGGAGCTCACCAGTTCACCTAGACCTATTGCCCGGCAAATCCCAAGGATCCTTCCCGTTTCCATCTCCCCAACACTAGGATTATAGCTCTTTACACAGGTGCTGGGGATCTGAGCCGTGGTCCTCCTGCTTGTGTGACCAATACTTTACCGCAACAGCCACCTCTCCAGCTCTAGCAATTTCTTCTAGTCCTTGGAAACATCCCCAGTAAGCCAGAGGGTCCTCACTGACATAGCTGGTCCTCTGCATACAACAGAAGCTTCTTTTCCTTCACGTCCCCAGGCACTCTTCTCAAGGTCCTGTTACCCCGTCAGCATCCCGCTCACTCTATATCCCAGCTCTGTGACCCTCTGAAGAACATTTCATTTTTTAAAAGACAATTAAAAAAGAATGTGGAAGCAATTAGGATGAGAATGACTCAATTGGTAGGAAGCAGCCCAGGTTAGACTGTGAGGAACATTTGGACACCTGTGAAAGAACAGCAGCTTTTCTCACAAGAGGGAGAAAAATGCACGCCACCCAAAGCGAGTCTTTGTGCTAATGTAGGTGACAGGGCCTTGACATTCTTTCTCTCTTTTCCCGACCAGAGTTTTCATTTCTCTTGTTCCAGTTCATTCCGACAAGGATGGGCAGCCTAATTACTTTTTTTGGCCTGGCATTAATTGAGTCACTTTCTCCCTTGCTTAAGCTCAACATTATATAATTGTTTGCATATTTTTTTTAAATCTTCCCAGTTGTTTTTAGTCAGGGAATTTCTACTGACATTGATGGCAAAAGGTCCATTTTCCTACATTTTGAAGCCTAAGTGACCTTGTTTAAAATTGGTTAATCAGCAACACTTGAGGTAGAGCTATAAAAACACTATTAGCATAGGCAAATCATTAATCATTTCTATATTGTAATTGCATTGACCCACATCACTTCATAAACCTGGCTTTCAAGGAGAACTAAGTGATTGGGGGCACCATCTGAATACTGAAGGATAGTTTATTTTAATATATTAACCTTGAGGTAATTTTTAAGTGACAATTTGCAGGTTTATTCTTTCTTTGTAATTTACATGATGTGAGGGGATACTTTTTTCTCAACAGTGGTTCTAGTTTCATTTCTGTTGCTATGACAAAATGCCTAGGCCGAAAAGCAGTTTAGGGGGAGGAAAGGGTATAGTCTGCTATTGAGGGGAAGTCCAGGCAGGAACTCAAGCAACTACATCTATGGTCAAGAGCAGAGGGAGGAATGGAGTTCTGCTTTCTTGTTTACTGCTTACTTCTACCCCTCTCCACCCACACAGCTCATGGCTCCTAACTAGGGAATGGTGCTGCCCACAGTGGGCTCGGTCTTCCTACATCAATTAACAATGTAGACAACCTCCTACTCTCAGCATGCCCACAGGACACACTGAGATAGATCATTCCTCATTGAGACTCTCTTCTCAGATTACTCTGAGTTGTGTCAGTTGACAGCTAAAAGTAACAGCGCACTGGGTTGTGCCCAGCAATACTCACACTGAAATGTGAGTGTTTTAGACTTCATTTAGTTTCGTGTAAAAAGGACAGGCTTTGAAATCAGAGAATATAGGAGTTGAATCTAGTATCTGTTATGCCATGCTTTAGGACAAGTTAGTTAACCCCTTGCCTTGTCAGAGTCTTTATATTTAATATATGAGTTTACAACCCCCATACTTACTCTAAGAGCTGGAGGACTAGGCAATATGCTCCAAGATTGTGTTAGAGATATGACACTGGAGCTGCATCCGTGAAATCTCAACAACATGGCTGCCTAAACAATGACAATACCTGTTGTCATGCCAACACGGATGGGGGAAATCACACAGGACCTCATCCCTAGATGAAGAGTTATAGGCAATTAAAGACTGCTGAGGAAGAGGGAGTTTATCTTCAGAAATGAGCCCCCTAAATGGCTATCCAATACCAAGTGATCAGCCCTAGAAACATATACATACAAGCAACACTAAATGGCCTCAGAAGATTATATTTATATATTTATTCACAATATACCTAATAATTAAGCAAGGCCTGGGAAGAATGACTTTCCTTGGCTCACAGTTTCAGAGGAGCTCAGTTCATCATGGAGGAGAAGGGATGGTGGAATTCAGGGCAGCAGGAACATGTCAGCATAGACTTCTTACATGAGCAGACCATGAATTACAGAGACAAGGTGTGTCTTTCAGTTCAGAGCTGGATCCTTTGAAGAGTCCCTGACCTGGAAAAATAGCATCCCTGGGTAGGAAACAAGTGCCCCAAGCATGAGCCCACTGGGAACATTGCAGTAGTAACCTGGACAGTGACCATCTTTCTTAAAGTATGAAGGAGGGCAGTCTTAAGGCAAGATGAGCTGGAATAATTAGAAGATAATAGGACTTTGGTGATCAGTCAAATCATGGCTCTCCTGATCTTTGAATTTTGCAGCTACACAAGCCTAAGTGCCCTTTACTGTGTAAACTGATTTCTCTTATTGTAACTGAGAAAAGTTGTAATGGAAGTGCAGAGGCCATCCAGAGAGTCTATCTATCTATCTATCTATCTATCTATCTATCTATCTATCTATCTATCTATCTATCTCGTATGCTTGTGTTTCTTTCCCCAAGAATAATGTTAACAAGCTTTGTTCATTTGAGGTCTCCCACCAACTCTAGCAGCGTTAGGTTTTGTGCAGGAGGTTCCTGAGCAGAAGACCATGCCCCGTTGGTTGGTTTTCAGATCACACTGTAGCAGCGTCTCGCAGTAGGTGTTCCGATTAGCTTTTAGGTTATCTTCGAGCCCCTTTCTCACACTGAGTTATCACTATCATTATCTCTCAGACTGAGAAATTGGTTTCAGCAAATGAGTTTGCTACCTTTCATTCGACTCTCTGCCACTCCAGCATTAACCAGAATCTACACTGTCTGGAAGGGAAAAATAGAAAAGTCAAAGGTTTTAGGGGTATTCTACTGAAACTATCACAGCAGCCATGGCTCACTTTTAGGAGGTGCTGAATAACCATAGAAATAGAAATTGCCATTTTCAGAACTCTTGGAAAATTAATATTTTAATTCAACTTTATAGATGGGTTGCTAGTGTAATGTCATATATAATAGAAGAGATGAAGTGTCCTCTGACTTTCCTTCAAATAGTTGTGATGTTACCATTTGAAACAGATCTCTAGGGTGAAATGTAATTAGCATAGTCAATCATATGCTATGGGCTTCAAAAACCAGTGTGGGGAGAGTATCAGTCCGATCCTCTGTGGGATCCAAGCGTCCTGCTGTTCCTAGATGTTTGTGTATCACTGTTGACTTTGTGTCTTCAAACCAGTGTTCTGAACAGCTGAGGCAAAAAGATGGGCTTGCTTTTCTGACCCAAGCAAATTCTTGAGACCCAAAGCTTTTGTAGATAATGTATGCACATGCAATAAAAAATTTAAAAATATATTTTACATATATGTATGTTTTGCCTGCATGTGTACCTATGCACCATGTGCATGTCTAGTGTCCATGGATGCCAGAAGAGGGTGTTCCACCTTTTGGGGCTGGAGTTACAGATGGTTGTGAATCACCAAGTGGGTTCTGGGAATTCATCCTGGATCCTTTGAAAGAACAGCCAGTGCAGTTAACCACTGAGCCATCCCTCTGGCTCTCACAGGCAATGATTTAATGACCTCCGAATCTCTCTGAATCTACTTCAACATTATAAAAAAAAAAAAAAATCTCTTTCATCTGTCTTGAAAGTAATATCTGTTTTATTTTACTTCATTTTGGGTTTCTTTTATGCATGTGGCATATATGTGTGCACACTTGTGTGTGTGTTCATTGGGAGACCAGAGGTTGATGTTAGGTGTCTTCTTGTAGCTCCATTTAAAGAATTATTTTACTTTATGCATATAAATGCTTTGCCTGAATGTATACCTATGTGCTATGTATGGGCCTTGTCTTAGTTAGGGTTTTACTGCTGTGAACAGACAACATGACCAAGGCAAGTCTTATAAAGGACAACATTTAACTAGGACTGGCTTACAGGTTTAGAGGTTCAGTCCATTATCAACAAGGCTGGAACATGGCAGCATGCAGGTAGACATGGTGCAGGAGGAGCTGAGAGTTCTACATCTTCATCAGAAGGCTGCTAGCAGAATACTGGCTTCCAGGAAGCTAGGACAAGAGTATTAAAGCCCACACCCACAGTGACACACCTACTCCAACAAGGCCACACCTCCAAATAGTGCCACTCACTGGGCCAAGCATATACAAACCATCACAGGCCTCTTACCCAATGAGACCAGAAGAGGGTGCCAGATCTACTGGGACTAGAGTTACAGAGGTTTGTGAGCTACTCTGTGGGTGCTGGGAATAGAATCCAGATCCCCTGGAAGAGCAGCCAGTGCTCTTAACCATTGATCCATCTCTCCAGCCCCTCCATGTTATATTTTGAGGCAGAGTTTCTCACTGGACCTCACTCGTTTGACTAGATTGGTTGGCCAATGAGCTCCCAGGATCCGCCTGTGTCCATCCTCCAAACACTGGGGATGTGGATGCTGAAAATCCAAACTCAGGTCTTCACGTTTGTATTGCAAGCACTTTGCTCACTAAATCATGTCCCCAGGCCCTCATTGGGGTCATTTGAGGCAGAGTCTTTCCCAGACTAGTCTTGAATTTGCTATCCTTCTACATTTGCCTCCAGAGTACAGGGCTTATAGGTGTATGCCACCACCTCCAGCTAAGACATCTATTTCAAACCACCACCACTACCACCACCACCACCACCACCACCACCACCACCACCACCACCACCACCACCACCACCACTACCACCACCACCACCACCACCACCACTGCAACAACAACAGCATTATCCTTTCCCCTACTGCAATGCACACATTCTCTCAGGTAGAAGGTTACAAGAGTCAGAATAGCATCTAGAAAATGGCCTCATTGGTAGGATCCACGTATAAGTGAAATTAAACTTCTTTGTGTTTGCACATTTAAAATGAAGAACAAAGGCTGACAAAATGCAGTTTCATTGCCAAGTTCTTGGACTTAAAAGACTTACAAAGATGGGCACATGTTCTGAGCCCAGTGAGGATCACAGGCTGTAGAGAAAAATGAAGCTGTCAAACGTGGACAGTGATTTCTTACCACAGGACCTATTGCCCTTTTCCCAAGACATCCAGTGGCCTTTGATAAAAGCTCTCTGTTACTTGCTTTTCCTCACTCCCTTGTTGTAATAATTGGCTTGGGTTTTTTGGCCACGGTGCTTTCTCTGTACCAGCTGCAATCTTCACCTACACAATTACCAATACCTATACTACGTGCTAAGCAATATGCCTGTGGTCATATGGTCCTCAGCAGCAGAGCTAGGGCTTGAACTATACAGGTGATCTCAAGGAGTCTATTTTATTCTATTTGTTTTAGGCATCTCTATGTTTGATGACTGTTCCTCACAGTCTCACAGCTGACACTCTGGAATCAAACTGACCTGCAAACAGGACAAATCATAACTCCAGCTCAGCAATATGTTGGTCTGTAAACTCAAATTTATTTGCTTTATCTTAGACCTCAGTTTCCTTGATGGAGTCTCTGGTTTTGTTTCTGTCTTTGAAACAGGGTCTTTTGTGTCTCCAGCCAGCCTTGAACTCATTGTGAGACAGAGACTGATCTTGAACTTCTGATCTTTTTGCCTTCACCTCCTGAGTGCTGAGATGGATAAGCACACACCACCACATTCATCCCTTCTCCAAACTATGCCTGGTTTCATGGGCGTTTTGGGTTTCATACAGACCTCAGAGCTCCGTGCAGACTAGGTAATCCCTCTACCAACAGAGAGGTACCCAGCTCAGATCTGGACCTCCACATCTATTTCTGCTCTCCTAAGTTATAGTCCCTGCTCAATGCAGCTTTGGAATATATATCTTGGACAGGTTTTTACAGACCAAACATTGGAAGTGCCTAACCTCCCAGGAATTCCCCACTCTAACCAGCCCAGGAATTCCCGTACCCTGCTTCTGTTCTCCGGCATTTACAGTACCATTACAGCAGTGTTGATATTTAGGAAGAACAGACCACATCAGGAAACAGGAGAATGTGGTAGCCCCAGGCATGGAAAAGTTTTACCCACTTTTCCAACTCTCCACCACATCAGCTTCTTTGGTTTTCTTCCTGCAAGCATCCTATCTTGCCTTTGCCACATTAGCCTTGAATTTTCTCTGTTCAGCCCAGTTCTCACACAGTCTTCTACTTCTCTCTGGCTTGCAACCACCAAGTTTTTTTTTTAAGACAGTGAGATCATTCCCTAGTTCTCCATCTTCGAGGAAAACATCCATATTTTATGGCCCCATTTATCTGATTTGCAACTTTCAGGGCACAACCCTCATCTGTGAAATGGCGATCATTAACATCCAACCTAGGGACATCTTAGGAACTGCACAGAACAATATACCAGAGAGCACTCTGAATGCAAAAGCACATGGAACAAATGTTGGGCATTATTACCACAAGAAGCACAACAGTGTCTCTAAAGTACAGAAATGGAAGTGATTTCTACTCTGCATCATAAACCAACCCAGGAGTTACCACACTCTGTTCTCCAGCATTTCAGCAGCAAGTGTGGATATGTAGAGCAGAGAGAACAGACTACACTAGGAAACAGGAGATTGTGATGGCCACAGGCATTTGATGCACACCTCTAGAGGATCTCAGCATCTATGCCAAACTTTCAATGCCCTTATCAAGTTCCCTGTGTTCTTCAGTGGACTGCAAATAATTATATTTTCTTAAGTTAAGGCAGATATTACAAACTGGTGCCCTATTGGCTGAATTTGACTCTCTCGTATACCTCATTTAGCAGATAGTAAGTAACCTTTAAAAGGTGGCATATGTGTGCGTTTAGATGGTATTTGTTGTAGGTCAAGTTCTTTCAGAATCAGACACTGAGCCAAGGATTTAGGCCCAAGAAAGTACTCTCATGCCAGGCATGGTGGGGCACTCTTGTAATCCCCGCGCTTGGGAGGAAGAGGCAGGAAGGTCACACATCAGCCTAGACTATGTAGTAAAGTCAAGGCTTGCCTGGACTACACAAGGCATTGTCACAAGCAAAGTGCTCCCCACAGAGGTTACTAAAGGGGTCAGAAGGCAGAGTAGACAGACAGTGAATTCCAGCAAGAGTATTTGAGGAAGGACCAGGCTCAGTTTGATGCACCAGGGAGGATCACAGCATCATAGATAGCTCAGAAGGTATCCTGCCTGGAGTTAAATGAGTGCATCTCAGTGTCCAGAAAGAAGGGGAGCTTAAATTCCATACTCTTCCCTGCCCAAGACCCAGGAACACACTTCTGAAGGTCACAGGGTGAAATATTAGCAACAAAACATGTGACAATTGAGGACTGTGCAAAGAGCTGGCAAACTGCACTCAGGATTCCAGCTGGGGACCAACCAGCTCCACCAGAGACAGGATGCAGGCACTCCTAATTTGCCATAGCTCTATTCCTAATACCTACCTATGCTAGTCAGTTTTTTGTCAATTTGACCTAAGCTTAAGAGTCATCTGGGGAGAGGGAAACGCAATTGAGAAAATGCCCCCTCCCCATCAGTTGGCCCATAGGCAGGCCTACGGAGCATTTCCTTAATTAATGATTGATGTGGAAGTGCCCAGTCCCTGAGCAGGTGGTCCTGGATGATATAAGAAAGCAAACTGAACAAGCTCAAGAAACACTCCAGTCAGAAGCATTCCTCCAAGGCCTCTGCTTCTGTCCTTGCCTCCTGGTTCCAGTTTCGCTTACTGGGATAATGGTCCATGACCTGTAAACCAAATAAATCCTTTCCCCTCCAAATTGTTCTTGGTCATGGTGTTTTGTCACAGTAATAGAAACTCCATCCAAGGCATAGACTCACAGTATCCCAAGTTCTATAAACCCTTGGTCAATTACAGTTCTGGGTTTCCCTAATGGAGGGGCTTGCGCATTGCACTGTGCTTGGAAGTGAGGGCTGCCTCTGACTGAACTGTACTTTATCTAAAACTCGACTGTCCACATCTGAGAATGGAGTGTACAGTGAGGATTATGGAGACTTGTGTTGAAACTCTTCTTGCGCAAGATTCCCTTCATCTTTCCCTTTATAGTTAATCATCTATTTGACCTGACTGATAACAGCATAATTTGTGTGATAGAAGATTAATGAGATGATGCAATGTCAGTACTGGAAAGATGGAGACCATTGGACCCTTTCCTTCACACTATGCATTATGAAAAGAAGTCCCAAGAAGCCGTGAGACTCAGAAGGTCAGTGTGATAATCATGATCGTGGAGCTGGTATGGCTTCTGACTCAGTGGAGCTGTTTTGCCTAGGGCTCTGTGTTCTCTGGTGCTTCTGCACAGGGGTCACTATGAAGCTGATTCCACAGAGAGAGACAGTTAGGTGAACTTATTACAGTGAGCTCCCACTGTAAATGCTTAATTGTGGTTATAACCTCCAGAATATCTTGTTCTACTAAAGCTGATGAGCTTTGAGGGATGGCAGCCACAGGTTATTACACAGAAAATGGAGGGCATTAAACATAATTCTCTCTAGGATGCTCTTCTAATATCTCCTAAACGTGTTTTATATCTTTAACATTTTCCACAAACTCACTGCAAAAGGTCTAGTTTGGTTTTAGTCCATTGGAGCTGAAGATTGATGGAACCAAGGAAACTGGCTTATGCCTCACACTTAAAAACTGTAAATGCTTCCATAATGATAACCTTTGGAACATTCCCAGCCATCCTTTTGTTGTGGATGCATCTCTAGAAATATGGAAACACAGAGCCAATGAGACAGTGACCAAACTTAAGTAACAGCATTGTGCTGGGCAGAAAGGAAGTCACAAAGTTCTTAAGCAACAGCAAAAAAATGGTAGGATGGCTCAGAGATTCTGATTTAGATTAGAGGGATAGCTTGAGATGCTTCATAGTTTTCGAGATGGAAGCAAGAAATGTGACCTGGATGCAAGGTCAGCCTGTCAAAGGGTTATTCTTAAAACCCAAACCGGATATTGTAACTCCCTCACTGGCTCTGGAGGTGGAGATCTGGGGTACTAGAATTCTCTTTAATTACCAGTTAAGAATAAGTCCATTTCATAAAAGGTCGCTTTAGCTACAATGGGCTAGGGTTGGCCTTTTTTCCCCCCAACCTGGCTCAAGCACAACTGTGGGTACATCAGAAGGCCAGATTGTTACGGGACTGTAAGAGAAGAAGTCTGGTTGTGGATCTGTCACTTGCCAAGGGGTAAACTGGAGGAGGCACCAGAGTAGGCAATGTAGAGGCCATAGTCTAGTTGAGGAGAGATATCAGTAGAAGTAGCATCAGTTAGACCAATATGGTAGCACTTGATAGGTAGAAGCAGGAAAATTATGAGTTCAGAAAGAAATGGCTTGTATCATCACAAATAACAGAAGAAGGAGTGAGTGTAGTTGCCTATGGTGATCATTTCCAAGCACACACAGGCTTCCTAACACATTCTTTCCAGTCTTGGGGGAGTGGGAGACAAAACACAATAAAACAAACAACCAAGTTTTTTTTTAAAAGTAAGGAAGAAAGATTTGTTTCTTCAATGAGCATAGAGTCCTGACCCAACTCCTGGAGTCAGTGGGTCTCCATTGATGGGATGGAATTGTGTTTGATTTTTGTTCTGCTCTGCTCCGACATATGCCTTGTATATTTTCAATTTAAGAGTAATATTCATTTCCCTCTGAGGCCACATGAAAAAAATAATTTGTTAATATGGCACACACAAAAAAAACCTCTGAACTCAGGACAAAGGAGTCTGGACGTGGACAAAAGGTGAAATCTAGTGGCTAGAATATGAGGGCCCAGGTTGTCTGAGAATGAAACTGAAACTGTAGATGGCTGTGGCTGGGGGCAGAGTGGAAACCTGGAAAGACACCACAGGGAATCTGAGAGAGAGGTAGAGACAGGACTCTGTCGTGGCAGACCTGCCCTGGTCTGGAAACAGGCTAAGAGCAGCAGCTTCTGGTCTGAAATGAACGATAGCCACACTCAAACTGTTAGGAAGTCAAGGGCTTGTCTCCCATCTGTCTTCATGGTTGACATCTGATGGAGTCGTCTGAGTCACATCAAACTCTGTGACAAATGATGGTAGGAATAAATTCTTTGGTTCCTAAACAATACACATGAAATGCAGACATATGGTTTCCCTCCTGTCTTAGTCAGGGCTTCTATTCCTGCACAAACATCATGACCAAGAAGCAAGTTGGGGAGGAAAGGGTTTATTCAGCTTACTCTTCCATGTTGCTGTTCATCACTAAAGGAAGACAGGACTGGAACTCAAGCAGGTCAAGGAGCAGGAGCTGATGCAGAGCCCATGGAGGGATGTAACTTACTGGCTTGCTTCTCCTGGCTTGCTCAGCCTGCTTTCTTTCTTTTTTTTTTTTTTCCGAGACAGGGTTTCTCTGTGTAGCCCTGGCTGTCCTGGAACTCACTCTGTAGACCAGGCTGGCCTTGAACTCAGAAATCCACCTGCCTCTGCCTCCCAAGTGCTGAGTGCTGGGATTAAAGGCGTGCGACACCACTGCCCTGCTTCAGCCTGCTTTCTTATAGAACCTAAGACTACAAGCTCACAGATGGTACCACTCACAAGGGGCCCTCCCCCCTTGATCACTAATTGAGAAAATGCCTTACCGCTGGATCTCATGGAGGCATTTTCTCAACTGAAATTCCTTTCTCTGTGATAACTCCAGCTTGTGTCAAGTTGACACACAAAACTAGCCAGTACAATTGACCCCTTGTCAACTTGACACACAAACACATCACCAATAAGCCTTAACCCTTACTTCCTTATTCATCCCCAAGATCTAAATAACTTTAAAAGCCCCACAGTCTTTGCAAATAATTACATATTAAAATTTCAGTCCTTTTAAAGATATCCAATCTCTTAGAATTCAAAGTCTTTTTAACATCAAAAGTCTGTTAACTGTGGGCTCCACTAAACTACCTTCTTCCTTCAGGAGGGAAAATATATCAGGCACAGTCACAATCAAAAGCAAAATCAAACTCCATCCGTCCAATGTCTGGGATCCACTCACGATCTTCTGGATTCCTCCAAGGGCTTGAGTCTCTTCTCCAGCTCTGCCCTTTGTAGCACACACCTTGTCTTCTAAGCTCCAGATGCCTGTAGTCCACTGCTGCTGCTGTTCTTGGTGGTCATCTCATGGTACTGGTAT
>CM052706.1:16728414-16743966 GCA_028551405.1 Uromys caudimaculatus | reverse complement strand
CAATGGCCCTGATAAGAGTCTTTAATCTTCCCTCTGAAATTTCACAAGCCAGGCCTCCATCTTCTGCACTCTGTTCTCAACATTATCTTCCAAGCTCCTACAGAACACACCACAGAGCTCTTAACATCCCAATGGCTCTTCTATCTCAAAGTTTCAAAGTCCTTCCACAGTCCTCCCCAAAACATGGTCAGATTGTCACAGGAATACCCCACTCCCAGTACCAATTTGTCTTAGTCAGGGTTTCTATTCCTGCTCAAACATCACAACCAAGAAGCAAGTTGGGGAGGAAAGGGTTTATTCAGCTTACACTTCCATGCTGCTGTTCATCACTAAAGGAAGCCAGGACTGGAACTCAAGCAGGTCAGGAGCAGGAGCTGGTGCAGAGGCCATGGAGGAATGCTGCTTACTGGCTTGCTTCTCCTGGCTTGCTCAGCTGACTTTCTTATAGAACCCAAGACTACCAGCCCAGGATGGCACCACCCACAAGGGGCCCTCCCTCCTTGATCACTAATTGAGAAAATGCCTTACCGCTGGATCTCATGGAGGCATTTTCTCAACTGAAACTCCTTTCTCTGTGATAACTCCAGCTTGTGTCAAGTTGACACAGAACAGCCAGCACACCTCCCATCTCCTCTGAAAAGCAGTATTCTTTTAGTTACAGGGGATGCAGAAGATTACATGCTACCAAGGCCATCCCTAAACATCCTGGGATTTCTCTTCCTGTCCTTTGCGTTCTACTAGCCACCCCACTCCTCATGTAGCCTGCCTTCCTCTATCCCCAACTTTCTTACCTCTCTCTCTCTCTCTCTCTCTCTCTCTCTCCATATATATATATCATCTATCGTGTGTGTGTGTGTGTGTGTGTGTGTGTGTGTGTGTGTGTGTGTGTGTACACTGGTATATGTTGGTGCACATGTATCTCTTACAGGTCTCTATTATTACCAGGTCTCTCCCTCTCTGGAAAGTCCATGATACTCACCAAATAGTCTGGTCTAGCTTGCCAATGAACTGTGAGTATTTGTGTGACTCCACCTCCCCAGTGCAGTGATTGCCTGTGCATTCAACCACCACACCAGGCTTTTTAAACCTGGATTCTGGGTATCGAACTTGAATCCTTATGCTTGCAAGGCAAACAGGCCACCAACTGAGCCAACTCCCCAGCCTTTTTAGTTTTATTTTAAAACAGGACTTTACTCTGTAGCCTGGCCCAGAATTGCCTTGACTTCATGGCAGTCCTCCTGCAATAACATCCTAGATGCTGGGATTCTGAAATGAACCATCATATCCAGCTGCTGGTATGTGTTAGGGCCGAGGAGCTGGGGTAAGGACACTGTGCAAGACTACCAACCCTTTGTTCAGCCCCATTGACCATTCTGACGGGGAAACCATCAGATGAAGCCAAGTAGATATAGACATACCAGTTATAGAAGGGTTAAGCAATTTTAGCTGAAATGTATAGGAAGGAAGATGGAAAGTCAGATCTCCCTCCGCTGCATGGCGGTGGGAAGGAGTGCCTTCCTCTTTGTAATTCCTGGCAGGAGGCACAGGCAGACCACTTCCTTCTGTTAATGGGCCCATTATGTCCAAGCACACACAAGCTTCCTAATCACAGTCTTTCCAGTCTGGGGGGTGGAGGGGTAGGGGGGATGGAGGACAAAACACAATAAAACAAACAACCAAATTAAAAAAAAAAAGCCTTAAGGAAGAAAGATTTATTTCTTCTATGAGCATAGAGTCCTGACCTGACTCCTGGAGTCGGTGGGTCCCCATTGATTGGGGGAAATTGTGTTTGATTTTTGTTCTGCTCTGCTCCTACATCTAGCTGAACAATTGCTGTAATGGTCTTTAATGACTAATTTCTCTTTCATAACATAAAAGACTCTGGATTGCATTGAATTCTTTCAGTGTAGCAATGGGTAGCTGTTTTAACTGTGCTCTGCGTCTGCAGCCCCTCCAACTGCAAGTGTTTCCTAGCCGATGCATATGATGTGAGAAGCCCAGGAGCGAGGGCTCTCTGCTGTTCATCCATTCAGTCTTCAGCATCTCCCCACTGCCAGTCTCTTTCCACAGAGCACTGGTTTTCAATTGACTTTCAAACTGGGTCAAGATGCCCTGACTCATCTCTGCTACTCTTGGTTACCTGTGATGCAGGAGACCCAATGAGAGTTTAGACAGTAGCTCTTCCCATGCTGTGGTTGGAGAGGGGTTACAGCCTAAATTCCCACTGGAGCAGACAGGTGATGTAGAAAAGGTGAGTGTGTGGTTGAGGGGGAGTGCGGATTTCATGGCCGGCTCCACCAGTGCTGCTTCGTAACTCAGGCTTGCTGGGGAATACCTGTGATTCTAGCACTAGGGAAACAGAGACCAGGAGAGAACAAGTTCAAGGCCAGCCTGAGCTACATGGTGAGATCCTGTCTAAAAAATAGAAGAAGAGCCAGGCAGTGGTGGCGCACGCCTTTAATCCCAGCGCTTGGGAGGCAGAGGCAGGTGGACTTCTGAGTTCGAGGCCAACCTGGTCTACAGAGTGAGTTCCAGGACAGCCAGGGCTACACAGAGAAACCCTGTCTCGAAAAAGCCAAAAATAAAAAGTAAAAAAAAAAAGAAGAAGAAGAGGAGGACAAGGATGAAGAGGAGGTAGATGATGATGATGAGGAAGACAAGGAGGAAGAGGAGGAGGAGGAAGAGGAAGAGGAAGAAGGAAGAAAGAAGAGTGGATGAATGGAGAGAATGAAAAACAGAAAGAGACAGAGGAAGAATGAGGAAGAGGAGGGGAAAATTAAAGGAAGTAAATAGTTCAATATGGCATTTGCATTCATCACAACCCCCATTACTTCCTTCTGCCTCCCTCTTTCCTCTCCCATTATTTGCTTCCTCTTCCTAAATAATCCCCCTTCTATGTCTACATCCTTTTTCTTTTAATCTGGATTCCTCGCATGAAATAAAGTATTCCTATGGCCTAGAATATGGCCTTTTTGCTTAACACAATGATTTCTAGTTCCACACATTTTCCTGTAAACAACGAAATTTTATTCTTCTTTATTTCTGAATAAGATTCCATTAGTACATATTTTCTTTATCCATTCATCCAGCAACGGCTGGTTTCACAGCTCATAGTGTAAGAATTACCACAAAAATCATGTCTGTGCTTGCTTTGACTTTGTCAGGCTATACCAAGATGAAGGCTCTGTTCTCTTAGAGGCATATCTCTGTTAGCTTACCTTGGCTCTGCACTCCGCATTAACTCATTGTGTTTGTGACTTTCATCTTTTTGGATAAGTAGTAGAATTATACCATTGATGCCAGTGGCAGGAAGAGCATATTGCTGAAGCCCAAAGCTGTAAGGATGTACTGTTTGGGGACATCAGAACAAAAGTACCCAATCTCCTCCAAGAGGGGTAGATACATCCACTTAAAAAATGTACAAGAGCTGGGCATAGTTGTACAGGCCTTTAATCTCAGGAGCAGAGGCAGGTGGATCTCTGTGAGTTCCGGGCTAGCCAGTACTACATAGTGAGATCTTTTCTCAAAAACATCGACAAACCAACAAAACAAAAATGCACAACAGTGTTTGCAGCAGTCTTATTCCTAAAAGCCCAAACTCAAAATAAATAGCCCTTACTTGAATGCTGTCTCCCCAGATTACCACCCTAGCCCCACCCCTACCCCCTTGCAAAACAGCAACGAGACCCAACTATCCAGACAATCTCTGTACTGTCCTTGATCAAATAGGGTGAACTGGGGCCTTTACTGAGATTCCAAAGTTTGCTTTACATTACCATTTAAGTGTGAGGGAGTGCCTTGGTTAAGACTGGGTAAGAGTATGGTAGAGTGGGTAGAGATGGCTCAGAAGTTCAAAGCACCCGCTGATCTTCCAGGGGATCAGTTTGGTCTCCAGTACCCACAAGACAGTGCGCAACTGAATAGAACTCCAGTTCCAAGGGACCAGGCACTCTCTTCTGGCTCTCACAAGCACCAGGTATGCATGTGGTACGCGGACATAAATGCAGGCAGAATTCCCGTGCGCATGAAATAAAATTTATTTCTTTTTAATTCTTAAAAAGACTATGATGTAGGGGCTGGAGAGATTGTTTGGGTGGCTAAGAGCATCTGCTGCTCTAACAGAGAATCAGGGTTAAGTTAGCACATGCATGGGTGTGCACGCACACACATACACTCACATACACACAGACACACACACTCTCACTTACACAAACACTCATACACATGCATACACACACTCTCACACACACAGACACACACACACTCATGCACACACTCACATACACAAACACACACACAAACACTCTCTCTCACACACACACACTCATGCACACACACGCACACTCACACACACATGCATACACACACAGAGACGGACACATACAGATAGACACACACACCCACACAGACACACTCACACACACTTACACAGACGCACACACATGCATACACATGCACACACATACACAGATACACACACTCAGACAAAAACATGCATACACATGCGCGCGCGCACACACACACACACACACACACGCACACACACACACACACACACACACCCTTAAAAAGAACATTAAAAAGTAATGTAATGTAATACGTGAGTGCTGAAAGCCACAGCAAAACAAAGACCAGTGATGCAACTTACTGTTTGAGATTTCTACTGCAGTTCCTCCCAAGAAGTTCTGGCTGAATAATGAAGTGTTTTTGTTAGCAGCTGAGTGAGGCAGGTGCCCCTAAGGGCTGACTCCTAAATTAGTGTGGCTTCAGAGTGTCCTGTGTGTTCCTTTCAGCTAATATCTTAATCCCAGTACTTGGGAATTAGAGGCTGTAAGATCCCCAAGGATTCAAAGCCAGCGTGGGTAACGTAGTGGGTTCTGACCTAGCCTGGGTTACAGAATGAGACCCTGCCTCAAGAGATAAAACAAGACGTTAATAATAAATGAAACAAAACAAGTTCAAAGATGTGTGAGAGACAGGGACAACGTGGGGTGGGAGAACTAGAGAGAATTCCCATCATTCAAAGTCTGCTTATACATTTATATGTATAATATATATTCAAATATTTTATATATTCATAAATTAACACTAGGCAGGTTGTGCAGAAATGTGTGGAAGCTGCTGTAGGCCACTGATGCCGTGTTTTCAAGAATGTTAAACTGTTGACATGGACGGAGTTCTCAAGGGTAATCTATTTTAAAAATAAAACCCTGGGCTATAGGAATGGGTCTGCAAGGGGGGGGCATATGTTGAGGGACAGTCTGGTCCTCCTAAAGTGCAGAAATGACCCTGTCTCTATCATATCCTCTTATGCTCCGATGCTAGCTCTGCTTCTGACATCTTGCTTCATTGTGTAATTACGAAGAATTTCATATGAGAGCCACTAGTGCAGACTGCACCAGGATATCAAGATGCGATTCCCCGGCCATTTATCTTGTGAGGTTTCTCTCCCAGGCAGGAAGAGAAGCTGCAAGTGGGTGTTTGATCACCAGGCAGGAAGAAGAGCAGAGACGTCTGGATCTCACAAAAGGCACAAAGGTTCATTAACAGCACACCCTGCACAGGAGACAAAGCCAGGAGTCAGTCCATGTGGACAGTTAAGCTGTGTAGGTCAAGGACCAGACACAGCACTCAGATCTCTGAAAATCCATTAGACAAAATCTTGAGAAACATTTAAAATCTGTAATATTCCATCACTGGTGAGTTTTAAAAGCTGCTTTATTGCTGCTAAACGGTGCTGGAGAAACAATAAAAGCCTAATTCTCAGCAACATGACTCAGTGAAAAAACAAAAAAACTCAAACTTTGAAAACATAACAATCATCACTTTTTAAAATTTGCTATAAGAATTTCCTATTTTCATCTTTTGTTCCTGCTGTCTCCTCAAGAAGATTTTTATCTTCAAGATTCTTGTTCCAACAAGCTTTGTCTTGGAACTATAACCTACTGAGATGTTTCTCTCTTCTGAATCCTTTCAGAAATTACATTTCCTAATTTTTTATTGTTTTGTATTTTTAAAAACAATTTTTCAATTTAAATATATTTGGATCATATTCTTCCCCTTCCCCAAGACCTCCAGATCCTCTCCCCAATTCCCTACTCACCCAACTTTAAGTTATTTCTCATAAAAAAAAAAAAAACCCAGTACATCAACAAAACCCCCCAAAACTAAGAAAACCAAAATAAAACAACACCTGAAAACAAAAAAAAAAACCACCAAGCTGCAACCAAATAAAAGCACATTAAAACAGCAACAACAACAACAATAACAAACCTGTAGAGTCCATTATATGTAGGTCAACTAAACATGAGGCCTACGCTGGAGTGGTTGATATACCCAGGGTTATTCCATTGGAGAAAACGGATTTTCCCTCTCCCAGTAGATATAAATGACAGTTCAGTTATTAACCTTTACCCCAGTGGTAATGTTTTCATTCATTTGTTTTTAAAAATATAAGAAGATAAAAATATAATAAAACCCAAACTATCACATCAAAGTTGAACAAGACAAACCAACAGGAGGAAAAGAGCCCAAGAGAAGGCACAAGAATCAGAGACCCATTCATTTGCTCACTCAAGAAGCCCATAAATACATGAAGCTGGAAGCCATGATATATCTGCGGAGGACATGGTGCAGACTTGTGCAGGCCCTGTGCATGCTGTGAGTTCATATGAGCGTTGCTCATGTTGCTCATGTTGATTTTAGGGGGCATTGTTTCCTTGGTGTCTTTTTTTTTTTTTTTTTTTTTAGCTTTATCTTATTTTATATGTGTGTTTTCTTGCATGTATGTCTGTGTACCATATATGTACATGGTGCCCATGGAGGTCAGAAGAGGGTGTTAGATCCTCTGGAACTGGAGTTATAAATGGTTGTGAGCTGCCACGTGGGAACTGGGAATCAAATGCCAGGTCCTTTGCAAGAGAAACAAGTGCTTTAAACCATAGACCCATTCTCTAACCCCGTTACATTTTTAATTACATTTATTTATCATGTATGTGTGCACACTAGTGCATGCATGTACAAATATATGCCGCAGTGTGGAGGTCAGAGGACAACTTGTAGGAGTCATTTCTCTTCTTCCCCCATGTATATCCCAAGGGTCCAACTCAGATTGACAGGAGTGGCCGCAAGCACCTTTACTGTCTCTGAGCCACCTTGCTGGCTTAATTTTAGTACTTTCAATGTATGGTTTCTTCTAGAAAATTTTTAAATCAACTTTATTAACTTTAACTTGAATATAATAAAATGTACTCAATTTTACATATTTTTGATGGATCTTGACAAGTGTATAGATGCTATAACCACCATCTCATTTAAAGAACAAAATATTCCCAAATTACTCCAAAATGGCCCACCATACACTTAACAGTTGAAAACAATTTTTTTTCTTATGATACTGGGGATCAAACCCAGAGCCTCAGAAACACGAGGCGAATGCTCCCCCCCTTCATCTATACCCCCAGCTGCCCATCTTCTTTGGTCTTCCTGTCAGTTTGGGATCAGCTTGATCTAAACTAGACTTTTTTTAAAGATTTATTTATTTTATTTATATGAGTACACTGTCGCTGTCTTCAGACACACCAGAAGAGGGCATCAGATCTCATTACAGATGGTTGTGAGCCACCATGTGGTTGCTGGGATTGAACTCAGGACCTCTGGAAGAGCAGTCAGTGCTCTTAACCGCAGAGCCATCTCACCAGCCCTAAACTAGACTTCAGGGGATTATTATATACTCTGATGTCCATCTCATTTGTCTTGCCATAGTCTTTTGGGGATTATCTCTGCTGTTACTGGGCATGGTGGCCTATGACTTTAATCTCAGTACTCCGGAGGTAGAGGCAGGAGGATCTCTATGAGTTCAAGGCCAGCCTGATCTATATAAGGAGTTCCAGGCCAGCCAAGGTTACACAGTGAGATTCTATCTCAAAGAGAGAGAGAAAGAGAGAGAGAGAGAGAGAGAGAGAGAGAGAGAGAGAGAGAGAGAGAGAGAGAGAGAGGAGAAGAGGAGGAGGAAGAGGAGGAGGAGGAAGAAAAAAGAGAAAGGAAGAAGAAAAGGAAGATAAAATCTCTCTGCTGTTGTGTATGGAATTACTCCCTTGCTATTGCTAAATTATATTCCGTTTTACTAGTACACTTCGATGAGTTGATTCTTGTACTTTATGTTGGAATTTTGGATATTCCCAACATTTGCTAACACAAAATGAATAGGAACATTTGCAACCATTGTTTGTGTGAACATACGATTTCTTTTAAAAACCAATCCGGGCTGGCAAGATATCTCTGTTGTTAAGAGCACTAGCTGCTCTTATGGAGGACTGGGGTTCAGTTCCCAAAATGTTATATGGCGGTTTACAAATAGCCATAACACCAGTTCCAAGGGATCCAACACCCTCTTCTGACCTTTATAGGAAGTAAGCAGTCACATGGCACACATACATACTTGTAGGCCAAAGACTCATACACCTAAAATAAATAAAAATGTAAATATCAATTCGCTTGTTATTACATTTAAGGTGCACAGCATACCTTGACGCACCTAGCTGTGGCAGAGTAGTCGCTACTGAGAACAAATTGCAAACCTCTCATCCCCATATTCCTGGCTTCCTTTGTGTGTCTGGTCAAAGCACTCAGCTTCTACAGTTTTTCAGTATACAATATAACGATTTCAGCACTGGCCTTCATATCCTCAATTCAATGTCTAGACTGATCCAGTCCACGTCATTGTGTTCATATCCTTTGATCGGCATCCCATTTCCTCCCCTTCCCTGCCCCTGGTCTTCACCCATAACTCCTGTTTCTCTATTGGACTCCCCCACCTGCACCCCCAAACTCCAACTATTCAGAGGGAGCCTTTATTGAGAGCTAATATCATAACCCCTGGAAGAATACAAAGGAGAACAACACCCCAGACTGAGCGGAGAAGAAAATTTGAAACAGTCTGAGGAGAGGCCTGCCATGCTTGTGCAGGCTTCTGTGGTAGATAGGCCCAGTGCCAGTCACTAGTGTAACACATGGACAGCTGCAAGCTTTGGAGAAGCACCAGCCACACGGCTTCTGTTATGTCCTTGAAGAGGCACGTCCCTTTTCACAGCAAGAATGGCCACAGGAGGAGCGTGGTCGCCTAGAATCTGCACACGTTTGTCATGGCTGAGGGAAAGTCCAATGGAGCCCAGGCAATTTGGCCTGAGTAGCGATGGGAGCAAGGCCTCCTGAAGCAGAAGTTGGAGCTTCCAAAGCAGTGATGGTTGCAACAGTTCCTTAAAGCTGGAGAGGAGTTTCTTTGGAGTGAGGAGAGAGTATTCAAGGCAGATGACAGGCTATTTACAGGCTATTCAAAGCTGCCACTCATTAAAAAAAAAAAAGTCTGTCACTCAAGAGCCCAGCACCCACTCTGGACAGCGCTCTCATTCATAAAACAAATAAAAACATAAAAGGGTACTTAGAATAAAGACCTAGGAAATTAACATTCCTAACAAAAATTAACAGCATTTAGTCCCTGGGCAAATACTACTTAGGAAGAGCTGGGTCTCTCTGACCTACTACATGAAGAGTGACTAAAGACTTCCCCATTCTTACTCACGTGACCTCTGACATTTACCCCAAGTGGGAGGCAACAGAACTTCCCACATCCCCCACATTTAAGTCTCTCCACTGGAACTCACAGACACGGAAGGACAGGCTCTCTGCCTTCCTTACGCTCCTGAGATCTGTGTTTAGGTGAGAGCTGTCACAATTCTTTTTTTTTTAATGTTAATTAAAGTATTACAGATCCACCTTCCCTTTGTTCTCTCTGACCCTTCCCATGTGTCCCTCATTCTCTCTAATCGATAACCTTTCTTTTATCATTATTTCTACACAATACACACATCACATATATGCATATACATATACATACATATATCATAAACACACACACACACACACACACACACACACACATCCTTTAAGATCTGTGACCTCACTAGCTTAGTGTGGTTGGCTAGGTTAACAATACCAGGCAAGATTTTCCTTCTGTTGAACAGGCCTTAAGTTTAATTAGACATCTGTTGGTTATCACTAAGTGCCACTATTAAAACGTGGCATGTATACACAATTAGAATAGTATTCAGCTGTAAAGAAGAATGGAATCACGACATTCACAGGTAGATGGGTAGCACCGGAAATACCACATTGCTGAGGCATCCCAGATCCAGACAGTCAGAGCTGCATATTCTCAGTCACCTGTGGCTCCTAGCTCTCCGTCTTCAGATGTGAGTGTAGGAGCTGAAGTAATGGAAGAAACCAGGAAAGTAAGAAGGGCCCAGAGGGTGTACTAGAGATGGGGAGAGCAGATACAGGTGATATGAGAAGTGAGTCAAAACAAAAGCAGAGGGCAGGGGGAGGGGCAAATAACTCCGAGGATGTCTGATAAACCCTCAATGAATCATATTAATTTATATTACCTAAAATTATATATGACACACATACACACATATAAATGCAGACATACATATATGCATATATGTACATATATGGGCATATACACATACCTACATACCTATACATATATACATGCATGAATATATATGTATATATGAGTATGTTTATATGTGTATATACATATACACATACATATACAAATGTCTGTGAGGAACTTTCATTGGAGTTATTGTTCAGAGTACTCTAAGTGACTTCCAAAACAATATAGGCTACCTCTGTTACCCTTAGTTACCTCGCAGACATCGGATGTATTAGACTTTATAAAGACTACAGAGATATATAATTTTATTTCTTCTGTGTAATGTACACACAACACACACACACACACACACACACACACATACACACACACTCGTGTGGCTGAGGGACTGACGTGTGTCTATGAGAGCATTACAGAACTGCCCTCAGGCTGTCATTCTGCCAGTCCCTCATCCTCACCAACACCTCCATTGTCAGACAATTTTTTTTTTCTCTAGCCAGTGCATAGCGATGTCTTGTTGTGGTTCCATTTGCATTGCCTGTGTTCTATACCACAAGCAGTAGGAAGAAGCCGGATGATGGAAGGGGTCACGTTAGGGGGTCACACACGGGAGCTGAGCTAGGGTGCCATTGCACGATGGCCTGGCATCTGCCAAACCACTTCTCCATTTGCCTTTTTAAACAGTAATTTATTTATGCGTATTAGTGTTGTGTGTGCGTCACATGCATCTCTAGTACACATGAAGGTCAGAGGGGCTTTGGATCACCCGAACCAGAGTTACGGGCAGTTGTGATCTGCCTCGTACATGCTGGGAACGGAACCCGGGTCCTCTAGAAGAGCAGCCAGAGATTGTTAATTACTGAGTCATCTCTCCAGTCCTTCTTTTTGGATTTTAAACACCACTTTTATGTGTATAACAATTGAGTAAACTGAAGCAAGAGTAGATAATTACTTTATTATAAAATTTACCTAAAATATGCTTATTACCAACAAATTGAGGTAAATCTTTCCAATCCTCTAATAGTAGTAAACGCATATCATTCAACTGAACATTTAAGCTCTGTAATAGTGTGATCCTCAGGTAATAATACTTTAAGGTATGACATATTGTACTTGATTCTGAGGACAGGTATATATACTCTCCTGGCTAGCTTTACCTGTCAACTTGATACAACCCAGAGTTATTTGAGAGTCTCAGCTGAGGCATTGCTTCCATCAGTATAGTCTGTGCGCATGTCCGTAGTATAGCCTGTGCGCATGTCCGTAGTATAGCCTGTGCGCATGTCTGTAGGGCATTCTCTTAACCAATAATTGATGTAAAGGGCTCAGCCCACCAAGGGTGATAAAAAATCTCTGGGCAGATGGGCCTGGGGTGTATAAGACAGGCAACTAAATATGAATGAACCTGGAATAAGCCAGTAAACAGCATTCCTCGGTCTCTGCTTAGGTTCTTGTCTCTAGGTTCCTGCCTTGACTTCCATCAGTCTGGGGCTGTAACTCAGAAGAGTAAGATGAAATTAACCTTTTCTTTCCCAAGTAATTTTTGGTCTGAGTATTTTATTACAGCAACAGAAAGCAAAGTAAGACATGTATGTATTCTAAAATGCAGAAGCAAAATTTAATTTTGTTCTACAGCATCTCAAGACTTCAGGTTGTTTTCTTGCATGGTTACTCTCAGGATAGTACTAGTTTGTGTTTATCTTTTCATGTTTTGCTGCTTGGTGAAACCATAGGAAGTGGGAAATATGGCCTCCGAATTCTCTTAGTAAACAACATATGGTGTTTATGTCCAGAAAATTAGAAAGCCAAATCAACATAATTTTATATCTATATATCCTCCTCCTTCTCCTCCTTCCAGCATTAAGGATCAAGTGAGCCTCAAGCTCATGGCTCTCCCACTGAGCCTAGCTCCTTTTTAACAGTCTCCCATAATTGCTTCATGTGCTCTCGAAGCTTCTGATAAGAATCGTGCGATTTGCAGGCCTGTTGACGTTCAGCGCGGAACAAATGAACAGCGTCATTATGGTTTCCTGTTCCCTGGTTGTTCAGTTTCAACATTTATGTTCAGGAGGCTTTCTGCCTCCAATGGTGGCTCAAGAAGCTATCAAATTACCTAAAGCAAGTCTCTGTGTCCATCCTTCATGTTAAAAGACACTCTCCAGATATTCTGAACATCCTGTGCATTTCCAGTCACATTTCTGATTCCTCCTCCCCAAGAGTGAGCGCTATTTTGACTGTACGCTACTTGTCTCCTTTTTTTTTTTTTTTTTTTTCTGAGTTTAATTTCCACGTTCTCTTTTCTCTTCTTCTTTCCAGCTACTTGCTTTCTATTTGTTGATTTGGTTTAGTCATTTTGAGGCAGGGTCTTTGCGGGGTGGTGGACTGTGAGAGGAAGCCTGCTAAGGTCAAGATAAGGCTAGAAGCCTCAGACACCCTGAAGGGACTGTAGGAGCTTCACCTGTTCTCGGCACCAAGCCTCTGTCACGTAGCTGCAGTTCCCTATAGAGAGATTTGTGGCCATCAGTCACATGGGGCAACACCCTGAGCCCTTCCACATGGAGATGAGACATCTCTAACATCTCAGACCGATCAATAGGAAGCACCCCAACCTACCCCTAAACTGTATATCATAAGATCCTATCCAGAAAGAATGAAGGTGTGTGAGAATTATTCTGTCGCCTGAGAGTGTCTGTCATAAGAGCTGTAACACTGCCAGGGAAGAGAACTGCTCTCCTGAAACTTTCGACACCAGAAGCACCCCTGCACTACCCTTGCAGGCTAGCCAGCCTTCCGCCCAGCTTGGCTTGGCTCAGCGCAGGCAATGCGGCATCTTGGAGCAACACCAGTGAGCAGCTGTGGTGGCGACAGTAGCAGCAGCAGTGGAGGTGGCAGAGGCAATCCACGCCCCCCATGCATTTCCCCTTCACACCTAGCCCAGCCAGAGATCTCCGGGGATAGCCTCCGATACACAAGCCTACAGGTCTCGTGCAGCTTAGGCTAGCCTTGAACTATTCCTCTTACATCTGCCTCTTGGATGCTGGTACAAATAGTTATATACCTCCATGCCCACTTTCTTGAAGCTGCTTGTTATAGACCCACACATGCTCTAGATAATTTCCCCTGTAGTTTTTCATGACCAGGGTATGCTCATTGATTATAATTCCCTTTAAAACATTCCATCTGCCCTCTTTACTTCTGTAAATTAGTATTTACATCTTAAGGCCTCTTCAGTTTCAAGTTTTAGCAAGCCTATTTCATGGGTGGTGGTATACATCTCATCAGGAAGAAAGCCTGTGGTGTGTTTCCCTTTCTCTTCCTATTCCCTGAGCACCTATGGATGTTCAATGACCGCACAGTCCCCAAGGACTGCAAGGTGGCAAAGTTGTCCTTGCAACCTCCTTCTTCTATTTGTAGAATCTTCATCATTTCTACTCTTTGCTGTTATAGTGATTGTCCTGGCTAGTTTTCTACTGTTATGATAAAACAACACAGCCCAGGCAACTTATAAAAGAAAGCATCTAATTTGACTTACAGTTTCTGAGGGTAAGAGTCCATAATGGTGGAGTAAAGAAACAGTTGAGAGCTCACACCTTCATCCTCAACAGGAAGGGGGGGGGAGAACTAGGAATCTCAGGAGTCTTTTGTAAACTCAGACTCCAGTGACACACCTCCTCCAATAACGCCATACTTCCTAATCCTTCCCAAACAGTTCCACCAGCTGGAGAACACAAATTCAAATGCAGTCATTCTCTTTCAAACCACCACAGTGATTAAAGTCGTATAATAAAAGTGAATCTTGCTTTTATTTATTAATTTTTAAGGCAAATCATTGATTCAATGGTGTCTTAGTTAAGATTTTACTGCTGTGAACAGACACCATGACCAAGGCAACTCTTATAAGGAAAACATTTAATTGGGGCTGGCTTACAGGTTCAGAGGTTCAGTCTATTATTATCAAGGCAGGAACATGGCAGTATCCAGGCAGGCATGGTGCAGGAGGAGCTGAGAGTTCTACATCTTCATCTGAAGGCTGCTAGCAGAATACTGGCTTCTAGGCAGCTAGGATGAGGGTCTTAAAGCCCACACCCACAGTGACACACCTACTCCAGCAAGGCCACACTTACTCCAACAGGGCCACACCTTCTAATAGTGCCACTCCCTGAGCACTACAAACCGTCACAAATGGTTTCTCTGAAACTACCAATCAGCTTTGTGGATTAATGTGCATGATAATGAATTAATTGATTTAAAGATACTTGATGTAAGTTCGCAGGCAAACACTACCCTCACTCATGATAAAGTTATCTCATCTTTGAGACTCTTCAAGATAGCTCCAACTCCTCAGAAGACATATTTTTAACATCAGTCTCTGCTGATAAACTCATGGCAATCTGCTTAGCCTCCTGAGTGAAGGAATTACAGATGTGAAGCACCATGGCCAACTTTAAAGTCTTTTCAACAAGAATATGGATGTAAAGAAGACCAAAAAGTGATACACATCTTTAATCCCAGCACTCAGGAGACAGAGGCAGGTAGATCACTGTGAGTCTGAGGCCAGCCGGTTCTACAGAGTGAGTTCCAGGTCAGCCAGAGCTAAACAGAGAAACCCTGTCTTGAGAAATAAACAGACAGGGAGACAGACAAACAAAACAACAAAAAGAATAATACGAATGTTAGACAAGATCAGAGAGGATTTGGGTGGCTCACTGTTTGCTACAAATCCAATTGCACTTTAATATTGTTAGTCTCCGAAGCATGGGTGAGAGGATTCACCAAAGACAGGCAGTGTTAGAACGGGAGCCACAGAGGCATCTGTTACTTCAGAATAAGTTGAGACTGGTAGGTCCACCCATCGTCCTCCCTGTCAGGTAACCACTGGTGACCTTGAAGAGGAACTGCCTTCCATTCTGGATGCTGCACAGCTGGGCCTTGACAAGAATTCAGCCTCTGGAGCACTCAGGTGTCTGCTCCATTTAGGCCTTCATCTTTTGTCCTCTCTTGCAGCTTCCCTTACCATACTGTTTGTTGAAAGACCTTAGAATAGAGACGTTTTAGAACCTTCTAGAAGCTTTTCAGGTGGTTGAGTAAAGGAC
>CM052706.1:16666811-16727914 GCA_028551405.1 Uromys caudimaculatus | reverse complement strand
TAGTTTCAGAAGAACACATTGCTATTTGTTCCCTAACCAGTTCTAGTACTTGGTCAGGCAGGATCAAATAAGCAGACAAGGTTGTTTGTTTTCAAAGGGGAGCTGTGATCTCCTCAAGGCGGGGGATATACTAGTTGGAGGTGATTATGGCGATGGTGACCACCTCAGAGATGTTGGAATAGCCACGATGCACTCATAGCATCTTCTATCATCTTGGAGTATCTGAGGTAGCAGGGAATGCCTAGGGCTGGTTTGCCATTGATCTTTTTCACTTGACAGGTGTGTGAGCCAGCTACTTTCAAAAAGCTAAGAACAGAGCGAACATATATAAATCAAGGTTTTATAAATTAAATATTTCCATTTAACTCACACTATAATTTCAGAGGCATTAAATCTTTATTCAGATGACCTTTCATTGTCAGAGATGGACTATCTCAGCCTTCAGTTAGCACTGCCTACTGTGTCTGGAACACATGGTTATTTTGTAAAAGAACTCCTAAGGATTACTGGAATTGATACTTAAGTAATCATTTCATAAAAAGCAATTTCTGTGCCTGAAAATGCATTCAATATTCCTATTTTTCATCAGATGACATTTTTTGAACATTTCAGGAGAAATATGCTAGACTATCCTCAGACCACAAAGTTTAAGAAGAGAAAACATTTAAAAGCATTAAGAGAACAGTTATTTTTATATTCCTTTTTTCCTTTGGTATGTCAACAGAGCATTCAGTTAGGAAATGAAAATAAATGATAAAAATATGATAATGATGTTCTAGATATTAAAGTGGCTGAAACACCATTTACTTCCTACAAGAAAAGAATTCTCTCTGGAGCTTAAAGTTCTTAGGGAAAATGGGCTCATAAAGACATTCAAAGATAAATCACATAATAAATTCTAATGTAAATTCAATAAGATAAACGGATACAATAAGCTTGTATACAACTCAGTCCAATAACTAATGCTATTTTATTTTCCTGTGTTCTTTTGTTGAGACAAGGTCTCATGTAGTCCAGGCTGGTCTCAACCTTAGAATGTAGTCATGGATGAATGAAGAATTTAGCAGGCTGAATTCTTCTTCTGAATGAAGAAGTTGAGGCTGGCCTTGAACTGCTCCTTCAGCTGCCCCTGCTTACTGGGTAGTGAAAGGATTACAGTCATGTGCACCTCACATAGTGTGTGTGACGTCAGGACTGGAACCCAAGGCTTCACACATAGAAAGCACTGTACAAACTGAGCTACTACCCCAGACTATCCTGACATTTTTAGTAATTGCTATCATTACCATCGTCTTTTTTGTTGTTATTGAGCAATAGTATATGTGTAATGCTTTCTGGTCCCCACCACAGTCTCATGTGGTCTTCTTGTTTCTATTTTACAAAACCACATACTAAGGTCCAAGAGGTTTTAAGCAATTCATCCAAGAATGAGTCCCAGTTCTGAGACCCAGATTGGGTCCTTCATTTGGACACCACACTTGCCCAGACATGTATAATTATCTAGGGAGCAGCTGGATTCTTTCTTTTTTTCACTTAACATTATATTACCAACATTGTTTGTGCTTGTGAGATCACCTTCGTGGAATCCTGCCCCCAGCCAATCAGACCCTCCCACGGTGGTGCCCTGCCCCCTAGTGGATTTCTGCTCATTTTGCCCATTCCCATCCCCCAGGAAGAAAAGGCATTTTTTTTTTAATTGCACAATTATTTGTTGTGACTACTTTATCTTAAACACTTAAAAACATAAAAATGTTTTCTGTCACATCTCCTCCAGTGTTGAAAGATATGATTACTTCTAAGAGGACACCTGGAAAGCTCTAAGGAGATTCTGAACACACTCCAAGAACACAGTCCTGGTGTTGAATTCAACATGGCTTCTCTGTTCTCTGCAGCTAATGGTGTATTTCCAACATCTCTCCCCAAATCACATTTACAGGCTTGAGACATGTCAGATCCAGTGACATTCTTAGCAGACTTCCCTGGGCTCCCTAAAGAGATTGGAAATATATTTAAGACAAGATATTCAAATAGATCTGAATTTGTTTTTCTCTGAGCTTACCCAAATTCCTATGCCTTAAGTAATTTTCTAATGAATCTCTCTCACTTTGGTACTGTTAAAAACCATCACAGTATTAAAACGCATAAGTGAATGGCCTTCATTTAATTAGGAAGGACTTAGGCTAATATTGGATTAGACTGTAGAAAGCAACATAGGTAGATTTTTTTAAAGTGAATTAGGCCGTTATCTTAGCCATTGTTCATCAAAAGGAGGAGAAGGAGAAGGAAAGGGAGAAGGAGGAGGAGGAGGAGGAAAAGGAAGAGGGGGAGGAGGAGAAGAGGAGGAGGAAGAGGAAGAAAGAAGAAGAAGGAGGAGGAGGAGGAGGAGGAGGAGGAGGAGGAGGAGGAGGAGGAGCAGCCGCAGCAGCCGCCGCCCTGGGTAAATTGCCGATGCTATCAAACAGATGCTGACTGGGGAATTATAACACTGGCCCACTCAGCCAGTGGGCCATGCTGAGGAGGGCTAGGAAAAGCTGGGAGGTTCATCTTTATTAGAGAGCTTGTTTTTAAAACTTGGTATCTTTGTATTGTTGGGAAATGACCACCGCAATAAAAGATAACCAGCAAAGACAAGGTTGTATGCAATCTTCCATAAATGGCAGAGTTGTACACGGCTTCCTGAGAACATGACATCTCTTCTTGATCGGCCTTAAGACTGTTTACTTCCCCTGGGCTTGGATCTCAGGATATGGAAGAGAATGGTCAAACCTAACAAAAAGGAATTTTTAGGACAAACACTCTTCTAAGCAGCACTGAGAGTGGAACAATGTCCTGACAAAAATGCCTTCTTGGTGGAAAAATACGCTAGGTATAAACCACAGGCTGTACATTAGATCACGGACAGCTGTCAGTGCTCAGCACGTTACAGACGGGATCAGCTAGTGAGCTTTGCTAATCATATTCCATATAGTATGTAAATAACAAATGTCAAATTCGATATTTCAGTTAGAAGGCTTCCAAGGTTTTTGTGCATTGTGTGTGTGTGTGTGTGTGTGTGTGTGTGTGTGTGTGTGTGTGTGATTTTTTTGAGACTAAGTCTCACTATGAGATCCTTGCTGACTAGAACTTACTATGTAGACCAAGCTGCCCTCAGGCTCACAGAGACACACCTGCATCTACTCCTTAGTGCTGGAATAAAAAGTGTGAACTACCATACCCAGCTGGAGATACACACACACATGTGCACACATACACGCATGCATACACATGTGTACATGTGTGTGTGTGTGCATTGTGACTCTCCTAGCTTTTCCCATAATGTGGCCCTGACATGCCTCAATTGGAAGGGGTGTGTGTGCGCGTATGTGTGTATGTGTGTGTGCATCCATGTTCGTATGTGTGTGTATATACGTGTGTGTGCATGTTCCTGTGCATGTATGAGGTCATGCATGTTTGTGCAGTGTGTGAACATGTACCTGTGTGTGAACAGGGAGGTTAGAGGTTGACATCAAGTATCCACAGACACTTTCTATTTATTTTTTGAGATAGGGTCTCTGACTGAGCCTGGAGCTCATGGATTAGGCTGGACTGGCTGGCAGTAAGCTCTGAGGCTCTGCCTTCCCTTCTCTCTCCAGCACTGAGGGTATCAGACTCCCACCGTGTGCCCTACGTACGGAAGTAGGATTCCAAACTCAGGGCCTTCTGTTTACACAGCTATACCCATACTGACTGAGCCTTCTCCTCAGTCCCAAGAGAGAATGACTTTTAAAAATTACTTTAGAGATGGGCGTGGTGATGCATATCTGTAATCCTAGCCCTTATCAGGTAGGTAGAGATACAAGAGAATCATGAATTCCAGGCCAGCCTTGTCTCAAAAAATCAAAATTACTTTAAATCATTAAATGCAGGCTGTGATTTATAGATAATGAAAACATTTGGGTGAAATCATTTATTCATATTGTTGTGTTTATAAAAAGACAAAGAGAGAGGGGATATGTTTTGGTGGATGTGTAGTCAGGTACGGGGGGGGGGTGCCTCCGAGGCCCATGCTGAGGCATCCCTCCCCCCCCCCCCCCCAGGGACCAGCCACAGAACAGTATAGTATAAAATAGAGTTTATTCAGGGTATGGGGAGGGGAGTTGAGAGGGTAGTACAGACAGAGAAAGGCAGAGAGACAGAGAGAATAGAAGAGTAGAGGCCGGCCATGAGCACGTGGAGAGAGAAAGGAGAGGGGAATGAGGAGAGGGGGGAAGGCGCACACCTTTAATCCCAGCACTCAGGAGGCAGAGGCAGGCAGATTTCTGAGTTCGAGGCCAGCCTGGTCTACAGAGTGAATTCTAGGACAGCCAGGGCTACACAGAGAAACCTGTCTCGAAAAAATAAAAAACAAACAAACAAACAAAAAAAGGCAAGAGCAAGAGAGGGAGGAGGGGCTGAGCAGCCCCTTTTATAGTGAGTCAGGCACACCTGGCCGTTGCCAGGCAACTGTGGCGTGGAGCTTAGACAAAATGCTAACACACATATATTTTTTAAGCTTAAATCCTAGTATTGACTGGGATTAGTCTATAATATTGATGTCACCCTATGCTTCCCCACTGCACAGAAGCTTCCTGTGAGGATAGAGACCCCCAACCCTTCTGAGGTATGCTACAACAAAACAAAATTATCAAGACCCACCATCCATCCCATAAACCCCAGTCTCTACCGCATGCCTTCGTCTTTACCACTCCCTCACGCAAACACCACACTATTGATTTACGATGTGGCGAGCACTGTCAAACTGAATCAATTAACATTTCTGAGCCATTTTCATTCCCACCAGCAAACCACTTTCAGCTGCTAGAGACACATGAACCAAAGGCCATGGGTTTAGTTCTATTTTTCAAGCCACATGGGTACAACCACCTGCTACAAACAGAACTGTAAAGGTCAGACTGTAATCTAAAAGCCATCTCTAGTATAATTGCAAACTCTGCACAATGATGTCCCCTGGAATTAAATGACTTTAACAGTTCTAGAACAAGATAAATGAGTTAACTTTTTTTTTTTTTTTTTTTTTTTTAACAGCACTGTATCTGCTAAGGAAAATCTGTGGGTACAAACAACAGAAATCCAGGTAACAGTAGAGATCAAGACTGTTGACTGTTCAACTCTTTGTCTGCTTCAAGACCAGCATTTCTGTTATAGTATTTACCTTATCCTCATGACTTTTAAGTCCCTCGCACTGTAGCTCTGGGCATTGCACTCTATTCAAGACTGGCAGATGCTGAGGCTTGGTCTGCTGCTATTATTGTAATGCTAAATTCTGAACTAGAAGGGCTAGGGCTGAGAGTGAATTCTCACCTTTACAAGCTTCTGTTGTGCAAACCTTGTTCCTTGATTTAAAACTATTGGTTAAATAAAATTGGCTATAGCCAATTACTGGAGAGATTAGAGATAGGTTTTTGAGTTACCTGATTGGGGGTGGAGACGAGAGAGGAGAGAAGAGACGGAGGAATGAAGAGGAGAGGAGGAAGCCGCCATGAGGGGGGATGGACCCTGAGCAGGTGGCCAAGAGAAACAGTAAGTGTCTGGGGTACCTATGTCAGTAATTTAGAAAAGTAGATTTACCCCCAGTAATTGTCAAAGCCAAATAAAATAACCATAGTCTGAGTCTCATTTATTTGTAAGCTAGTCGGGGATAAGTTTAAATTGGTTGTACTACACGTAGAAGACCAAAGGTAAAAATGGTTAAGCAGAAGGTTTCTCCTCATTGCTTGAAGCTGTGTGGCCATGTGAGGAAGTGTGGGAGGCTCAGCTTGGTGACTCGTGCCTACAATCTTCATGTTTAGGAGACTGAGGCAGGAGTATAGTGACAGGAAAGGAATCTACAAGAAGTCCTGAAACAGGCTTCAGGCAGGAATCGAATCTTAGGCTAGAACAGGGAAGTAAGTTCCGGTAAGAATTTTAATTTTAGGGTGGAACAGAAGTAGGTTTCAGGCAAGAATCTGAGTTTGGGCTTGGACAAAGAAGTAGGCTCAGATGTTTTAGTCATCCTGACACCCTCAGAAACATCGATCACAGGAATGATCACGGACTTTTGCTTATTGCCTTGGTCATTCCTTGACTATTTGTGTTTATTGTATTGCAACCTAGAACTGACCTTATTGCTTGCATGTAATTAAAATGGTATAAAAACAGATTGGGAAAAAATATACCTGCCTTCAGTC
Source organism: Uromys caudimaculatus (assembly GCA_028551405.1). NCBI lineage: Eukaryota > Metazoa > Chordata > Mammalia > Rodentia > Muridae > Uromys > Uromys caudimaculatus. Next base: position 16,721,708 of record CM052706.1, on the reverse strand, counting down.
TCAGAATTGACTGAGGCCATTGGGTCTAAGAGTGTCCTAAGGGAAGTCGGGAACAAGAAATCCCAGACCTTGAGAAAAGCTCCCCCAAACAGCAAAAGGTGTTAGCCCTGAGTGAAGACAGTGATTAGAGGAGACCTTCTCCCTGAACCCAGGGTAACTCTGAGAGTGAAGGAGAAACCCACTCAATTCTTGGTGGACACAGGGGCCCAACACTTGGTCTTCCAAGCCGATAGCCCCGTTTCAAGAAAAGATCTTTGGTTCAAGAAGCTGTTGGCACCAAAATGTATTCATGGACTACCCAAAGAACAGTGAACCTAGGGATGGGCCGGGTATCCCATTCATTTAAGGTTACCCCAGACTGCCCCTACCCTCTGTTGGGATGAGACATACTCTCCAAAATGGGGACCCAGATATATTTCCTGCCCAATGGGCCGCAACTAGCTGGCCCAAAAGAAGAGACCTCTCTGACTGATCCCCGCCAAAAGCCAAGGCTACCTGGTTTACAGATGGGAACAGTTTTCTCCATGAAGGTCAGAGACAAGCAGGTGCTGCTGTGGTGAACAGCACAAATGTCATCTGGGTGGAACCTCTACCCCCTGACACGTCGACACAGGAAGTGGAGCTAACTGCCCCCACCAAGGCCTTAGAACTTGGAGCCTTCAAGAAAATCAACATCTACACGGATAGCAGGTATGCCTTTGCCACATCCCACAACCACAGAGGTATATGCCAAGAGAGAGGACTGCTCACACCAGAGGAAACAAACCAATCCTGGATCTCTTAGATGTCCCAATGAAGCCAGTAACCGTGAGTATTAGTCACGCCCAGGACATCAGGAAGGAAAAAAGTCAGTGGCCTAGGGCAATAACCAGGAAGATCTAGTGGCTCAAGAAGTGGCTATACAGGAGCCTATCCTGATTATGGGCCTACAAGAAACACCTGCTGGGAAATGGGACTGGACTAAGAGATGGCCTCACTTAGACTACACTGAAGAAGAAAGGACTCAGATTGCTAGCCACCCTACCAACTATTAATAGAGAAGGAAGGTAAATGGCACACAAGAAAGAAAACTATGCTCCTCAGAAAGCAAGCAAAAGACTTACTAGGCCAAATGCACAGATGGACTCGTTTATGGGATAAAAAGCTTGTCCAAGCAGTTAAGGGACCTAGAGTATATATAATAAGACCAGAAAGATAATAGGACAGTGTAAGGTATGCCAGCAAGTGAGTGTTTATGCAGCCAAGAATAAACAGGGCAAAAGACCTAGGGGAGAACGGCCTAGAGTATATTGAGAGGTCGATTTTACAGAAGTTAAGCCAGGAAAATGTGACTACAAATACCTTCAGGTGTTCATAGCTACTTTCTCTAGATGGGCTGGGACAGTCCCCACCAAGCAGGAAACAGCTGCCATGGTATCCAAGAAGATATTAGAGGAAATTTTCCTGAGGTTTAGAGTGCCCAAGGCAAGTGGATAAGACAATGGTTCTACTTTTGTCAGGTAAGCCGGGGGTGGCAAAAGTATTGGGGACAGATTGGAAACTTCATTGTGAGTACCATCCCCAAAGCTCAGGGCAGGTAGAGAGACCTTAACTAAATTGACCTTGGAGGCTGGCTCAGACTGGGTGGTGCCCCTCCCCTTGGCCCTGTTCTTAGCTCGGAACACCCCCTACCATTTTAACCTGACCCCTTTTGAGATCCTGTGTGGTACCCCAACTCCCTTGGTGTACACTGGGCCCTCCCAGGAGGTATCCCACAGCATGAGATTTGACCCAAACTGTCTGCCTTAAATGCTCCAGGAATGCCAGAGACCCCTCACCACTTCCAGACCGGTGACAGGATCTATGTAAAGAGACATCGGACACAGTCACTGGAACCCAGATAACAGAGACCCTTCCTGGCACTGCTAGTTACTCCCACAGTCCTCAAGGTAGCCAGTATTGAGGCCTGGGTGTATGCTTCTTGTGTTAAACCTGCAGATGTCCCTCTCCCCAGAGAACCCCACTAGACAGTACAGAAGATGACAATCTGCTCAAGCTCAAGATCACTTGACCTTTATCATGACTGTTTGCAGTATCTTTAGACAGCACTCACTGTCTCCCTTCTGTTGTGGTTGGGGGTGGCTGGGGCAGCCACCAAGACCTCTGCTTTGGTCTTACAAAGGAAAAACCATCAGTCATCTTAAGGAATCACTGACTTCGTTATCAGAAGTAGTACTATAGAATAGGAGGAGATTAGACTTAACTTTTCCTCCAGCAAGGAGGGCTATGTGCTGCCTTAGCTGAAGAGTGTTGCTTTTGTATAGACCATTCTGGGGTTGTTAAAGATTCAATTACCAAGGTGAGAGTAGGGTTAGTAGAAGAAAGAGAAGAAACAGAGTCAGGGCTGGTTCAAGTCTTGGTTTAACTTCTTAGTTAACAGCCCTCATATCTACCTTGTTAAGACCTTAACTGTTCTCCTATTGTTGACTTTTGGCCCCTATATTTTGAACCGCTTGGCTGCTTTTGTTAAGGAACGCATAGTTGCAGTACAGCTAATGATCTTATAGCTATCAACAATAGCTTCAAGATTGAAGCATGCACACGAAAAAGGGGGGAATGAGAGGTCAGCTCAGGAACTTTGAGATATTCCACCAGGGTCCCCTCGCCCTTCCGAGCACATGGAAGAAACAGGTTAGAAAGCACGTAGGCTGGAAGGGAGGGGCTGATTAAGCCCCTGCTACCTCATTCCCTCAAGACCAATCAGATTAAAAGTCACACTGTTCTGCCAATCACATTGTGCCTAATGGCAGCTGCTCTAAAATCCTATATAAGGCCCCTGAACGGGCTCCACGAGGTCACCCTCCCGTCTTGGTATGTAGAGCGACCTTAGCATGCTGATGAATCAATACATTTCTCGTGCATTTTGCATCAATCCCGACTCCGTGTGTCCATTCGGAGGGTCTTTGGTACGTTAAGACCCCCCAGAGTCTTGCGGTATCATGGATCATTAGTGACCAGCCTGCACACATCCCAGGCCAGGCTGACTACGGCGTGAACAAAGCACTTTAAAATCCCGTTTATACCATTTATCCCAGTCAAATATTTGCAAATACGCCATCAATAAAATGCGCTTACGAAGGCCTTCTGTGTACTCACAGCCCTGCCCTAAACTTGTTAACTTGTTAACTAAACTTGTTAACATACACATCCCAGGTTCCAAACGTACATGGACCCTCCCCTTATACAATACATACAGGCCTGAAAAACAGTAGGGAAGAATAAGTATTCCGTTGTTCTTCTACGTCTGTGAAGGACTAGTTTTAGAGTCCCTCTCTAATGACAAAATCTGAGTCTACTCAAGGATCCTTTATAAAATGGCGTGGTACTTACTTAGAACCCACACAATAGGGAGACCTGAGTTGGATCCACAGCACTTGAGTGAAAAGCCAACTGCTGCTATTACACACATCTGTAACTTCTAGTACTGACTATGGCCAGCCAGCCTGGCTGAAACAAAAGGTGAGCTCCAGGTTCAGTGAGAGATGCAGAGTGATCTAGGAAGACGCCCGGGGTCATTCTACAGCTTCTGCAAGCATGTGTGTGGGCGCTGTGCCCTGTGCATACAACCCACTAATGAAACAGTCACCAGGAAACCTAGCACCTGGTCACTTTGAGAAGGCTAGGCTGACTCCATGACAGGCTTCAAACTGGCAGTTCAGGAAACAGGCCTAAATCTCTGTTTCCAAGAGCTGGGCAAGTCCAGGCCTCAGAAGCTGCCCCACCACCTGGCCTGAGGCAAGGACAATGGGTCAGCAGTTTCCAGACCTCCCCAGCAACAGATTCCAGCCAGCCTCCCAGGCCCCACAATGTTTCTTGAATGTCCCTAGAGATGGAACAACATAGAGGTCACTTACCCCGGAGTTCCTGTAATGTGCTTTAAATCAGGCCTGTGAGCTCACCTTGGGGTCTCTCTTTGTAGACGGTAGACTCCAGCATGCTGGACTTCTGCAGAATAAACCACTCTTTACATACTATTTGAGTCCAGGGAATCATGGAGCCTTACCACTTAAAAATACCATACATTCTAATCAGTATTTGTGGGTTTGCTACCTACTACTTTTGACCTACCAGGTAGATGATCTTAGTAACATTGGGTTTTTTGGGGGGGAGGGGGTTTACATTTTTTACTAATTTATTTAGTTATTCACTTTACATCCCAATATCAGCCCCCTTCTCATCCCAGTACCCCCTCCCCCAGGTCCTCCCCCAATTCCCCCTCCTCTTTTCCTCTGAGAAGGGTGAACCCCCCCACACTGGGTATCATTCTCCCCCCTACACATTAAGTCCTCGTAGGACTGGGTGCACCCCCTCCCACTGAAGCCAGACAAGGCTACCCTGTTAGGGGAGCAGGATCCACAGGCAGGCAACAGAGTCAGGGACAACCCATGCTCTAGATGCTGGGGGATCCACATGAAGACCAAGCTGCACTTCTGCTACATATACGCAGGGTGCTCTTTGGTTGGTGGTTCAGTCCCTGGGAGCCCCCAAGGGCCCAGGTTAGCTTACTCTGTTTGTCTTTCTGTGGAGTCCCTGTCCTCTTCAGGTCCCTCAGCCCATCCCCCAACTCTTCCACAAGACTCCCTGAGCTCCATCAAATGTTTGGGTGTGGGTCTCTGTATCTGTTTCCATTGGCTGTTGGGTGGAGCCTCTCAGAGGACAGTTATGCTAGGTTCCTGTCTACAAGCATAACAGAGTGTCATAATAGTGTCAGGGATTGGTTCCCGCCCATTGGGCGGTTCTCAGTTTGGGCCAGTTCTCATCTCTGCTCTATCTTTGGCCCTGTCTGTCTTGTAGGCAGGACACATTTTGGGTTGATAGTTTTGTGGGTGGCTTGCTATCCTTATCCCTCCACTAGGAGTCCTGCCTGGCTATAGGAAGTGGCCACTTCAGGATTCATATTGCCCTACGGCTAGGAGTGTCAGCTAAAGTTGCCCCCATAAACACCCTGGGACCTCCCCCTCCCACATTCCCCATCTCAGATCTCTGTCCTAGAGATGCTCCCCCACCCCACCAGCAATTTCTCTTCATTCTCTCTCCCCTGCTCTCCCTCCCCCTGCCCCTCCCCCTGCTCTGCTGCTTTTTGACTGCTTCACTATCTTAGCCCTGCTTTAAGAGTTACAAGTCTTACTTCAATCTGGAAATTGCCTTTCCTTTGCAGGACACCCTTGAGCTCATTCTATGCTTCCTGGCCCTGTGTATAAAGGTAAGGATGAAGCTGATTCCCTAACAGAAGTTGTTGCTTTCGTTACAGAGGCTACTTAACAGAGTTATACATTACATTATCAAAACACTGGTGCTCTCTGCTTTTAAAGCTGTTGGAGCCATCTTGCAGAACTGCTTGGCATATCCCACCCGCACGCATGCTCTACCCATGCATTAACCTGCAGGGCTTGTGTATGCCTTGCAATCTATAATACTTATTGTTATATTATTTGTGCTTCTGTCTGACGGGGGGGGGGTGTTCAACGATGTGGTAGACAGCATTTGTCTTACTGTTTTGCCATCTTGGGCATGCCAAGAGCTTTAAAAACGGGCGATGCTCCTACATCTAAGGTTTTTGAACATCCCAATGACATTCCCCATAATCTCTAAAAATAGGCTATTGTGAAAAGATTGGGCATCAAGCTCTGAAGACTCAAATATTTAAGTTACGAAATGTAGATCATAAATACTCATCTTCCTATCATATTTTACAAAACCAACGATAAGTTCCTTTTTAAACTTTTTAATATAAAATTTACTCCATTCCTCTAATAAGATAAAGAGACCTCCTAACTAGATAATAAAGAGGACTGGATGTTTCATTCCAGGGGAAGTTTTGATTCTGTTTTCTCAGGATGCTGCTCCACCTATGCCAGACCAATTGATCGTGCCGGACCTACCCCCCCATTGACACGGAGACAGAAACTTCCACCCCGCCCCTTCCTCCATGCCCGCCTCAGCTAGCAACATCTCCAGCTCTCCACCTGTATCAGATACCCTGTCAAAGGAAGACACTGAGGAGGTGACTTCTGATGTACCTGAAGGACTGTAACTCTGTGTGGTTTCACCTTTTGCTATTCAATACCCAAGGCATATAGGGGATATAAAACCACTAAAAATGGGTATCTGTAAAACATTTCATATAAAAATGCTGATCGCATTAATTCCATCATGAGCCCTAATATTTTTCTCATTATATGTTAGCCACTTTATGTTTTTCTACCTGTCAATCTTCCCCTGCCTTGATATGAGGATTTTGCTTTGCATGCATTGAAATGGGTAGTTAATGCTCTCTCACAGCCTAAGAGATTTATTGCTACACTTACCTGAGATGATGAGATTTATGTCAGCCTCAGCTGCCATCTTGATATGACAGGTACACACTACTCTGCATGGAAATTTTAATTGAAAATATTTTTTGACATTAATTACTGAAGGAAAAAGTAGAGAATTGATTGAGAAGAAGCTGTTCTTCATATGGTCTCCAAATTCAAAATATTAAGACTCACCTGACCACCTCCTGCCATTTTAGCTTTAATTGGATTCATGTTACATCTCTGCCTTTTATTGGTTCAAAAATATTTTGAGAACATGTTCAGACTGTCTTGAGAGATGCATAAAATATTTTTCTGCTTTCAGTTGATACAGATCTCTTCGTTCACAGGTTAGTACCATTGGTCATGTTAAATTATAAATTTGTTCAGCTGAGGAAATACTCAGTTCTCTTACGATTTCAATTAAAAACTTTGTTAGAGATAATTCCTTTTGGAGCTTCCTTATTAATTTAGAAATTACTACTGAAATAATGGTCTTATCTCTATTTCTGCTTCCAGTCATTTTCAGATATTTAAGAGCTGCCATCCATTTTGCTTTAACAAATTGAAAAGGGGGAAATGCCGAGAGCCATACAGGAGAAATGACAGATGGCTTTAGAACTCATGGAATGCAGCCTATGGGTTATCAGAGCCACATGGATGGGTCTCGGTGTGGCATGGCCCGGAGGACCATGTGCCCTGAGGACTTTATTCTGTTATGGAGTTCTGCTCTGCTTGCTGCCCTCACGTACCTCTTAACCTAAGAATTATATGTTTCCAGTCCCTCACTGGGCAGTATCTCTGGCACTCACAGTACTAATGCTTGATCTCTTTCAGGCATTGCTGCTGGAGCAGACTATGATTCTATCACCTCCCTAGAGAAGAACTTAGATTAGATACTTAGATTGTCAGCAATGACCACCTTAGAAAGCATTTGGAAAAATAAAGTTGTAAGTGAAGCTAGGTTGAGATGTTTTTAACCACTGGCTCTGATGTAGAAAATCTTAGGGAATGATCTGAAGTTCGGAAAGGCACACTCTTATTAGTTAAGCTAGGGCCTTTATGTCAGGGAACAAGAACAGTGGCAGCACTGGCTGACGTGAGTCTCACTGAGGCTGGACTGGTGATGATTGATTTCTTATACCCATTTTTGCCCTCAACTTCCCAATATGATTTATTAAGGGTTGCTGATGAGTAGATATGCATTTTGAGGATTTAAGGTAGACATGACTGATTTTTATATAAAAGCTTAGATTTGTGATTCTTTTAAGATTTTTTACAAGATTCGTTTTAAAGATAAATAATAAAATAATTACTTCTTTCTTTGTAACTGCAAATTGCTGCCTGCCAGTAAGAGGAAACTGGCTGAGAAAACTATCTTGCTTGCTTACACATTGTTAATCCATAGCAAGTTGCTTGGTTATGTGTGTATGTGGGTTTTTGAGAATAATTTGTTTTTCTTTATCTGTACTGCATAATGTTATTTCTTGTATAGGTATTGCAAAACACATTTTTTATAATAATTCATTAGAAGAAAACTAAAACATAATCACATTATAAATGTATACTGCTTAAAAGATTTTGCTGTGATATATAAGCAATGGAAGAAAAAAATAAAAGACTGTGTGTGGCTACATTGTTTCTCTCTCTCTCTCTCTCTCTCTCTCTCTCTCTCTCTCTCTCTCTCTCTCTCTCTCTGTGTGTGTGTGTGTGTGTGTGTGTGTGTACACGAAAATTTTCTCTCTCTCTTTCTCCCAAGGAGTTAAAAGAGTTCATAGTTTTTTTGCTGACCATAGAGAGTGCCAGCTCCAGTAAAGTAGGCTTTGTTCCCTCAGAAAAAGTCTGCTGAGTAACTTCCCTAGTTGCTGACTGCCTTTGGCAGCAGCCCCTGTAGGTGTCTGGATCCATCCCTGTCAGTGGCTCTAAGCACTGATCCCCAACGGCTGCCTGTCTCAGTTTATCCACCACATGGATGCCAAAACCAGTCATTGGCAGTCGAGATCTCCCACTATTAATGTGTGATTTAAGCTTTAGTAATGCTTCTTTTACGAATGTGGGTGCTCTTGCATTTGTGGCATAGATGTCTAGAATTGAGATGTCCTCTGGATGGATTTTTTTTCCCTTTGATGAGTATAAAGTATCCTTCCCTGTCTCTTTTGATTACTTTTGTTTAGATATTAGAATGGCTACAAATTTATAATTTAACATGACCAATGGTACTAACCTGTGAACAAAGAGATCTGTATCAACTGAAAGCAGAAAAATATTTTATGCATCTCTCAAGACAGTCTGAACATGTTCTCAAAATATTTTTGAACCAATAAAAGGCAGAGATGTAACATGAATAAAGTTAGATATTAGAATGGCTACTCTAGCTTGTTTCTTTTGTCTGTTTGCTTGGAAAACATTTTTCCAGCTCTTTACTCTGAGGTAATGTCTATCTTTGTTTCTGAGGTGTGTTTTCTGTGCACAACAGAATGATAGATCCTGTTTTAACATCCATTCTGTTAGCCTGTGTCTCTTTATTGTGGAATTGAGTCCATTGGTGTTGAAAGATATTAAAGACCAATGATTGTTCATTCCTGTTATTTTGATGTTGGTGATAGTAGTCTCTCAGTGTGTGATTCTATTCTTTTGGTTTTAATGGTATGAAATTCTTTCTTTCTTTTTATTTTTAAGTGTAGTTAGCCTCATTGGATTAGAGTTTTCTTTCTAGTATTCTCTGTAGGGCTGGATTAATTGAAAGATATTGTTTAAATTTGGTTTTGTTGGTATGTAATATCTTGGTTTCTCCATCTATGGTGATTGAAAGTTTAGCTGGGTATAATAGTCTGGGTTGACATCTGTGGTCTCTTAGGGTCTGTAAAACATCTGCCCAGGTTCTTCTAGCTTTTAGAGTCTCTGTTGAGAAGTCAGGTATTATTCTGATAGGTCTGCCTACACACCCAAGTAACATATAATATGTGGCCTTTTTCCCTTGCAGCTTTTAATATTCTTTCTTTGTTCTGTATGTTTAGTGTTTTGATTATTATGTGTCAAGAGGATTTCTTTTTCTGGCCCAATCTACTTGGTGTTCTGTAAGATTCTTGTACATTTTTAGGCACCTCATTCTTTAGGTTATAGAAATTTTCTTTCATGATTTTGTTGAAGATGTTTCCTGGGCCTTTGATTTGAGAATCTTCTCCTTCTTCTATTCTTATTGTTCTTTGGTTTCATCTTTTCATAGTGTTCCAAATTTCCTGGATGTTTTGTGTCATGAACATTTTAGATTTTGCATTTTCTTTGACATGTGTATTGATTTCTTCCATCTTATTTTCTATGCATGAGATCTTTCTTCTATCACTTGTTGTATGTTGGTGATGCTTGTGTCTACAGTTCCTGTTTTCTTTCCTAGGTTTTCCATCCCCGTGATTCCCTCAATTTGTGTTTTCTTTATTGCTTCTATTCCATTTTCAGTTCTTGGACAGTTGTATTTATATCCTTCACCTGTTTGATTGTATTTTCTTGTGTCTCTTTATATTCATTCATTCCCTCTTTAAATAAGACCTTTATCTGTTTGAATCTATTTTCCTGTATTTCTCTAAGGGATTTATTCATTTCCTTTTTAAAGGCCTCTATCGTCTTTCAAGATTAGATTTAAGATCATCTTCTTGTACTTCAACTTTGTTGGGATATCCAGGGCTTGCTGTAGCAGGATAACTGGGCTCTGGTGGTGCCATATTGCCCCGACTTTTGTTGTTTGTGTTCTTACACTGCCCTTTAGCCATCTGTGTTGGCTGGATAATCCCAATGTCAGCAGGCCTCCTCCAGAAGGCTGGGAAAGCTGTGGGCCAGACAATGAAGATCAGGGGACCTGACACTGTTGGCTGTGCCTCAGGCCAACCTGACTGGCAAGTGATTGGTGGGGAGTGTCCCAAGCGGGTTGTTCTTGGGGCCTAGTAGTAAAAGTCAAGTAGATATTGGACACATGAGCCCAGAGACCAGGCAAAGGTATGTGTGAAAAAACTAGCATGGGCCTAGCATTGTGGCACCCGAGAGTTCAAGGCTAGTCTGGACTGCATAGAAAAACCCTGATGTGTAGAAGTTTCATTCTCTCCTGAAAGGAGGATGGGGGCTCATGAGACTCATGAAATAAATCTTACAAGTCTCAGAAAGCTAAAACTTAGCAGACTCACAAGGTTCTTCCTCTAGTCTGCACGATCAATGAGCAATTGCTAAGGAAGCTGCCTGCAAGTTGCACAGAAAGCTCCAGACTCAGCTTTCTGAGCCATCACCCGCCCATGACACTGTCAGCTTTGCGGGGATACAGCTTCCCTTGAGTCAACTAAGTCCTTGTAAGCGCCCACCTACACTGCTGTAGGAAACCCCAGTAAACTCACTAGTTCATTAAGCTAACCGTGGATGAAATCATATTTCTGGTGTGCTGTAGGTGCCCTGTCTTGGGGTGAGGGGAGACTTTCGTTTGCAACTCCCCAGGAAACACCACCCAACAGAACAAAAAAATAAAACAAAACATAAGCAACATACAGTAGCAGGACTAGCATCCTGATAACATTTAACCTCACAGAACTGGAAGAGTCAAGTAAGGAGGAAGATGGGGATCAAGAGCTGGAGAGATGGTTCACCCTCAAAGGCTCGGCTTACAACCAAATGTCAAGCGAGGTAGTACTTATAAAATCAGAACTGATCCTAAGTGGTGGGCATCTTAACTGCCAAACTGCTTGCCTGCAAAATTCCATAGAAAAATGTTATTTCTGCTGTCTTACGTGTTAGTAACGCCCCTCCCCTCTGAGTTGAACTCAGGGCTTTGCTTATCATTAGGTAAGCTGTACTCTGCAGCTGAGCAAGAACTCTGGCTCTTTTTCATTTTCATCTTGAGAGAGGGTGCAGCTAAGTGGTGCAGCTGGCCTTTGCTATATTGTCAAACGTCCCTTGAGCTGGCAATTTTCCCACCTCAGCCTTCTGGGTAGCTGAGATTAAAGCACATACTTCCATGGCTGGCTCTTAACTAATGTCCTTTACAACAGATCCAAAGAAGGAAACGTACACCACAAATTGATCTAAGAAGGAAATTTCCACATTAACTAGTTTGCTGAACTATGAGAGCTGTGTAAACCACGAATTTACCTATTGGGATCAGCTTCGGTAATTTCAGATAAACTGAAAATTTCGTGGCAGTTCAACTTGCTAATCCCAAGTGTGATTTCTCTGCTTTAAAAAGAATGACAGACAGCTATTGCTTCTATCTTTATCTTGTTCTGAGTTAATTTTGTAATGTCACTTCTAATGCACGGAAGAGAAGAACTGGTGGGGGAGGGGCAGAGCTGGAAAATGGCGGAAACAAGAACAAGGAAAGGGAATGAATGGGTGTGTATTCCCTGCCCTCATCCCTCCTATGGCTGGACTCTGTCACCATCCCTGTCAATCCTACCATGGCCAGTATGTGAGCACATGGCTTCAGCATACGAACAACTCCTTCAAAGTCTGACATTCCATCTCCTTTTTGGTATAATTTGTTTTGTTTTACACTGCAAGTGAATCTCACTCTGTACACTAGGCTGGCCCTGAACTCAGAGGAAAGCACATCTCAACTGAGAGACAGCGCATTTCAAATACACATAGTTCAACATGGCGAGTGGCCAGAGAGGTTTCGGAGCTAAAATAAACTCAGGTTAGATATTCTTGGCAAGAATGTTTCATGAGAGATAGCACTAGGTCAGGAGCTCCTATAATATTTATGTACCATCTATGATGTCATTTGGGCTCCTAGATAGATGTTTGGTAATTTTTCCAGTATAAAAAAAATTTCCTAAACCCATCCTTTGAAACATAAAAGTAACCTTTATTTCCATGGTACCACTGACAGTCCTTGTGGGAGGCAGTTATTATGTTACAGGGTACAAGGTAGTAATGATATGTGACAGTTTACATGTGGGATTTTTTTTTGCATGTGGTATTTACAACAGAAATTAGTTTGTTTGTTTTTTTTTTAAACTTTCTTTCTCTTACTATGTAAAGAGAGCAGGGAATCCACTTGGATTTTTCAGAGAGTCGGATGAGCCCTGGTGGGGTAAGCAGCCAGGAGGAGGTAGGAGTGGACAGAGATGGATCCGACGAACGTACTTGGGGAGGTAGGGCTTACTGCTGAAGAAAATCAATTCCAACACTTCAGATGCTTGACTCAAGAATTTCGTAAAAGTCTTGCCTAAAGTTACCTATTTAATAGATAGGTTTTTCCCAGGCTGTAATTCATAAGCACAGGCTCCCACCATCTTGCTGCACCCCATGAAGGGGGCTTTGACATTTACTGCATCTCAGCTGAAGAGGAAAAGGAAAGTGGAGCGCATTCACCTCTTAATGACATTAACCTCAAAGTTAAACATATAATTTCTACTTGAACTTCATGTAATAGCCAAAAAAAAAAAAACAAAAAAAAAAAAAAACAAAAAAAAACCAGTCAAATGAGCCCACTTAGAAACAAAAGATGGAGGACAGCCAGGGCTACACAGAGAAACCCTGTCTCAAAAAACCAAAAAACAACAACAACAACAACAAAAAAACCCAAAAAAACCCAAAAGATGGTCCTTAATGAACAGCAGCTCTCAGGAAAAAAAAAAAACTTTTTTCTGCACAAGGGGACATCTGGGGTCCGTTGCTTCAAGGAATATGTGTGGTTACTGGCTAAGAATGGACCTATGCTTGCTGCTCTTTTACATTTTATTCATAAGTCTTATACAGGATTATCCTTGGAGCCAAACTGCCACCATTTTCAGGAGTTCTGGACCTGTGAGGAAAAGATCATCACAGCTGGGCCTGTTGTCTGCCAATTTCCCTCATTGATGGAAGGGGGAGGGTGGGCCATGGGACCCCCACCCGAGTATTCACCCGCCCAACCCTTATTGCATGTTGCATCTATTGGGAGGGGCTAAAGAATACAGGGAGGGAAAGACAAGGGCAGGGTTCCATCTGTACTGGGGTGGGGAAGCAGTCATCCCCGCAGGGTTCAGGTCTTCCACTGTGGCTACTTTAAGGTCACCTATGTTCCTGCGTGTGACCCCTCACCCACTGCTTTCTACATAAGCCTAATAAACTCACTGGTTCCCCTGTGGGGAACTTTGGTGGAATTGAACCTCAGTTTGGCATTAAGACCTTAGGAAGAGGGGTAGACATTGCTCATACCTCTCCCAGGAATCTTTAGCAACACTTTAGCAAAATTGTAAGAAGCAACTTTAATTTTTAATTTTTTTCCTAAACACTACTTAATGAATCATCTGCACCAAGACAAATTTATTGGAATTTTTCATACTTTTTAGAAAGATGTTTAAAGCATCCATATACACGGTGTAAATGGAAAATATACATACAGTGTTAAATTCTTCCCTGGTAATGTGTATGCTTGCATTAATTTCTATAGGTATGGCAGACATCCCTAGTCTTGGAAATCACACTTTTATCCTTAGTGGTCATAAACCTGAAAAAGGCCCGATAAAAATAATTCGACAATTATTGTTTTAGATGTCAGACACATAGGTGTTGAAGAGGCCCTGAACAAGAACAAGCCAGATCTGGAAGAATAGGATACCTTATGCAAACAGTGACCACCACATCCAGTGATTTCAAGGATGGTAAATGCTGAGAAAGTGCAGGACCCCTAAGAATGTCACAGGAGTGTGACCCTATTCTTGGTTGTCAACTTGACTACGCTTGAATTGACTAACCCCCCCCAAAATGACTGGGCATATTTGTGAGGGATTTTTGCTTAATTATGTGAAGTAAGAAGATCCACTTCTAATCCAGACCTTTGAGGCAGAAGGACACATCTTTAATCCAGATCTTTTGAGGTGAGAAAACCCACCTCTAATCTGGATCCTGTCTTCTGCTGGCAGCTTATATAAAGAACACAGAAGGAGGAAGCCTCTCTTTGCCTGCTTGGTCTCAGTCTCGCTAGCAAGCCCATTCCTTCATTGGCATTACAACCTACTTCTTCAGGATTCCAGCGTATACTGAAGAGGAGCTGAGACATCCAGTCTCGTGGAATGAGCAACTACTGGATTCTTGGAACTTCCATTGGTAGAGAGTCATTACGGACCAGTTGGACCACAGCCTGAAACCCCCTTTATATGTATATTTATATATGTGTGTATTTATATGTGTGTGTATTCATTCTATAAATTCTTTTCCTCTACAGAGCCCCAATAAAAGAGAGTAATCAGGAAAGACCTTCCTGAGGAGTTTACATTTGATTTGGGATATAAAATATGTGGAGATTTTGGATAGTAAACAGAGTGTTATAAGGTGAATGAAAATGAATATGGAGGCTTTGTGCTTGGTTATAAAAAATAAAAAGAGAGGCCAGTGTGGGGTGCTTAGTGGACCAGTGAGTGATTCAAGCTGTGCTGGGGAAACTAGAAGTCAGTCATGCCTCTGTCTTTAGACCAAGTTGGGAAAATGTGTGTGTGTGTGTGTGTGTGTGTGTGTGTGTGTGTGTGTGTGTGTGTGTCTGTGTGTGTCTGTGTGTGTGTGTCTGTGTGTGTCTGTGTGTGTGTATTGAGAATCACACTTCCCCCCTCTCCCCCTCTCCCAGAGCCACCTCTACCTCTATACCCCACTCCCAACTTCACAGCCCCTGTTTCTTCTTTTGTAACCCACTGAATCCAGTTTGTGCTGCCAATATGGGTTTTCCTAGTACTGTTTCTCTATTGGAGAGGCATTTAAAGCATCTACACTTGGTATGAGTCAGAAATATAATAGCAATCTTAAGATATCGTTTGGTTATCTGCAGAAGCATGAGCAATAGTCGGGGGGTGTCGCATACTTAAAAAAATGGACTCTCCCTCCCCAAGAAGTCATCAGCTGTCCATAAACTGAAGACTTTTTGCCTCAAAATAAGGATGCACTTCCAGAATACTATAAACATAGGTGCCTTACGATTCTACTCTTGTAGGTTATTTTTAGACAGGGTCTCACTATGTAGCCCTGGCTGGGTTAGAACTTACAGAGATCCACTGCCCTGTGCTGGGATTAAAGGCATGGGCCACCACGCCACACACTATAGCTCTATTTATTAAAAGATCACTCTAGGACTAATCTTATCAATAGCAAAGCATTGTATAATTCTTCAATCTACTGAAAACTAAATAGCAATTTAATACATAGGAAGGTTCAGAAGACCAAAATATACACAGGTAGTTAATATACGGTAACTATGTCATTTTAAGTAAGAAAGGAGAATGGATCACTGTTGGAGTTTTTAGATAACTGGGCATCTCTCTAGACAACAAAACAAAACAAGGCAAACAGTACAAAACCACCACCACCAACAACAAAAACCCCCCTTCAAATTATACCTCAGTAATCTAAGGAAACAAAATGAAACCATAAACAACTCAGAGAAATTCATAAAAGAAACATAAAAATAATGTCTTCCCCATGGAGGTGCCGAAATTTAAACACGCGGCGATGGCTATTTCGCCTTCATCCTGGAACAATGGCATCGCTTGGCACCACCTCACCAGGGGCAAGTGATGATTGGGGGAGGGGTGTTCAAAGAAGAGAGACTGGGTGTGGGGTGGGGGAGGTACAGGGAACCATGGAGTTGGCCAGGCCTAGCTACCTTAAGAGGCATGTGTCTGAGGGTTATCAGGTTCATGTCTGTGGCTCTTGGGGAGCAGTATGCCTTCCAGTTCCTGAGAGACCAACATGCTCCCCGGGCAGTGAAGCATTCAGAAGCACCCCCTGTGCTTCTCTGTATGATCCCTTGGAAGTCAAGGAAGCCTGGCAGTGTGACAAGACAATTGGTCTTAGACATTAATCTTGTGTACCCTGTATGGCTTGCAAGCATCATCGTATCCTGGCGACTACAACAGTATTGATCCTGGCAATTGCCACTATATTCTGTTTCTGATAAGGCTATAAAAAGTCTGATTGCTCTCAATAAAATCGCCACAGACCTTGAGTGTTGCTGGGGACCCTGGTTTCATTCCTTTTGTGACCTTGGCCCATCAGGAAGGTATCAAAGATGACCCAACAACTTCTAGATTTATAGTTTGAGGAACCTAGTCAGTGACAGCGCTGCCCTCTGAGACAAAGAAAGGTAAAAGGAATATTGGCAGGGGTGCTTTAAAAACATTCAGCTTTGGATTCAAACCTCTTGTGTTTCTTGAATACATAAAAGGCATTATGTATGTAGCCCAGGCCACAGCTTATCTGGAACTTCTGATTCTAGCCCATTAGCCACTGAGCACTGAGGTTACTGTCACAGGCCAATATGCCTGACTCCATATAAAGAACAGTCACAGGCCACCACGCCTGGCCCCATATAAAGAACTCTTAAAACTTAAAATATCTGGGGCTGGAGAGATGATGACTCAGTGTTATTGTTGGTATTTCGTTTTGATTTTTTGAGACAGGGTTTCTCTGTGTAGCCCTGGTTGGCCTAGAATTCACTCTGTAGACCAGGCTGGCCTTGAAAGTCACACAGATCCACCTGCCAAGTGCTGGGATTAAAGGTTTGCACCACTATGCACATCTGGCTCAGGGGTTTACAGTACTTGTTCTTGCAGAGGACCTGGGTTCGAGTCCCAGCACCCATGTGGTGGCTCATACTCATCTCTAAAATGTAATTCCAGTGCCAAGGAATCTGATACCTTCTTCTGACCTTCACAGGCACAGGCATGAATGTGATACATATAAACACATGCAGCCAAAGCATCCATACATATAAACCTAGAAAAGTTTTTTAAAAGTTTTAAAAGAAGAGAAATCGATTAAATACAAAGTATTTATGACTTTATTCTGAGATTCTAGGGGGTTGAACCTAAGGTCCCAAGCATGCAAGGCAATCAAGCATGAAGCTACATCTAAGACTTTGACAAAGGATTTAAATAAACATTTTCCCAGAGAAGATAAATAAACGGGCAACAGGTCCATGAGGAAATGCTCAACATCATTAGTCCTTGGGGAACTGCAAATCAAACCAAAAGGAGATGCCACTCTGTACCTACTAAGATGCTCTAATAATGGAAACTGGATGATGTCATTGCCAGAAAGGACGCAGAGGGATCAGGATCCCCATACTGTGCTGGTGGGGATGTAAGGCACTTTCAAAAGAATTTGGCAGTTTCTCAAAATGCTAAACTCAGAGCTCTGAGAGGAGCACACATCTCGTCTCCTTGGCATTTGAAATACATCACAATATAAAGACTTACACACAAATGCTCCTAGAAGCATTATTCCCGATAACCAAGAAGCGGACACAAATACTCATCAGCTGACAGACAGGATGACAAAATGTAGCATTTCCACACAAGAGGATGCTTGGCAAGGAAAAGAAATGGAGTGCCGAAAACCACAGCCACAATGACATTCGACATTTGCCAAATGCAAAGAAACCAGACTACATGTTTTATTCTTCATATATGAAATGTCCAGAATAGGAAAGGTCTTATAGAAACACAATGGGATGGTTGCCTGATGCTGGGGGTGGTGGGGAGGGAAGGAGGGAGAAACGACAAGGGATTACTCACAGCTTCAGGCCTTTCTTTTTGGTGAAACAGATTATAGCAATTATAGTTCTGTAAAATATATTAAAAACAACCGCTTTCTCCCTCTCCCCTTTGGCACTGGGGAGGCAACTCCTATAAAAGAAAGTATTTAATGAGGGGCTTGCTTAAGGTTTTGGAGGGTTAGTCAATGATCACCTTGGCAGGGATCGTGGCAGCTGGCAGGCAGGAGGAGCTGAGAGCTACATCCTGGTCAGCAGGCAGCAGGAAAGGAGAAACACTGGGCTTGGCATAGGCTTTTCAAAGGTCAAAGCCTATTCCCAGTGATACACCTCCTCCAACAAGGCCACGCCTCCTAATCTTCTCAATAGTCTACCAACTAGGGACTAGACATTCAAATATACAACCCTTTGGGAGCCATTCTCATTCAAGCCAGCACAACAGGAAAAGAAAGAAAGAACACAGCTCTAGCAAAAATCCGTCCTTATTTACCATGACACACAGCGGTAATTCCAGCACCCAGGAGTTTGGGGCAGGAGAATGGCTGTTTCAGGCCAGTCTGAAAAACAGAATGAGACCTTGCTTTTAAAAATAAAATGAATAAAAAAATTAAAACCAATCAATCTTGATACTTTGAAAAAAATGTTTTTAACTTGATTTTTTGACAATCTTATACATATATAATGTGATTACTGTAATCCCCCACCCCTAATTAACTAATACTTTCAATTTTTTTCCTCCCCCAAGATCCACTGAGTTTAGGCAGTGAGTTTGGTACTACCCACTGAAGCCTGGTGGGCACTCAGTTGGGACTCAATTGAAGAAAGTGTGTGTTTCTTTCCTAGAATGCATCAGAAGCCAAAACTTTAGCACGGAGAGGTAGGGTGTGTATCCTTCCCCAACCAATGGTTGACTTAAAATGCCAGGTGTTGTGTAGGTTCACTGCAAGCAGTTACTCCCGCGTGAGGTCATGGCTGCTTTGGCTCTGCCATACCCAGATAACTTGTGCGTGTGTACATACAAAACATGCATGCATACATACATGCATACAAACAGTTTTTGGAGAGAGGATCTCTCTTTATAGATAGGCCAGCCTCTAACAGAGATCCATCCGCCTTTGTCTTCTGAGTAATGAGATTAAAGGTTTGTGTCACCCCAGTGGTGCACTTTTTAAGCCGACGAACTTTATGACACATAAATTCTCTCTCAATAAAGTTGAAATCCAACTTGGTTGGGGAACTAGCTTTTTTAAGTACGTGGGTAAATTTTCCTTGAGCCAGTGGCCCCAGAGTTTAGTGAAGAAAACCACCTTTTGCTTGGGGCAGTGAGGTCAAGCGTCCTTCTCTTGTTACCTAGCAACCGGCTTCCTACTGAACGCTTCCTCAAGCCTCTCCGTCACTTCCGTTCTTAACAGGAAGTGAGGTCAACCCGGAGGCTTTCCCGGGAGTTCAGCGTTCGCTGCAGGTGAAGTAGTAGTCTTCCTGGACGGGCACTAGCACCGTCCCCGTCCAGGGCTGGTTGCAAAGGCCCGGGAAGCCGGGAACTCGAAACGCGCGGGCCCAGGGCGGCAGGGGAGGAGCCGGCAGCGAGGCTGCTGGGTGTCCGGAGTCCCGAGTGTGCTTGCTCTCCCAGTTGTTCAACCCCAGCTCTAGATTTCGGACATGCCTGCGCTCCTCCTCCAACTACTCCGATCCTGTGTCTGAAAGAAGACCCCTCACAGAAAACTTTCTCCTCGCCGACTTCTGTTCACGCCCAAGCCCCTCAAAGCTCTGCCAAGACCTCCCTGGGATCTTTCAGCGACTTTTGAGTTGCCAGAGGCCTGGGGTAAATGTTTCCCTGAGTGGGGTAGGGAGATAGTTCCTGCAAAATATGGGGTTAGGTAACTTGGGGCAGTGTGCATTTTGGCTTACTTTTCATGAATGTCTCTGGCGGGGTTTCTTGTCGCAAACTGGAGGAGTTTGCCTTGGTTTAGGAGGCGGGAGACATCACTGCGAGGAGGCTGGAAGGGCCCAGTTGATGCTAATTTTATAGTTCTGTCTGACCCTCCCAGGAATTAAATGGCCCGTTTGTATCATGTGAATCTTTCTTTTAAGCGTTTAATGTGTTTCTTACTTGCAAGTAAACCGTAGTTTTCTCGGACGAGGACTGAATCATGCACCATAGTATCAAACAGTACTGAACAGAGTAAAGGTGCAGCCAGACTTTAAAATCTGAATATCAGCGAATGCATATTTTAACATTTTAGCTTAATGTTGAAGGGATCACGTTGGGCATGGTGGGGTCCCAGCACTTGGGAGCTGAAGGCTAGAGGATCTGGAGTTCAAACTCACTCTCAGGCTGCATAGAGAGTTCCAAGCCAAGCCTGGGAGACACAAGACCGTATCTCAAAAATACAATACAATAAAATAAAATGCTGAAGGCATGTATATATTTAAACATAGTTTAGCTGCTGGAAGGGATGGCATGAAGTAGCATCATCTTTTTAGATAAAAGTAATAGAATGTATTTAGATAAAATTTTCTGAATTTGTGACTGCTCTGAGACACACATTCATACACTTAGTAGATAATGGTGCGACTGTCTTTTAGGAAAAGGCCAAATAATGGTGGTTTCACTGTTTCTTTGTTTCTTTCCATTTTAATATTCTCTCTCCCTCTCCTCACCCTTTTAAGTAGGTATTGTGTGTTAACCTGCTGACCCCGAGGTGCTGGTCATTATGGGAAATCAACTGGCTGGTATTGCTCCTTCCCAGATCCTGTCTGTAGAGAGTTATTTCTCAGACATCCATGACTTTGAATATGATAAGAGCCTGGGAAGTACTCGGTTTTTTAAAGTTGCTCGAGCGAAGCACCGGGAAGGCCTGGTGGTTGTGAAGGTCTTTGCAATTCAAGATCCCACGTTGCCCTTAACTAGTTATAAACAGGAGCTGGAGGAACTGAAAATCAGGCTCCATTCTGCACAGAACTGCCTCCCTTTCCAGAAGGCAGCAGAAAAAGCATCAGAGAAAGCAGCCATGCTGTTCAGGCAGTATGTGAGAGACAACCTCTATGATCGCATCAGTACACGTCCGTTCTTAAATAACATCGAGAAGCGCTGGATCGCCTTCCAGATCCTGACAGCTGTGGACCAAGCACATAAATCTGGAGTCCGCCACGGCGACATCAAGACAGAGAATGTGATGGTTACCAGTTGGAACTGGGTTCTCCTGACCGACTTTGCCAGTTTTAAACCCACGTATCTTCCAGAGGACAACCCAGCAGATTTCAACTATTTCTTTGACACCTCGAGGAGGAGAACTTGCTACATTGCTCCTGAGCGTTTCGTTGATGGTGGTATGTTTGCCACCGAGTTAGAATACATGAGAGATCCTTCAACTCCACTTGTAGACCTAAATAGCAATCAGAGAACACGGGGAGAGTTGAAGAGAGCCATGGACATCTTTTCAGCAGGTACGTGAGTCAGTCAGATCAGCTAATTTGTACATTTTTACTGCCAAACAGCAATGTAGCTTTTCGTAAATTGCCAGATTTTAAAGATTGCTTGCTGTGCCCTCTAAGGCTGTTTCAGACAGATACATGATTTCCTCATTGGACATACTTAAGTGATGAGAAAATGTAAAATGCTTCTCATTCATTTAAACATACAAGACATACGCTTCACAGTGCCGGTGGCACGGGAGGATGCTACCTGTCAGGTTGAAGATAGAGAAAAAGTATGTTTCACCTGGTGTTTGCCATGGTGGTATAGGAATAAGTTGCTGTGTAGAAGCACACAGTTAAATAAGCCTCTGTGGGAGTGGTAGGTAGAGAGGCCGTGCCAGAAAAGGCCTCCGTTAGAGAGATGGTGTTCAAACTGAGGCCTCCAGGGACTGGTGTTAGCTGTGGTAGTTTGTTTCAGGCAGTGTGTGACGTTCCTACAAGGTGACTTTTTAATATTGGTATTTATAGCTGTGCACTTACTCAAAGTGCTAGTTGAATCCCACAGAGGCCTTATTTGTGTGTGTTCATAGGTGTGTGTGTGTATGTGCGTGCACCTCTGTGTGTGTGTGTGTGTGTGTGTGTGTATGTGTGCACAGTGAACAGCACCCAAGGAACCAACCTAGTGTTGTTTCCGGCCTCCACACTGGTAAGCTCCCTGTCCATTCTTAATTGTTTTGAGGCAGGGTCTCTCACTGGGCAGGGAGCTTCCCATGTAGACTTTGCCGGTCAGTGAGCCCCAGAGATCACCCTAGCTCTGTCTTCAGCTCTGGATTAAAAGCATGTACCATCTCACCCAGCTTTTTTAATGTGGATTCTGGGGTTTTAATTCAGGGCCTGGTTCTTGCAAAGCAAGCACTCTTGTGACTGAGCAGATACCCTGGCCCATGTAATTTTGTTTTGTTTTGTTTTGTTTTTGTAAGCAGGTTTAAACTGTTTTTGACACTTATTAGACCACATCCTAAGTGCAGATTTTTGAACCAGGTAACAGGATTGCAGAGTAGCACAGTGTAGCGCTTGCTTGGTTGGTGAGTCCTCATTACATTTTCTGGGCAAACGTACATAGCTATGTGTCTTAGGGTTTTAGTGCTGTGAACAGACACAGGTTCAGAGGTTCAGTCCATTATCATAAAGGTGGGAACACGGCAGCATCCAGGCCTGGTGTAGGAGGAGCTGAGAGTTCTACATCTTCATCTGCAGGCTGCTAGTGGAAGGCTGACTTCCAGGCAGCTAGGATGAGGGTCTTAGAGCCCACACCCACAGTGGCACACCTACTCCAATAGGCCACACCTCCTAATAGTGCCCCTCCCTGGGCCGAGCATCTACAGACCACCACACTATGCTGTGTTCCGAACAGTCCTTACCCCTTTGGCCCAGATGGCTCAGCTGGAGTCCTTCATGGCCTCCTTGTGGATTTCTCCGAGTGCCTGAGGGACACACTACCGGAAGCCCACTCCACAGATGCACTTCTGACTGTTGACAGTGGACTTTGGGGTCACCACCTTGCTGATGGCAGAATGGCTTTTCTTTTCTTGCCAATCGTCTTTGCAGGAGCCATTTTGCCAGGCCTAAGTAAAAAGGGCCACCATAAGTTTTTTTTTTTTTTTTTCTTTTTTTTTTTTTTTTATGGTGTGTGTGTGTAATTTCCTTTTGATGTTGATTTTCCTCTCAGCACTGGGAAGGGAACAGACTCTCTCCTAACAGTCAGGCACTGCATCCCTGAGCTGCATTGCAGCTCTTGCACACTGTCCTGGCTGATCTTTAACTTTGCTTCTGCTTTGGCCTTGCATGTAGCTGCAGTCGCAGGAATGGCCACCACTTTCACTTTTCCAAGGCTCCCTTGCCCCATTTATTATTGAGGAGTCATCTTGCCTACTTTCCTATTGCTGAGATTAAATACCACGGCCAAGTCGATTTTAAAAAGACAGAGTTTAATTTGGCCTCCAGTTTCTGAGGGTAGAGTATGCATGCCTATCTCTGTGTGTTGGTCTCTTATCTTCTGAAGCTACCTGGATTCAGCAGAGGTTTCCCTCAGGATTTTAATTCTGATTACTTCCCAGAGGCCTCACCTCTGACACCACTGTCAGATTAAGTTCTTGCCATCATACCTCCCAGTGGGGATCGGGTTCAACACAGGAAGCCTTGGCGCACACTGAAGTTTTGTCTAAACCATAGTGTGGAGAGTCATTTTGAGGCTTAGCTGAGGTCTTGTCTGGATAGTGCGAATTCTGTAGGCTCCCGAGAATTTGTATTCTGCTGTCCTGGGTAGGATGTCATACTGATGCTTGCTAGATCTGGTTGGTTTACAGTGTTGCTCACACTTTTATTTCTTGCTTACATATAATGGGTTAAATATTTTATATTACATTTATTTATTTATTTATTTTGACATAACTAGTTATGCACGCCTGCGTGTGAAGAGTGGAAGAGAACCTATGAGGGAGTGTGCAAACAAGCACATACCGTGGTCCGTGTTTGGAGGTCGGAGGACAGCTTTAGGAATGGGTTCTCTCCTTCCAGCACGTGGGACGTGGAGATTGAACTTAGGTCGTCAGACCTGGTGGCAAGCTCCTTTCCCCTCTGACGCATCTTATTGGCCTCAGCACTTGATTTTTTTTCTTTTCCTTAAACATATCTGTTGTTTGAAGTCCTTTATTTTGAAACTAACATTGTATAACTAGGAATTAATACATTTTCTGAATGCTTATTATGTATCAGAATTACCTTAGTTGATAGGGAATTTTCAGTGCATAAAATGGGGGGAAACATGGAGTTGCATTCTAGTGAGGACAGCGATAATTCACAGGCAGCATAAGGTCCACGGCCCACCGGCTGGTACTGTGCAGAAAGCAGTGAGAGAAAGGGTTGAGGACCTGCAGTGGCTCTTGCAGGCTCTCTCTCTCTTTTTTTAATTCTGAGACAGGATCTCTATGTAGCCCTAGCTGTCTCAGAAACTCACTCTGTAGATCAGGCTGGCCTTGAACGCACAGAGATGCCCCTGCTGATGCCTTCCGACTTCTGATGCTTGTTAGATCTGGTTGGTTCACAGTGTTGCTCACATCTTGTATTTCTTGCTTACATATGATGTGTTAAAGAGATTAAGGATGTGTACCGCCATGCCCAGTGGCTCTAGCAGTTTTAAGTAGGTAATTAAAGGATTTACTGGGCTGGAGAGATGGCTCAGCGGTTAAGAGCACTGACTGCTCTGCCAGAGGTCCTGAGTTCAATTCCCAGCAACCACATGGTGGCTCACAATCATCTGTAATGGGAATCCGATGCCCTCTTCTGCTGTGTCTGAAGACAGAGACAGTGTACCTGCATACATTAAATAAATAAATAAATAAATAGGCTTTACTGCTGGTTGACAAAGGCCTAACTAACATTCACTAGTACTTAGGGTGAGTATTCTAGGTAGAGGGCCTATCAGGTACAAAGGCTGTAAGTAGTTATGTAAGGTCTCTATATGAGACTTGGTAGTGTGTGTCATATAATGACTCAATAAAATTGATTTGTACAAAAAAAGTTGTTTTGTGCTTTCAGAATGTAGGTACTTAAAACATCCTCGATTGAAGATTATGTTAGTGCAAAATGGTTGGATTATCCCCCCCCCCTTTTTTCTAGTTCACGCCCACATTTTTTTAGTATATGTTTGTAATATTTAACACAACAAATGAAATTTGTTCATTGGTTCTGTTCTGTCTTCCTAGGAGGTAGCTTGGCTAAGGCAGATTTTACCGCCCTGTGCTCACAGCACCTATTATGGGCGTCGGCACCTACTGCTTGTTAGTAATGGGCAGATAGCTAGATACTGGTTAGCAGTTCTTATGAACGCAGTGCTATAATTTTTACTGGAGGGTTTCTTGTGGGTGCTAAGCTCCTTGTTTGTGTGTGTGTGTTTTAAGACAGGGAAAAGGGAATGACTGGCCTTGTGCTTCTCCCCTGCCAACCAGGCACTTAGAGCTCTACATTGCAGTGCACGTTAAATTCAGTTTATTTGGGGTTTTGCACTTTGAGTATTCTGATTTTTCTGAATTCTGATAAGCATTACATGACCTCATCTCATTCTATTGGAATTGTGTCTGATTTTCCAGGTTGCGTGATAGCTGAGCTTTTTACGGAAGGCGTACCGTTGTTTGACCTCTCTCAACTGTTGGCATATAGAAATGGACATTTTTCCCCTGAACAAGTGCTAAATAAAATTGAAGATCGCAGTATCAGAGAATTGGTAACTATGCTACAAATATGCGCCATACAGTTTTAATTGACTAGTGGGCCTGAACTCACTCTGTTAGTTCACTCAGGGCATGCCTCCTGCCTCAGCCTTCTTGAGTGCTGGGATGGACAGGCAAGACATCTAGTCCCTCCTCCACAACAAATTTGGAATAAAACCTATTACCAATAAACACTTTTGATACCTTATTAGAAAGAAATGCACTATTTTTTCCCTCTTAGGCATAAAGTACATCTGACATTAAAAGAAAAAAATCAGAAAGACAAATCTGTTATCTATTGTTCTGTGATAATCTTAACTCTGCGCTTTGGGCAGATTTGGAAGTGGGCTGTGCCCGTGGGTATGCATGGCTTTGGAGAGTCTAACCTAGAATGACTTGCTCATGAGGAATGAAGAAGACAGCCGTCTGCAGTGGAGAGAGGGAGTCTTCAGCTTTAGCAGAGTACAGTACCGGGGCATTTTCTCAGTGAGACGGATGTGGGCCATGCGGGAAGGGGTCTGCACAGTCACACGGTTAGGGTAGCACAGGGCTGAGGAACTGCGAAGCCATCTGATTGGATGTCTGTGTCACTGTTCAAAGTGACTGACACTGTGATAGTGATCCTGGGTTACATAAAAAGTTGTGGTGTCTTTAGAGTTCTCTGCAGTATTCTAAGTGGGGAAACACACAGTCTGTTTTCTCTTGGCCATGGCAGCCACTGTTAGGCCTCGTGGTATATGTCTGCAGTCCTAGCTACTTAGGAGACTAAGGAGAGGGACCTCAAATTCAAGGCCTGCCTGAGGGTACAGACTGTTGAAGGCAAGGTCAGTGAATTTAGCAAATTCCTATCTCAAAAAATAAAACCTGTGAGGTGCTGGGTTAGCTCGGGTCAGCACTGGCCTAGAGTATGTCTGATGAGCGAGGAAGGTTGAAGCAGGGAGAGTGTGAGGTCCTGGCCAGCCTGGTCTACATCACTAGACTGTCTGAAGAGCAGAGTGAGAAAGGAACCCTGGAAACAAGATGCTGCAGAGGAAGCTAGTGTAGCCGTGGGAAGGAGCTCACCTGCCCCTCCTCCTCAGAGCCGACACTTGCTGTCATTCAGCTGAGCAGCTCCATGTCTTTGGACCTACATTTTCTTGATTGGAAAGTCAATTTGTTTATTAATCTTTAAGGCATTAATGCAAATGTAAAAGTAATTATTAGATCATTTTTCTATACAGTACACTTGATTCCTCTAAGGTCAGTGCTAGTTTCTAGTTTAGAACCCAAAAAGAAAGCCAACCTTGCAGATATATTTTTATGATATTTTACG
Organism: Uromys caudimaculatus; assembly: GCA_028551405.1. Classification (NCBI taxonomy): domain Eukaryota; kingdom Metazoa; phylum Chordata; class Mammalia; order Rodentia; family Muridae; genus Uromys; species Uromys caudimaculatus. Next base: position 16,694,873 of record CM052706.1, on the reverse strand, counting down.
TATTTGACTAGTGGAAACATTGAACTGGTTTTCTATATATTGAAAGAATTTATGTCCTTATATCAGGTATATTATTTCCAGTGTTCACATTTTCTCACAATTTTAAGTATTTTATTTCTTTAAGATTGTGTGTGTGTGTGTGTGTGTGTGTGTGTGCGCGCATGCGTGTGTGTGTGCATGCACATGTGTATGTGAGTGCAGAGGCCAGAGGTATTGGATCCCCTGGGGATGGAGTCATAAGGGTTGTGAGCCAGCCGGGCAGTGGTGGCGCACACCTTTAATCCCAGCACTTGGGAGGCAGAGGCAGGCGGATTTCTGAGTTTGAGGCCAGCCTGGTCTACAGAGTGAGTTCCAGGACAGCCAGGGCTACACAGAAAAACCCTGTCTCGAAAAAAAAACAAAAAAAAAAAGATAAAGAAAAAGGGTTGTGAGCCACTTGATGTGGGTGCTGGGGGCTGAGCAGTTCTCTCAGTTCCCCACCCTACTGTTGTATATCATTGAAGTGCAGGGCTCTGACACGGGCCTCACACACCTGCCAGCTCTCTGGCCTTGAGCTGCATTACCGACCTTTGAGTCTCCTCTCAGCTGAATAGCACGTAAACCATGTGCTGATCCTTTGGATTTGTGGGAGTGTACTTTAAACCAGAACTCTTAATTGGGGCTCCGAAAGTTATCTCAGGTGTTCTGTTATTTCCTCCAGACTCATGTTATTTTGTGTGTGCAACTGTGTCTATTCATTTTTCTCTGAAGGTTTGTTGCTTTTTAACAATAAACGTTGAACAAAGAAGTATGACCCCTTATCTACCAGGATATCTGTGGACACTCGTGTGTAACATCCGTTGCCTTCTAGGGTGATGAGTGACATAATTAGTTTGTAGGTCTAAAAAAGGTCAGACAAAGAAAATAGTTAGCATTACCTCAGAAATCCCTTAGAGCTCATGTAATCGCTCCTGTAACTTTCATCTGGTTTGATTTGGGGTGTGTGTGTGTGTGTGTGTGTGTGTGTGTGTGTGTGTGCGCGCGCGCTTATAGACAGGATCTTGTGCAGTCCAACTAGCCTTCAACTTGTTATTAGCCCAGGAGGCCAGCCTTGCCCAAGCCTCTGGGGCGCTGGGGTTCAGGGATGAGCCACCCCATCTGGCTTCCATTTCCCATTCTGAACTGTACCCCTTTCCCCTTTCATGTAGGTGATTCAGATGATCCACCGGGAGCCGGAAAAGCGTCTGGAAGCTGAGGACTACCTGAAGCAGCAGCGTGGCAATGCCTTCCCTGAGATATTTTACACTTTCCTCCAGCCTTACATGGCTCAGTTCGCCAAGGAAACCTTTCTCTCTGCAGATGAGCGGATTTTGGTGATACGGAAAGATTTGGGCAACATTATCCACAACCTCTGTGGACATGATTTGCCAGAAAAAGCAGAAGGGCAGTCCAAGGTGAGCGGGCTGGTTGTCCTGGTGTCCGTGATAACGTCCTGCCTGCAGACACTGAAGTCCTGCGACTCCAAACTGGCTGCCTTGGAGCTCATTCTGCACTTGGCCCCGAGGCTGAGCGTAGAGATCCTTCTGGATCGCATCACTCCCTACCTGTTGCATTTCAGCAACGACTCTGTCCCGAGAGTGCGGGCTGAAGCCCTGAGGACACTCACCAAAGTCCTTGCCCTTGTCCAAGAGGTTCCTCGCAATGATGTCAATATCTATCCAGAGTACATTCTCCCCGGCATAGCACACCTGGCCCAGGACGATGCTACCATCGTCAGACTGGCCTACGCTGGTAAGAGCTCCTTGTCTAGTTACAGTCTCGCACTTGTTTCTCAAGTACTGACCGCCATACCTCTCGGCTTCCTGATTTCTTTGGGAATTGAGTGTGTGAACTTTGCTTTTGAATTATGAATACATATGTGTATATATTAATATTGATAGCTAATCCATTCCTGGGACTCAACTTTTGTATATTATTTTGCATTTAAAATGATTAGAATTATCAAGTGAGGAGGTGTACAGTGTGGATTCTGACAGTTTGACCTGGAATAGTTCATTTAGCTGGCAGAAGACTAAGGTTTACAAGTACCCGCTCCTGATCTAGAGTTGTAGCCTTTTCAAAGTTTCCCTGAGCAAACACTCTTATTTCAGGGCAGAACATTGTTACAATTGAAATAGACCATGTGTTGACAGAGGCTCTGAGTTAGGTCCCTGTTCCCCTTACTTTTTGCTCAGGATGCGTGGCATCTTGATGAGTCGGATGTGCCACGAACACCTACTTTTTCTCCGTAGAATTCTCACCCACAAAGCCTAGCAGTAAAGATTCATGTTTTTAGTTCCTTGAACTAATTCTGAATGCTTACTTCACCATGGGAAATATCACTGAGACATTTACACAATCCATAATTTATATCTATGATCTAATGGAATATGGACCGTCTGTTTGGAAGTCTTTGTACATAATATATCGCACACATGTGGTGATGACATTGCCATGTTTTTTGAAGCAACTTTCTTATTGGCTTGTTTATTATTTGTCTATCATTAATAGAATACAGGAAAACTGGTCTTAGGACACTAATTTTATGTCTAGGCACAACCCGAAAGGCTTGGTGGCTGCTGGGCAGTTTCTTACCATACATGTATACTGTTCCTGGTCTTTCTCATTTGTGTGTTGTGGGGGCATAAAGTGAGGCCTAGAAATTCAGGATCTCTTTAAGACATAATTTTATTATTTGTAACAGCCCATTTCTTTCATTTATTTGTTTGTTTGTTTATTCACTTTACATCCCAATTGCTGTCCCCTCTCCCAATCCCCTCCTCAGACAGTCCCCCCTGCCATCCCCCCATCCCCTTCTCTTCTGAGAGGGTGGAGGCCCCCCCTGGGTACCCCATACCCTGGCATATCAAGTCTTTGCAGGGCTAGGCACATCCTCTCCCACTGAGGCCAGAGGAGGCAGCCCAGTTCAGGAAAAATATTCCACAGACAGACAGCAGCTTTTGGAATAGCCTCTGCTTTAGTAATTTGGGGCCCATCTGAAGAGGGAGCTGCACATCTGCTACATTTGTGCCAGGGTTAGAGGGCTAGGTCCAGCCTGTGTATGCTCTTTGGTTGGTGGTTCAGTCTCTGAGAGCCCTAAGGGTACAGGGTAGTTGACTCTGTTGGTCTTCCAATGGAGTTCCTTTCTCTTCTGGAGTCCTCAGTCCTTCCCCCATCTCTTCCATTCGAGTCCCCAAGCTCCTGCATCTGTTTCAGTGAGCTGCTGGGTGGAGCCTCTCAGAGGACAGTTATCCTAGCAAGCATAACAGAGTATAATTAATAGTGTCAGGGACTGGTGCTTGCCCATGGATGTGTCTCCAGGTGGGCCAGTTAATTGATTGGTCTTTCCCTCCGTCTGCTCCATCCTTGTCCCTGCATTTCATAGAGACAGGATACATTTTGCATAGAAAGTTTTGTGGGTGGATTGGTGTCCCTCTTACTCCACTGGGGGTCCTTCCTGACTACAGGAGGTGGCCTCTTCAGGTTCCATGTTCCCACTGCTGTGAGCCTCAGCTCAGGTCACCCTACAGACGTAGGAGTAAATAGAATAGAAAATGGCAGTTAGAGAAGAGCAGATCAGTGACGGCACACGTGACAGGAGAGGTTGGAATGGGGAACTGTGGGAAAAGAAGAGTAGTGGTCAGAGAAAAGACAGTCTACAGTGCGGCCAGCACTCTCACCCTTTGTCCACGGGAACTGGCTGTTATGTGATGGCTGATTCAGTTTAGTAATGGCTTTGAAGATAGTCAGACTCCTAATGTATCTGAAGAATCCAAGATTCAGGCTGTGTGCACAGTAAGCTGGTAAGTGGCAGGCTTGAGGGGTGAGTCTTGGTGTGTCTGATTCCAGGCTCCGTGTGACATTACTTTGGTGCTAATGTTTCTGTGTTAGTCTAGTAACTACCTCTAACTGGCAGGATACCTTTAAAGGATCGCTCTGGGGTTGAGTATTTTCTCTCATTAGAAAAGGATACTTTATTTTAGACAGTTTCTGCAAATGCAGAATTTTTTTTGTTGTTTAGAGATCATCATAAATTATGAGATCATTACAGAGACTCTGATTAAGGGGCCAACTTTCAAAATCCTGCTTTTCCTCTAGAATTTATGATTAATATTTAAATGTATAAAGACTTAGGGATTCTGGAACTAATGGTGACCTGTAGTTACCAGCACTCTGGAGGCAGAAGCAGGAGGATCTCCAGTTTGAGGCCACTTGGATACACAAGGACCCTGCCTCAAAAAAGTTGAAGGACTCTGGGAGGAAAAGTTATAAACAGCATGAAAATTTGAGGTCGTGATTATAACTTTTCTTCTGGTATCTTATAGAAAACATTGCTCTATTGGCCGAGACAGCTTTGCGATTCCTGGAGCTAGTGCAGCTAAAAACTCTCAACATGGAGAACGAGCCGGATAGTGAAGAGGTAGATGAAGCCACGCGTCCTAACGGAGACTATGACACAGGTTGTGTTATTTCCCCTCTTAAAATCTCCATCATTTACACTGAATTGCTAATGGTAACTTGTAAAAGCTACATTTGTGACTCTCTTGTAAAGTGAAGGAGCAGTGGGTATGAGGATGGGAAGGGCCCCTGGCACATTGTCCTTCCTGTCCCCACACACTGTTAACTGCAGCTGGAGGTGTGTGAGCAGTGAAGCTGGCCGAATTGGGTGGTCCTCATTCAATAGTGGAGTCACCACTGCTGAAAAGCCTGAACCTTTTCTTCTTGCATGAGTACTCTTGAGTGTCCTTAGCCATTAGTAATTAGTATCTCTGATTTGCATGTTAAAGTTCCTCATTTACTGTAAAGAAACACCTGTGATAGTAACCTCACAGGGCCAATGACTTATGTTTCTCTGTATCTACAAAAAAACCCCTTTCAACAGGTTCTTAGCCAAAGATTCAGAAGTAGAATGGAATCCGCTCTGTGCTGGTTTAAGGTGGGATCTACTAGAGAAATCTACTTTATATGTTTGTAAGCTGTGGCCGTCCTGAGCAGAGGAGGATGGCTTTGCCCCTTTCATTCAGCTGAGTAGTGGTTAAGCATGGCACCACTCCACGCAGCTGGAGCAGTAGGGAAATGGCAGAACCTAGACCTGTGCTGTCAGTGTGGGCGTTAGCAAGGGGAAGACAGACAGCCTTGGCTAAATAAGGATGAACAGAGAGGGAGTCTGCGCAGACCATATAGAGAGATATAGTCTATGGATGGATATATCTGTCTGTCTGTCAGTCTGTCTATCTATCTATCTATCCATCCATCCATCCAACTTACTCTAAAATACTTTCTAAAAGCTGCCTGCTGAACCAGTCCGGTTCTTCAGTGCCCTGTAAATGTTGATCTTGGGGAGGTAATGAGCCTCCTCTCTGAGGCTCCCTCCTGCCTTTCACCTTGAGATCATAAACGGATATTTTGTGAGATGGTAGGGGCAGTTACAGCGTTGCCTGTGGAGATGGTTTTCAGTGTCTCACTGCCGACCTTTGAACTGTGGAGTAGCTTAGCAAACGCAGGCTTTGTGTGGAAGCCTCTGTGTCATTCTGTTATTCCACTAAGGAAGAAGGAAGACAGGTCTGGCTGGGGCTGGGCCACACCTGTAATTTCATCACTCTGGAGGCCATACAGAATTGTGAGTTCAAGGCTGAACAACCAGTTCCAAGACAGCGTGTGCTTCATAGTGAGGAGAAAGTGTCTCAGCCCAAATACCAAAATCCCGAATACTCAGTGTGCGTGTGGGTGAGAGCTGATCATTCTCTCTGTGCTTAGAGCTCCAGGCCTTACACGAAATGGTCCAGCAGAAGGTCGTCACTTTGTTAAGCGACCCTGAGAATATTGTGAAACAGACGTTGATGGAGAATGGGATCACACGCTTGTGCGTCTTCTTCGGACGGCAGAAGGCCAACGACGTTCTGTTGTCTCACATGATCACCTTCCTAAATGACAAGAATGATTGGCACCTGCGTGGAGCTTTCTTTGATAGCATAGTTGGTACGTCTGCATTTCTTTTTAAAGTCATCTTTAAGATTATAAGTTGCCCTCTCAAACCCTTCCATTGGTTTGGAAGATAGGTAATGGTATTAGTAAGTCTTATTTAATGGATGGGTTCCTAGTATTTCTGTCTGTTCCTTTATAGTATAACTGATTAAGGAGAGGCTTAATCAATCAGTGGTACAGGGATATGAAGAAGTAACGCGTAGCTGTTCAGAACAGTGACTTGGGAAAGTGCATGCCATTCTGCAGAAGTGACTGAGGGAGTGTCAGGTCTTCTAGAAGCGTGAGCCAGGTGGTGTAATGGGGCAGAAGCAGAAATTAGTCTGTCTGAGGCAGAGGCTGCAGGATACTGTGTACATGACGTCCATCTGCTGGGCTAGGATAGCAGCCGATTGTTTGGTTTATATTTTCCTTAATTGTCAGTTTTCTACAGCAGATATTTATTTTTTGAAAAAAAAATTTATTTTTTGAAAAATTTTTAATTAGCTGTATTTATTTGCTTACTTTGCTGGGGATGATGCACGTGTACTGTGGCGTGTTCGTGGGTCAAGGGGTAACTTTTTGGGTTGGTCTTCTCTGCCATTGGGGACTGTATATAATAGTACTTCCTAATTTGCATTACATTAAAAAAATCTAAGCATTTTCTAACATTATTAACAGTTCTTTGAAATCATAGTTCAATAGACTTATATAATTTTATTCCACTAAATAATTTAACCAAAATTCATTTGCTCTTTTAATTAAATATTTTGAATATTTAATTTTTGTGTTTGTGTTTGTTTTTGTATTTTAAGAAGGTCTTACTAACCAGCTCAGGCTGGTCTGGAATTCTAAGTGTCCTTGCTTTAGTCTCCCAAGTGCTGAGATCACCAGTTAATTTTAATTTTGAATCGTTATTGAGGGAACCTTACATGTTTATTTAAGTAAACAGGATGATTAGGTATTTAAGTCTGGTCATGCATTCCCTAGCAGTGGGCTTTGTTCTGAAAAACAGCACTAGATGTTGGTCCTGTCACTCAGATGAGCTACCTCTACACCTGCCATATTGCAGCCTACTGTCCACCACATGGCTAGTGTACAGTTTACTTATTTCTTACTAGTTTCTGTATCTAGAAGTCTAAGATTTTACATAGAAAGTTTGAGTTCTGCTACACAGACCCTTATATAGTTAGCTTTCTGTTTCTGTGAGAAAGAAAGACCATGACCAAAAGCAACCTGAGGCTAGATGGTCTATTTCATCTTAACAGCTGACAGTCCATCACTGAGGGAAGTCAGGGCAGGAAACGCAGGGGGAACTGAAGCAGAGGCCATGGAGGGACGCTGCTTCCGCCTTGCTCCAGTAAGCTCAGCTTGCTTTCTTGTACAGCCAGCACTACCTGCTCAGGCGTGGCCCTGCCCACGCTGGACTAGGCACCCCCACATCAATCATTAGTCAAGAAAATGATCACACACTTGCCTACAGGCTAGTCTGATGGAGGCAGTTCATCACTTAAAGTTCCTTCTTCCCACATGACCCTACGTTTTGTCAACTTGACAAAGAACTAATGAGCACAGACTCTGTTTTGCATATATATATCTTTTTTTTTTCCAGTTTATTTCGGTTACTGAGTTAGAGAATATGAACACTGCTTTCATAGGAATCACTGTAGTTACTGCCCAGTCAGTAAAGCGTTCTTGCTATAAACAAAGTATGCACATGTAGTTAGAATAGCTGGTGTATTTTTATGTTAGTTTTGACTCCATTAGCTTTAGGTGCTACACACCCCGTGCCCTCCCAGCCAGAGGTAGGCTTTACTTAGTCTTCCTTGTTAAAGGATAAAGTAGTGGATTTCACGGATGGCTTCTGGTTGCTAGCCAAGCTACAAAACCCTTTCCTGACGTTTACACGTTTGTACTTCTTACATTAGCTTTTATTATTTTGATTCTTTTTCTTGCATGAAGTTACCTTAGGGTTTTTGGAGTGTATAGAGAATTAACTCATTTTGAAGGCAAGTCCTTTTCTCTGTTTTTTGTTTTTGTTTTTTGTGGGGTTTTTTGATTTTTAAAAATATATTAAGAATGTTGTGTTTTGGTTTTGAAGGACAGTCTCACTGTGTAGTGCAGTCTCATCCCGAGTCTTGGGATGGTGTTCATGTGTGTGCCACCACGTGGCACAGGATGCAGCCTTAGCTGACGAGCAGTCACAGCTGACATCCCTGGTTAGGTTTCCAGTGCTGATCACTTGGTGTTGTTCAATTCTTAGATGTTTACTTTAATATCTTATCATTGCCTTGCTTTTTATTTGTAGCATAAGGAGATGAAGGCCTTCCCCTCTTCGCCTCTGCACCCTCCCTTTGCTTAGTTGAATTCTTAATAATTTTACTGTCATGGCAAGCACTTTGTGTTCTATGATTAAAATAAAGTGTTCTCAAATAGACTTATTTTGGAGGGGCAGGGTAACACTTACTTTCTGACAAGAGTAAGTTGTATTGACTAAGAGTCAGGTAGTTGCTCCCAGGGCTATTTGGTCACTCCCCTGCACCCTGCACTTGAGTGTGCGGTGCAGCGGCAGTTGAGGCTTTCGTGTTCACTGCCGAGATTCATTGCACATTTGAACTTGGTGTTTAGACGTGGCTGTTACCTGCTCTGGAGTCCTAGTGCTTTCTCTCCTCACCTGTCTGCAGCACTCTGCTTCTTTCTTGCCAGTGCTATTGTTGCTTGGAGTTTACCTCGCTCCTTCCCTGGGTTATTCTTGAAATTTAGTGTGGGTGTGCATGGATCTGTTCATGCCTGGCTGCCTGTATATATGTGTTCATATGTATCATGGCTGCCTGTGTGTACAAGTTTGTGTGGACCATTTCACGTGTACCTGTGCGTGTGTGCCTGTGCGTGTGGGTGGAGGCTACAAGTCAGTACCCAGTGTTTCCTGTGGTCGCTTTCTGCCTTATTATTTTGAGACAGAGTCACTGAAGCTGGCCAGCCAATGACCTCCCTGGATTTTCCTTCCTTTTCTAGCTCCAGAGCCAGGGTTATATTAGAGATCTCAACCTGAGTCCTGTGCTTCCATGGCCAACTCTACCGATGGAACCACCTCTGTAGCCCCAGATAGCCCTGAAAGGATTTACTAGGAACTAGGTTGGAGGATTTTGTTTGCTGTCGCCAGTTTTCCTCCTTGATCCTCAGGGCTACGTCTGTTGTTCTGTAGGTTCTCCACGTCCCTCTTTATTTTGCTAGACAGAATTTGGTTTTTAGGAAACTTCTGAGGAAGAGCTGTCTCGGATATCTGACTTATTTTGGTTTTCTTAATGTTGAATTTTAGGCATCACCATGTTTTCTCTTTAAGTTCTAGTGTTCCCAGATTTCTGGATGATTGACTTTGGTGGCATCTTTTTGTTTAATTTGCTGGGAAGGAAGTGCGGTTCTGTCTTGGTTTTGATGAGTGGCTTGCTGTGTTAAGTGTCACATGCTGCTCAGTGGTGATGTGCATAGTCAGGTGCTGAGTGACAGTGACACTGTCTTCCCTTTCAGGTGTGGCTGCCTATGTTGGCTGGCAGAGCTCCTCCATCCTCAAGCCCCTGCTCCAGCAAGGCCTCAGCGATGCCGAGGAGTTCGTCATTGTGAAAGCTCTCAATGCCCTGACCTGCATGTGCCAGTTAGGGCTGCTGCAGAAACCCCATGTCTATGAGTTCGCCAGTGATATTGGTAAGCTTCTGGTTTTGAGACTTAGCATGGGAAGTTTGGGTATGGGAATAACTTCAGATGATTTCATTCTCATAGAGTAAGAATAAGCACAAAAGAAAACATACAGTATTTGTCTTTTGGGTGTGTGTTATCCCACTTGTGATTGTTTTTTCTTAGCTCCTTCCACTTACCTGAAAATTTTATATTTTAATTTTTTAACAGCAGAATAATAAGTATTCCATTGTGTGAACGTACATTTCCATGATCCATACTTCAGTTGACAGACTCCTAGGCTGTTTCCAGTTTCTGGCTGTTCCAAATAGAGCAGCAGTGCCCGTGGATGAGCAGGTGCCTCTGTAGTAGCAGGCAGAGCCTTTGGGGGTATGCCCGAGAGCGGGATAGCTGGCTCTTGAGATAGATTGATTCCTCCCCCTGAGGACCTGCCACACTGATTCCCATAGCAGCCGAGCCAGTTTGCACTCCCAGCAGCCATGACTGAGTGCTCCCCTTTCCTCATCCTCGACAACATGAGCCGTCATTTGTTGTGTTGATCTTGGCTGTTGTAACTGAGGTAAGATAAAATCTCAGAGTAGTTCTGATTTCTATTTCCCTGATGGCATAGGATGCTGAGCAAATCTTTATGTTCCTGAGCCCTGTGCATTGCATCTTTTGAGAACTCTGTTTAGCTTTATTCTTATTTTTAATTGGATTATTTGTTCTCTTGATGTTCAGTGTTTTAGTTCTTTATATATTCTAGATACTTGCCTTCTGACGGATGAGTAATTGGTGATAATAATTTCTACCTACCCTATGCCTGCAGTGTATGTGTGCCCTGCACACAGCAGTGTATGTGTGCCCTGCACACAGCAGTGTATGTGTGCCCTTAAACAGGGTATTGTTGTCGTTGTGTGTCTTTGCACTCTGTTTTCTTGTTTATTCAGCTTCACTGATTTTTTTATTGTAAAATTTAATCCATCTTTATGTAAAAGAAGTATTTAATAGGGACACAGTAATGTTATCTAATCCCTTGTACCATTCTTACTCTTTTGCATCTTACTTTGTGATTTGATGATATTTTTAAAGTGCTATGCTTTGAATCTTTAAAGCCCCAGAAATTAATTAATTAATTAATTAATTTATTTATTTATTTTTTTGGTTTTTCGAGACAGGGTTTCTCTGTGTAGCCCTGGCTGTCCTGGAACTTACTCTGTAGACCAGGCTGGCCTCCAACTCAGAAATCCACCTGTCTCTGCCTCCCAAGTGCTGGGATTAAAGGTGTGCGCCACCACTGCCCGGCCCAGAAATTTAATTTTTATCTACACAAAAACCCTACACTTTAATTTCTCCACTCATGTTTTATGTTGTTGAATGATTTAGGTACTTTATATATTGTGTATCCTTATAGCAGATTGTTAGCACTTTAGCTCCAGGCTGGCCTTGAACTCATGACCTCTTGCTTTGGCTTCAGTTCCCCCAGCACTGGTGTGCCAGGCATGAGCTGTCGCACTGGATTAGTATGGTGATTCCAAGACTAGAAGGGCCATGGTGTTCTTGGTGGAGGTTGTCATGGTTTCCTTGGTTTTAAGAGCTCTATTAGTCCTGCTTAGATTATTCTTCATATTCTGCTTTCCTCATACTTGTCTCCAGAGAATTGGGACATATTAGAGAGAAAGATTGAATGCTACATTTTCTAAGAAATGTTCTCAACTTAGGCTTAAGTATTTGATGCACTGTCAACCAGTTGCTGCTATAATAACGCAGTGTGTCAGTCAACCATAGAGCCTCAGGACACTGCTGTGGGTTTGTTGCCATGCACCTGTGGGCTGTGTGGGCGGCTCTGCTTCAGGCTGTGCGTCTCCTTTGTCTTTGAATATGATCCATCTGCCTCATTGTGGGACCATGGTCGTCATGGTTGAGGCTGTCCCAGCTGCCTCATTGTGGGACCATGGTCGTCATGGTTGAGGCTGTCCCAGCTGTTCTCATGGCGTGACGGAAGCGCAGGAGAGCACGCCTAGCTGTGCGACACATTCTCCTTGGTATTACATTTGCTCCCATCCAGTGACTAAAGTTCGGGCTGTGAGAGGCGTGTACCTCAGGTGCATAGGGAGCACAGCATGTGGGAAGCTCGGAGTCAGCAATTCATCATGTGCGGCACGCAGCCCCGTCATGCCATGGTGGCACGGTGTGCTTTCTAGAGGTTCTCAGGGCTTTGCCTGTTCCTACTGTTCTTGGTTGTTGAGGTGTTGGGGGTTGAACTCTGGGGCCCTGGGCATGTTGGATAAGCTCCCTACCACTGAACTCCATCAGTTTTCCTTCTTTGTGTCAGAGGGTCGAGCACCAGCCCTCCCTGTCAGGTGGACAGAGCTGTGCATGGTTTGTGAAATAATCAAAACCTTCAGGGTAATGAAATGATCATGTGAGAACTTTCAAGAGAGATTTTATTATTTTACTTATTTTGTGTGTGTGTGCGTGCGCGTGCCCCAGGAGCTAACGCCGGCTCAACCGTCTTGGCGGCCTTGAAGAGAGGGACTTTGAACACGTCTTCCTCTTGCCTTTCCTGTGAGCACCGCTAGTGTATGGTGACAGTGTCTTCCTTCCCATACCCGAGGGTAAACAGCTCTGAGTGTGTCGTTGCATACTTAGTCCTCATGCTACTGCTGTGTTTTAAAAGTTTGAGTTTTATTCTAAAAAAAATTAGTATGACTTTGATTAGTGGCAATAAGTGATTTTGATTTAGTGCTTGAAAGTATTAAAGGAATGGAGAGATCCAGTTCTCTGGGCTAACGCTCTGTTTGAAGAGTAGACACGACATGTTTACTTTCCATTTTTCATTCATGGTGACAAGCAACCTTTGAGTTATGTGCTGGATCGGACCAGATGCTGCACGGATCAGATTGTTTTCTCAGTGCTGTGGTGTGGAGAGGAAACAACTCCCCCAGTGTCTCGCTACCTCTTGCGTGGTAGCTGCCGTCCTGAACATATGCAGTAAAGCAGAGCTGTAATCCCTTACTGAGTGTCGTTGGGATTTTTATGTCTCTGTCCAGTCATTTTTAAATTCAGTGCTAAGATGACTATGGGCTTACACTCTTGACTCTGCAAAACAGGACTTCAGCAATTTTAGACAGGAGGTTGGTTTTATGGACCGCTGGTAAGTATGGTAAGGGAGTGTTATAACTGCCCTGTTGAGTTTCTTCATCCAGCTAATATGTTCAGGAAACTTCTGGTACCACGGAGACTTGATCCTTATCACGTTATGGCAGTGGAAGAATTTGTGTGACTCTGGTTTGATTTGTTTCCTTTCTTTCCCTTTAGCTCCCTTCCTGTGTCACCCTAATCTGTGGATACGCTATGGTGCTGTGGGATTTATCACGGTGGTAGCTCATCAGATCAGCACTGCTGATGTCTACTGCAAGCTCATGCCGTATCTTGACCCGTATATTACACAACCAGTAATACAGGTACACAGGTTCCAGCTTGTGCCCTGTCCTTTCCCACTACGTCTCTAGAGTCTTTACTCAAAAAAGCCTTAACGTAAAAATGCATTTAACTTGGTCTGTGACATTTTTATATGTCTTTCAAGCTAATAATGTTAATAAGCTGACTACCCTTGTAAGAGAGACGCTGTTAAGAGGTGCTTAAGTCATACCGTGTGGTATGCAGAAGTCAGACTTCAGTTCCTTTGTGTAATCTTACACTGTATCTGTATCTGCTTTTATTTTTATTTATTTTTTAAGTTTTGAAATTTTATGTATATGGGTGTTTTAAAAGGATGTACACTAACTACATGGTGCCCAGGGAGGTCAAAAGAGGGCGCTGGATCCCTTAGGACTGGAATTAGTCAGTTGTGAACCTCCATATAAGTGCTGGGAAGAGAACCCTGGTCCTCTGGAAGACCACCCAGTGCTCTTAACCCTCAGCCATCTCTCCAGCTCCTTGACTAGTTATTTATTTAGCTTATTTAACTTAGCATTGATCATTGGTTTATATTTTTTAAAGCTAGGATCAAGAATTGAAGGGCTAAATTATTTATGTTTTATAAGTCTTAGTCTTACCCTTATTTTAAAATTTAAACTTTTTAAAGTTTTCATTTTGTGTTTATGTGTATGTCCCTGTATGGGTTTGTGCACATGAGTACAGTGCTCTCAGAGGCCAGAAAACAGTCTTGTCTCCCCTGGAGCTAGAGTCACATGTGGCTGTGAGCACCCAGCATGGGTGCTAGGAACCCAGCTTGGGTCCCCAGAAGAGGGCCTGCAGTAGTTAAGTATATCCAAAGAGCATCCTTTAGACCTGGGTGTGGTTGTACACACTTACAGTGTCAGTTCCCAAGAGACGGAGGCAGGAGGGTTGTGAGTACGTGGCCAGCCTGGGCTACATAAAGAATCCAACATCAGTGTGAATTATGTAGTGAGATCCTGTCTCACAAAGCCAGGAGCTGGGATGGATCTCAGTGGTAGAGCATACGCCTACATGTTCAAGCCTCTGGGTTCTATCTCCAGCATTGAAAGGAAAAACAAGAGTCTTTTCGGTCACTGCTGGTAGTATCTATCCTTTTTATTATATATGCGTTGACCAGAGAGTGCTTCTAGAGCCACTAAAAGAAGGGAGTTTTGAGCTCTGAAGAAGGGTGTGGGTCTGTTGGGGAAACATGAAAACGGAAGAGAAGTCCTGTGGCAGTGCTTGCTAAGATGTCTGGTCAGATTCGGTGCTTCAGGCCTGTGGCTAAGACCTACAGGCGGCTTGTAGGGCTGAGAAGTGTTCTGACCTCTGCAGATCCAGGAAAGGCTTGCTCTGACTTTCAGAAGCCTTTGCCTTTGAGTATTAATTATTAGTCTTCCTATAGGGTAGACACAGATAGGTACTTAGTGGTAATTCTGAAAAACAGGAAATACTTAAGCCCTTTAAAGTTGGCTAGTGGCCCATTTTTTCTCCTAAGAAACCATTATTTTTTTAGAAAATAAATACTTCTGTTAACTTTACACGGGTGGCACCTGCTGAGTTTGGAAGTAATTGATCTATGTACTGTAGTCTTGACAATTGGCTTTCCCTTTCTAATATAGATTGAAAGGAAGCTTGTCTTGCTCAGTGTTCTAAAAGAGCCGGTGAGTCGCTCCATATTTGATTATGCTCTGAGGTCTAAAGACATCGCTAGCTTGTTCAGACATCTTCACATGCGCCAGAAGAAGCGAAATGGCTCTCTTCTTGACTGCCCTCCGCCTGAGGACCCCGCCATAGCACAACTTCTGAAGAAGCTGCTCTCACAGGTGTGTGCCTTCCTCAAGCCTCACGTGTAAACACATTTCATGACAGCGTTGACATAGCTATGTAGATGTTAAAAATGTTTTTGATTGGGTTGTAGTGTGATAAATGAAAATAAATCTGTCAGTATCATACGTATTCTCTATGGTATCGAAGCAAAGACAATGGGATTAATCTAAACATTAGTTAGGTTAAATAAGGAGACACGGAGACTGTCAACCTGCTCTGGGATTGTGGGGAGACTAGAAAGAGCCTTGGATTTAAGTACTGCTTTTGCCTTAGTTCTGTACTTCACCAAAATATAATGAAGTTCAGCCAGGAGAAAGATTTCAGAACACAGACACATCTCAGTCCAGATCCAGACTTCTTACTGTGTGCAGCTGCAGTGTCTTGGGTTGAGTAAGCCAGCAGATTACTGTTGTGTTTAAGTCTGAATTTGGATCAATTAACAGATCCTGTAAAAAACAGAAAGTAACCCTTTTACTTTATTTGGCACTGGTAGGGCCTATTTAAAATACTAAATTTCAATTCATCTTCCTGTTTTATACGGGATGTGTGGGGTCTAGAGTCAAAATTGGAATAAAAATGCTCCTAAATGAAGACTCTAATTGCTGGTACTCCATTAGCCTAGAAAGACTGAGGATGACTGTAATGACCATCATAGCTCTGCAAATGTTCTCCTAGAGAGAATGCTTATGAGCCATGGCTCACCTGAAAAGTGGACTCTGTTTTAGAGATTTTTTTTTTTTTTTTTTTTTTTTTAAAGACAGGTGTAGCCTGTCACTGTGTAGCCCTGGCTGCCTTGAACTCACTATGTAGACCAGGCTGGTCTCATAGAGATCTCCCTCCTGCTGAGGTTAAAGGTATGTGCCACAGTACACGTGGCGTAGACAGAATTTGATGAGCTCTGAGGTGTACGTGCTTTTGTGTATTTTACTTGCCCTTGAGTATTGACTGCTGATGTTGCTGGGGATTGAACTGGGACATACCTCTGTTTCTCTTAGCCTTTCTGCTCCCCCCTCCCCCGACTATCACCCCTCAGTGCCGGCTGCCATTATTGAGCCTGTGATAGAAGAGTCACTCAACTGTCTGACTTTGGGGCCTCTGAAAGGCAGGGGTTGGTATGGTTGTCATTTTTATTGCATTGTCTGAGTGGAGGAAAGAGGAGGAGATTAGCCTGTGTGAAGTTGCTGCTGTTGATGGCCTTAGGAGGCTCACAAGGACGAGGAGACTTACACTCTGTTCCAGGGACACTTGCTGCCAGCAGAAGTGGGAACAGCCAGCATCTAAGTGCCCAGTACAGAGAACACATGCCACCTGCTTCCATTTTGTAAAAATAAACATGATGAGTCTGCTGCAGTTACCTGTGTTCTCTGTTCAGTGACTGCCCTTAAAGCTAGTCTGAGCAACTTACGTTTGTGTTACAGGCAGAGTCAGACACAGTGCAGCTGTCGGTGCTCTTGGGGTGCCGTATGTTTTAAAGCTGGCATTTTAACCTAAGCCCATTATTACTACCCTGCTGCCACACCCCTGCTCAGATGACAAAGCTGGAAGGCCAAAATGGAAGGCCAAAATGGAAGGCCTGTTTGAGTTTGATAGGCACCTGAAGAAGCCCATGTGTCACTACTTTCTTGTCCACGTTTACTCGTTTTCTTTGGTTTTGGCCTTTACTCTGTTTGACTTACTGCATCATTAGCAGAGGCTTGGATCTGGGGGAGACTTGAGTTCTTGTTCCTAAGGCCCGGCTAGAAAAGAAAGACAGTTGTAGCCTTCCTCAGCGAGAACTCTAAACTCCTCTATCTTGGGGCTCAGCCCTTCTTTGCATAGTTCTGGGCTTCTCTAGAACAGCCTGGTGCTGCTGTGGGGTACACATTCTGAGACAGCAAGCTTGAACACACACGCCTTTGGAGCGGCAGTCACGTGGGGCTTGGAATCTGTTCAGCAGGTACCTCATCAGGAGGTGACACGTGCCGGAATGCTTTAGTTAGATGTCATCTATAAGAGCTCTGCTTCGTGTCCGTTTAATAAGGGGCTGTACAGGACACAGGCCGATTCCACTCCTTACCTAAACCAACAGAACAGAAAAACCATACAGCTTAAACCTTTTGACAGCATGCAAGTGCAGATACAAGTGCAAAATTGAAACAGCAGAGAAGATGCATAATAAAATGCAAGTTTTTCTGCCACCCCCCAGTTGGCAGCCATCTAGCCCTTCTTGGTTCGTTGTGAATTTGATGTTATTGATGCTGAATTCCTTTATGTAACATCAGGCCTGGTTTGTTGATACTTGGAACAGTTTCATCCTTCTAGTGTGGCTTTCAAGCTTTGGAAGGATAGGTCCAGAGCACACTTCATACAGCCCGTTTAGTCCCACAACACGATACCCTGTGGACACAGCATAGGATGGTCTGTGTTTCTGAAGGTCTTTCACCTTTGGCAGATAGAAGCACAGACTGTTCTGGTGGTTATTTGGTCTGCTGCTTTGCTGGTGCTCTTTCCCTTGCTTAGGTAGTCTCTGGATGGATATATAATTTAATTTTCAGCCAAAGACTTGAGAACATCCCCCGCTCCCACCCCCACACTTCTTCTCTAAAGTGCTAACTGTGTGCGTGGCTTTCCCCAGTCCTCTCCCCCTTTGCATTAACTCTTGTAGCATTTATAGCCTCAGATCTGCTGTGTGCTGTGTTCCTTTTCCACAGTTGTGGCCTGGAAACTTATCAGAACTGACTCTGGACAGCTGCAAGAGCAGGGCTTGTCTCTGCTGTAGGGATTGAAGTCTGCTGCATGTTAAGGACTGAGTGAGTAGCATTACTCTGTCAGGCCATCCACAGAAGCCGGCGTGCTGAGTGCTGGGTGAATGCTATACTCTGGGGCAGAACCCTGCCAAATGCGGCATGAGTAGGCTTTGTAACTTAGTCTTGGTTGAACACAGCAAAGTTCCCACCTTTCTTTCTTTTTCAGTATTATTTCGGTTTATGGCTGCTCCTTTACATTTCCATATGCATCTCCTAATCAGCTTGTCACTTCCTGAAATGCAGCCAGCCTGTGATCACTGATGCTGCACTGAGCCTGTAAGAGAGAACTCCAGTCCAACAATGCTGTCTGCTGCTCCCTAGGTGTGGTGTGTGTTCCCATTGTATAGTCATCTTTAACTAACCTCAGCGATGTCCTGTGGGCTATGCTGCAGAGCTTTGTCCCTTGTTTATTATGAATATTTTGAGTGTTTGGTTACTTAGGTTTTTTTGAGTCAGGATGTCTTTGTAGCCCAGGATAGATTGAATTTACAGTCTTTGGCCCTGAGTGCTGGGATTACAGGGTGAACCCCCATGTCTAGCCTGGGTGTTTGCCTTTTAAATTTTATCTATTATTTTTATTTATGTGTGTGTTTCTGTTTGTCTGTCAATGATTGTATGCCATGTGTGTGCAGGTGTCTGTGGAGGCCAAAAGAGGGCACTGGGTCCCCTGGAACTGAAGTTAGAACCACCACAGAAATTGCGAGCCACCAGATGTGGGTGTTGGGAACGAGGCTTGGGCCCTCCCAAGGGCAGCACATGCTCTTCACAGCTGAGCCAGCTCTCCAGTCCCATGTTTGCTTTTTTAAAAAATACAATTATAATTGCTATATTAAAATTTTCTGTTCTTCACATAGCTGATAGGGAATTTTCAGTATGGACATTATAAAACTTCATAAAAGGACTAGAGAGGCGACTCAGCCGTAACGGTTACCTGTTGCTCTCTTAGAGGACTTTGATTCAATCCCCAGCTCCCACATGGAAGCTTAGAGCCATTTGCAACTCCAGTTCCAAGAGATGCCCTCTTCTGCCTTGCATGGACACCAGGCATGCATGTGGTGCACATGCATTCAGTATGCAGGCAAAACACTCACAAAATAAATCTAAAAAGTACTGTTTTAAAAAAAACTTGACAAACATCTTCTTTCTAATGATCTGCTGGAGTGTTTCTTTGGATTTTCTGTAATTCCCAGGTGACTAATCTGTGAAGCCATTGTTGAATAGCAGGCGTCTCACTCATTTTTATCTCATTCTGAACAGCTGTATTTTTCTTGCCTTATTGGAGTTACAGAACCTATGACACAGCATTATCAACAGAATCTGAGGTGTAAAGCTATGAAGAAAATACCTGCAGATCCTCCGGAAGAGCCGGCGGCCATCCTCTCCTCTTTGTTCTCCTGCATCACCTTCTCATTTTTCAGTTTAAGTTGGAGTTGAACCTTCATCTGTTAGCCATCCTGCCACCTGTTGTTTCTTCTTTTGAAATTGACCCAAAATACCTGCTTTAATTTGGTTTTAGGGAATGACGGAAGAAGAGGAAGATAAACTTCTGGCACTGAAGGACTTCATGATGAAATCAAATCGAGCAAAAGCTAACGCAGTAGACCAGAGCCACCTCCATGACAGCAGCCAGAAAGGTGTAATCGACTTGACAGCCTTAGGCATCACAGGGAGACAAGTTGATCTTGTTAAAACCAAACAAGAACCAGATGAGAAACGGGGTTGGTATATCAGTGTGCTCATTTTGCTATTATTAGCTACTTTATAAGGCTGGTTTTTAGTTCATTAATAGTCAATACCCTCTCCACTTCCCAGATACAGAGCTCTGAAATGCAGCGACTCAGCTCCTTAGTAGGTGGACACAGGAGAGGAAAAGTAGGGCAGTGGAGACCTGCCTAGATCATAGCTCTGTGACTAGGGAAGGCCAGTTCCCCCAGCTCTCCACCTATAAAACCATGTGCCCTTGAGGAAGGGATGATTCAAGTGCCGTCTTCAAATCCTTTAGCTGCTAACTCAGCTCCAGCCTGTGTAAAACCAGATACAAGGTTCTAGATTATTAATAGGTAATGCCCAATGAATTTAAAATAAACAAGAAACACAAAAGAGTAGAGGCCAAAGAATCCTTAGTTATTTGGCAACTAGATCTCTAGAATTGTCAGCCCATGCACTGACATCAATTGTACGAGGCTCATAAGATCTTGTGCACACTCTTTCTGATGCTATAGTTCACTGTTAAATATATGCCTTTAAGATTCTCCCTGTTCCTATACCATACTTGAGGGCAGCAAATGAATTTTATTGAAGTAAGCTTTAGGATAAAGTGTTTGCAACTTAATTACTAATGGCTTACATACATAGCACCCATAAAGATCAGTGTGAAAAACAGCAAGCACTCGAAAGGAAAAAGGGAGAAGGATTTAAGCATGTAATTGGTAGACCAGAGTACATATAAATTAAATGTAAATAATTAAATACATGCATTTTCTACCTGGATGAGAATAGACGGACAGTTCCTAGTGTCGGCACAGATTAGGTGGCTAAGCGTTTCCTTATGCTGAGGTTATAAGGTGAGCATGCCCGTATCTTCATACCTGTGTACAGGCATGCCCATATCTTCATACATGTATACAGGGACATACTGCTAATGGAGTTGCAAAGGAACACATAGAAAATAGGATCCATTATATTCCTTTATAAACAGACAGTAAATCACGTTGGTTTTACTTTCAGACTAACTGTCCCAAATATATTTTCATAGCTAGGAAACATGTGAAACAAGACTCCAATGTAAATGAAGAATGGAAAAGCATGTTTGGGTCATTGGAACCACCGAATATCCCACAGGCCCTGCCTAAAACCAGTGACCACGAGGTGGTTCAGCCTGGGAAGCCACCTCGCTCTGAGTCCTCTGCTGGTATCTGTGTCCCTTTGTCAACGTCTCCACAGGTACTGTCACATAGGCAATCGTCATCCTCATGTCTGAGTCTTCTGCTGTTTTGTATATCAAAAGGCTGTGTGCTGTAGAGAAATCAAGATGGCTTCTGATTGGTTTAAATTTTATAGCCAAGAGAAACCCAGTTACTTAAGCAAGAAGGTTACTCATGTGAGACACTTGGCAATAAAGCAAACTGAAATTAGGTTAAAGACGAAACTAAAATCGTAACTAGGCTACAGAGAAAATTTTAAAACTTAAAATCTTTTTATTCTTCCTTTAATGTAACAAAAAGCAAAAATATTTGGGGGTGAATTTCCAAATTGTCTGTGCATATTAAATATTATAATGGCTTTGATGTATTTGAAGTAAATTTATAATTTAAGACAGCTGTACCCTAGCCAGTCATATTTTAACTAGAAGATATTGACTTAGATCAGTTGAAATCCCACTTATTCTGAAGGACCAGAAGCCAGTATAATGGATAGATACAAGATGGGAACATTTTCTTAAATATCCCTTGCTCTGACACAGCAATCTGTACTGTGTCTCAGGTTTCAGAAGCCACACACATCCCCAGTAAGAAGCCCGTGATTCCAGTTGTAAGTAGCACAGTGCTGCCGTCCACTTACCAGATCCGAATCACCACTTGCAAGACGGAACTTCAGCAACTCATCCAGCAGAAGCGGGAGCAGTGCAACGCGGAGCGCATAGCCAAGCAGATGATGGAGAACGCCGAGTGGGAGAGCAAGCCACCTCCACCTGGTGAGGGTCGTGCTCGGGCCCTTGCCTCAAGCCTGAGCCTGGGCTCTAGTGTAGGAGCCTGAGTCAGATTAAGCATTCCTAATCCAAAAATCCAAAGATCCTCAGCTTAAAAGTTTAGGAGTTGGGGCATTTCTGATGACAAGATTTGGTTAGAGAGACATGTGAACCTCTGACACACTCTGTGCTCACAAGAGCCTTGGAAAGGGCTCTTCAGCCTGCACTAGGCAACGTGTACTATAGACAGAGGGGGTAAGAGCAGCTCAGTTGAGAAGCCCAGAGCAAGAAGCAGTAGATAGAAACATGAAGTCATTATGTGTGGACGCAGGGTCTTTAGCTTTGATTGCCACTTACAGAATCCCATTAGGCCAGTTGCTTAGTTGAGCCTGCTGTGCTTCGTGTTTCCTGGCCCTCCAGGGGTCATGGAGTCATGGAATCGTTCAGTCGTGGAGTTGTGCCCCCCACACTCTCATGTGGCTGTCCTTGAACACCAGGCTTCTAGGGGTAAACCCCTGCTTTTAGTTACTATAGAGTTTACTCTCTGGTTAATACTATTTAAGAAAAGGCATGGCATTCAGAAAACACGGAGGCTTTTGCAAAGAACAGAATAACTTATAACACCAGCATTTAGCTAATTATCGACAGTAAGAATTTGGTGAAATGATCTGGAGAGATGGCTCAGCAGTTAAAAGCACTGGCACCCACATGGTAGCTCACAACTATTCGTAGCTTCAGTTCCAGGGGCTCCAAGTTACTCTTCTGGCCGTTTTGGGCACCAGGCATGTGTGTGGTGTACAGACATGTAGCTAAAACACATATGCACGTAAAACAAAACAAAACAAAAGACCAAAACTGTAAAAGAATTTGGTAAAATGGTTCCTGTATGGGGGGGTTAAAGGAAGCGGAGAGACGGTGTTTGGCATGCAGTCCCTTACACTAGCAGCCTGCTCTGTACAGTGTGCCAGAGCTGCTCTTTGATTCTGTGTGTGTAGATTTTTAAAAAATTAATGAGTTTTAATATTTAAGCTGTAATAGTATAAACTTCTCTTTAGAACTCTGAGAAGAACTGCATAGTGTATTTACATTTAGACTGCAAAGATCACAGGAATTTCCATGCGCTTTGAGTGGACTCGGGAAGTACTGGTCGAAGCCGCTTGAAGGTTTAAAGACTTAGAAGCGATTTTGAAGTGCTAAGCAGAGTGTAGTCAGATGCTTCTGTCAGAATGAGCATCCTGGAATGTTCAGCTGTTTGTGTGATGGAAGCTAATGCCACGTCCTGCCAGATCTGCTTGAAAACGTAACAAGATGACTGCACACAATCTTGTTTTATGATCCTCTCTTCATAGGTACATTTTATACAGAAATGGAGTTACACATTTTATTCAGTAAGCACAGAAGTGCACAGGGACTGTTTGATTCTCATTTTTTAATTCTCTCCACACTTGAGCAGTTGTATAAGATAGATACTCAGCCGATCTGTGGAGCATGTAGACCTCATGCTACCTCTAACTGAGTATATCCTTCTTGGCAATTATGTTCAGCCTGGGTTCCCACCTGAGTGACTTAGCGATCCAATGGGAAATGAGTTTTTAATGTTGAGTAAGTCACGTTTGGCAGGAATCTAAGTTTCATTTTTGCCTCTTGGTAAGTAGTCATTCTAAAGTGACATTGAACCACTGGGCACAGTGGTAACTTCCACAGTAGGCCTGATCTTCAGCAGAGCTTCTTGGTTTATTTTAAAATCAGGTAATATTAAATGTATAAAATGTTAAATTTCATTTACACAAGCTGTGTATACATGTTGCAGATGGTTATGTGCAGGGACCTGTGCTGAGCACTGAAGGCATTCGTTACAGGATGAAACACGAGTTTTTGTCCCAGAACTTGTATACACAAGAGAATATGCATAATAAATACAGAAAATGAGAGATGATTTAAAAAGTACTAGGAAGTCCATGCAGATTCTGAGGCTGTAACTCCTAATTCTAGTGTGTTTGTACCGTAGAAGAAGTGATTGCAGGCAAAGAAGAACTTAGCAATCTGGGTGTTTTGCTTTTTTGTTTTGTTTTGGTACAGGGTCTCTCTAAGTAGCCCTGGCTTCTCTAGAACTTGCTCCGAAGACCAGGCTGGCCTTTTGTGCCTCCTGAGTGCTGGGACTAAGGACACGTGCCATCATGCCCAGCTGACATCTGGGTGGTCATGTGGGCTGGGGCAATATAGGATCCATGTGTTATTTATGTGCATAGCTACTCTCCTGAGTTAGGTGATATATCCCCATGTTACAGCTGAGAAGGTGAAAGCTCAGTGAAGTTCAGCCATAGCCTGGGTCAACCCTAATGTCTCAGGCTGGGGTTTTACAACGTTCTTGCTTAGAAAGTGGCCTCCAAGCTGTTTGCGTAGGCTAGGATGGCCATACCCCATGCTTCTGAATCAGCAGTCTGGGTTTTTCCGAGAAATAAGTGACCACTGTGTCTCTCAGACACTGAAAAGGGTCTGAGGTAGAGTCCTCCTGAAGCTGTTTGAGCAGTACTTAATTGCTACCCTGCTGTCTTAGTCAGTACTGTGTCTTAGTCTGGTAGACCCCTCTGGATGGGCTAGCCAGGGGACCGTTGACTTGATTAGTCCTTATGATTGCTCTGAAGTTAGAGGCTGAGGGTTGTAGCTAGACAGTGATGGTGACTGTGGCAGCCACCGTTTAAGAGACTCTCACTTTTCCTCAGGGTGGCGTCCTAAAGGGCTACTAGTTGCACATCTTCATGAGCACAAATCTGCTGTCAATCGAATCAGAGTCTCTGATGAGCACTTACTTTTTGCAACGTGTTCAAATGATGGCACAGTGAAAATCTGGAACAGTCAGAAGATGGAGGGGAAAACCACCACAACGAGGTAGGTGACAGCGGGGTCAGAGCGGGGTCAGAGTGGGGTCAGTGCAGGGTCAGAGTGGGGTCAGCCAATCCAGCTATCATTGGTGCTTGCAGAGTGCTTCTCTGTGTCAGAGCTGCTTAGGAGCCAGGCGCGCCTAGGGCTCTGCGGACCCGAGGCTGGCCATCTGGTGGGAGGTGAGACCGCAAGAACTGAAATAAGTGAAGTGTTGAAACGGTCCTGTTAGGTGACGGGATGGGGAACGTAGGTGGGGCTGACTGTCAGTAAACTGTCCATAGACACTGCCTCACAGAGAAACATGAGCTCAAGGAAAGAGTGAAGGGAGAAAGAGCCATACGGGAATGTCGACTGTTCTGGGCAGAGGAGACAGGGCTTTCAGAGTCACAGGCAGGGGTTGGGGGGACCTGGTCATCATGCCTGACAGAAAGTTTTGTGGAGCCTGAGCAGAATAAGCAAGTGGGAGAGAAGTGGGAGGGTCCAGTTCTATAGACTTTGAGGGCTCTTGTGAAGGACTTCGACTTTGAGAGAGAGGGCATCTTCGGAAGGCTGTGAACAGGAGAGCTGTGATCTAAGATGCCACAGGAATGGCTTTGGCTGAGTTGGTGGTAGGAGGAAGGCAGTAAGGCACAGCAGTGGGAATGTTCATTACTGTGATGGGGAAGGGGCGTGGCACCAGCTAGGCTAGGGTGGCAGCAGCGTGAACAGTGCGAATGACCAGATTCTGTGTCTGTCTAGACGGCTGGTCCAGCCTGATGTGCTGAGCAGATGCAAAGGGTGTGAACATGAGTCACGATACCATGGGCTAGCCTGCTGCACCAGGACAACAGGACTCCTTTGCTCTGGAACCTGGTCATTTGTGACCAGTGTCCTTGAGAGTGTGAATGCCCAGACTGTGAATTTGATAAATGTGGTTATTGTAAGATTTTAGGTTTGGGTAACATCATCTATCCGTCCTCCCTTGCTTGAGATTCCCTCTTCCTCTGTCTGCCCCGTCTCTGTCACTCGTACTTAAGTCTTCCATCTTCCTATTTGCTCTCTGCTAATTGGTTTTTCCAGAAGACCTCTTATAAATCAGAGTGACTCTCATCTGCATTGAAAAGACGTAGGGAGCGCTCTGCTGCTCTTGTTGTTATTAGTTCATTGAGCATAATGAACTAAAATGAGATCAAATCAAATACCCGTGACTCTAAAGTAACACAACAGTCTGCTTTGTATCACCAGCCCAGTAGATGGGGGTTAGCTGTGGATCTGTTTAAAGGGCTCTGTGCTTTCACGTTATTATACCTATTTCTGTGTTCATTCTCTTTTGGTATTGCATTAAATAGAAAAGTCAGTAAAAGAAACAGGTGTAGCAATTTTATTTTAATTTTTACTTTTTGTTTTGTATAGATTTTTTTAAAACCAACATTTTGTAGGGATTTCAAACCTCCAAGAAAGTTGTTTGATCTTTAGCAATACTTACCCTGGGCTTATAACACAGCATGTTAGTATACTTCATGACAATAGTTGACCAGAGGGAAGAAAGAAGATATAATATTAAAGCAGAGTTTTGTGTGTTTAAATTAAGTTGGCATTATTTAATTTTTAAAAAGATGTTAATTGTATTTTTCAGTAACTTCGTAAAAGCTTAGAAACTAAGTAAAATTCAAAAACAAGGAAAGTAAAATGCTATTCTAAAAACTATTGAATACAAAAGAAGGAAGCAGTGGAGAAAACCCAGTTAAGACCAGGAATAAATAGAAAAATGTCAGACATAAGATGTCCCTATTAGTAACCACAGGGACTAATCGGGAGGCAAAAGAGGCAGAAAGAAGGAAACAGTTGGGGTCACCTTTCTGCTGCACAGAAAGAGACATCTTAAATTCAAAGGCAGGAATGGGCTGAAAGGATCAGATAAACCGCACACCCCAGGGAGTGGTGAGGAAGAGAAGCTCAGAGAAACCCTCCTGGGAACAGACCAGAAAAGCTCAGTCCACTAGGAAGGCAGCGCAGTTATAAACACCAGCAACTAACAAAATACATGAAGTAAAAATGACAGTTTAACCTGTCACAATAGCAGACTCTAATATCCCATTTTCAGTGTGGATAGAACTGGTAATATAAGATCAGCTCAGAAATAGAGGCTGTGAACAGTCGCTGAGAAGCGATCATATCTGACAGAGAGCAAGAGAGCTCCACTCAGCAGCACTTGAGTGCAAGTTTTTGACATGCACTTGGAATATTTTCCAGGGTACACCATGCATTAGTTCATAAAAGAAGCATCAATAAATGTAAAAACACTGAAGTGTATAAAGTATATTTTCCAAGTAGTGGAAAGAAATCAGGTATTGGCAACAGAGAGGGATTTAAGATTCTCAGGTATGTGGAAATGAAGCACTATGTGGTTGATAGCTAGCAGTTCAAAGGAAGGACTTTGAGCTTAATGCAGATGAGAACACAGCATCCTGACAGGTGGGCGCCGGCCACAGGAGTGGTGGGAAACGCATGCTTGTGGGTCCTAATCCCTGTTGCTTTCTAAAAAGACCTGAGATCAGCAATTCAGCTATAATAAATTAGTAAGAGGAGACCGACCTAACCCAGAGGAAGAGGAAGGAAAAGACTGAAGAGGAAACAGGTGAAATAGAGATGGAAACACAAGAATAAAAGTGAAAACAGAAAGCTGCTTCTCTGTGAAGATGAGCGAAACTGGAAACATGAGAGCAACATTTTGTTTTAAAGAAATGAAAATAGACTCATTGCCCAAATCAGAATTAAGAAAGGGGATATTTTTGTCAGAAATAAAAACAACCACTGTAACTAATTCTATGCTGAACATTAGAACGGAACGGGCAACTTTATAGCAAGACACAGTGACTGAAAATGACTGAGGAAGAACTAGATGCCTAGACAGCATAGATTGAGAGATCAGTTAGTAAATCCCACAGAGAAAGTCCAGCTGAGGGCTTCATGGTGCACTCCACTCAACATTTAGAGAATTATAATCCATCTTTCAAAAGGGCTTCCAAGAAATAAGGGGACACTTCTGAACTGTCTGCGAGCAGGTGTTACCTTGACATTACAGCCATGTTAATTACAACCTGTGTCATAATCAGTACAGATGTGAAGATCCTCATCAACACACTAAACTGACTCTAGTCTGAAAAGAATTATACACTGAGAGCAAGAACAGACCATCCAGGGGTGCAAGGCTAGTTCAGCATACTGCATGAAGGGTAGAAACCACACGATGGTCTCTGCAGGGCCTGGGGATGCATCTGATGAGGCCCACTGTTTAATGGTTAAAACCAACTCAGTAAATGAGTAATGGAGAAATACAGCCATCTCCACAAGCCACAGCTGACACTTACTGGTGGAGAGCACAGGCATTCTCAGTGAGGAATGAAAGAAGAATGGGTTTGTTTTTGTTTTTGTTTTTGTTTTTGGTGGCTTTGGTTTATTTTTTTATTTTTTTATTTTTGATACTTTATTTACATTTCCAATGTTTCCCCTTTTCTGGGTCTCCTCTTTGAAAACCCCCTATCCCCTCCACCTCCCCGCCTCTGTGAGGGAATTCCTCCTCCCACCTACCCACCCACCCATTCCCATATTCCCACCTTGAAATTCCCCTTTACTGGGGCCTCTAGCACCCTCAGGCCCAAGGGCTTCTCCCCTCCCTGATGGCCATCGAGGTGATTCCTCTGCCTCATATGTAGTCCAAACCATGGGTCAATAGATGTGTACTCTTTGGTTAGTGGTCTGAACTCCAGGACGACCGGGGGACCTTTGGGCTCATTGGCG
>CM052706.1:16644234-16666311 GCA_028551405.1 Uromys caudimaculatus | reverse complement strand
GTCTACCTCGGTCCCTGTGTCTCCCAGGTTCGGAGCAGTTCCTGGTGAGCTTTGGAGGTTGTCTTGGGCCCACTCCCGGCTTTTCCAAGGTGCTGGGAGGGTATCTTTGCCCCGGCGCTAATTTGCTATGGAGCCCAGTGGCCCAAACTGAGGTCCCCGCCATAGAAGATCTTTATACAGAGATCAGTTGCATTTTTTTTTACACTAACAATGATTAGACTACTTTAAATGTACTTTGTAGCTATTAAATGTACATTTAAGCTATTAGTAAGAAAAGTTGAGCCAGAGAGGAGTGATAGGCTAGAATATCAAACGTTCTGTTTTTGTTTACAAGTAAGTAAGATATGTATAAGCCATGTGAGGAGTAATGCAGAGGTAAGTGGGACGGAGGCGGGCGCCCTTTACATCAGATGCTCAGAGAGCGTGCAGCAGGTAAGGGAGGGTGAGAGATGGCTTGAGAGGATGGATAGCGTGTGTGTGAGACTGAGTACCGTGGTGAAAGTCTGCTTGTGCGGATGCTCCAGTGGGCCTCTCCTCTGTGGATGAGGAACCAAGGCACAGATCATGGCAGAGGTCGTACAGGTAACAGAAGTTTGTTTCCAAAGTCAGAGCTTTTTCAGCTGGGGCAGTCTTCGTGTTCAGGGCTGTAGAAGAGCTGAAGGATATGGGATTTAAGGTGTGGCACTAGTTGGAGAATTGATTGGTTCGGGACTTGGGGGCAGCTCAGGCTTGAAGCAAATTTGAAGCAAATTTGGGAGGTTTGTGCTTGCCCCCTAAGAGATCATGGGGATAAAATGGACCTCAGTAATAACTTTGTTAATAACCATGTGAATTAGAGTTAGCAACAATGGCTGTGGCTGTTTCAGAAATGGTCTCATATTTCTTTCATTCAGGTCTATTCTGACGTACAGCCGAATAGGAGGGCGAGTCAAGACACTAACGTTTTGCCAAGGCTCCCACTACTTGGCCATAGCATCTGATAATGGTGCTATCCAGCTTCTTGGAATTGAGGCTTCTAAATTACCCAAGTCTCCTAAAATCCACCCTCTACAAAGCAGGTACTGTCTGCCGTCTTTTTAACTCTACAGAGTGCACTGTGTGGTAGCTGCCACCTTCCCACACTTCAGTGTGGTGTGGGCCATCTGGAGCTCCTCTGTACTACAATCCCTCTTGTAAGCCCTGAAGTGCAGGAAACTGCTTCTGACCCAGAACCCTCAGATGTGCTTGGCTTTAGAGGGCAGGGCCTTTGCTTATTAATTCCTGCAGTTTGTTAGATGCACAGGGGCAGCCCTGGACTTGATCACCTTAGTCTGGAATCTTCCTAAATGACACAGCTGCTAGCCAGATTGCCTAACTGCCAGAGCACAGCAAGTGTTCATCAGTCAAGAAAACCCATGTCTTGTAGTTTGGCACTAAAATATCTAAATTTGGTAATATATTTTAGATGAAGATTTGCTTATCATTCAAGCTTATCAATAAAATGCTAACTGGTTTTGTTTATGACTCTCAGTTCTTTGTAAGTTAATAGTTATTTAAAGATTAACCATAATGTAAAATAAGTTAAAGTGAGCCCCACCATCACCAGTGTTACGCCTAAAGATTCCAGAGACAAATAACTAGATTGTGTCAACTCTCTTTTGCTAAAAAATAATGTGAGTGCAT
The DNA here is from genome assembly GCA_028551405.1 of Uromys caudimaculatus. Lineage (NCBI taxonomy): Eukaryota > Metazoa > Chordata > Mammalia > Rodentia > Muridae > Uromys > Uromys caudimaculatus. The sequence goes on along the minus strand of CM052706.1, from coordinate 16,664,649 downwards.
CCACAGAGGTTGGTAGAGGCCAAAGGGCAACTTTCAAGAGTCAGTTCTACTTTCTCCCATAGGTTCTGGAAACCAAACTCAGGGTGTCAGGCTTGGGTGGCAAGTCCTCTTACCCACTGAACCATCCTGCCAGGCCTACATTGTGTTCTCTGAGAATCTATAGTCTACTGGGAGATAAAGACATGTTAGCAGACAGTGTGAGTGCAGTATGGTCATGTTCCATCTTACCTGGAAGGCATGAGCCAAATTGCAATGGACAGATACTAGAGAGATGGCTCAGCTGGTAAAGTTCTTACCTTGCAGACACAAGGAGAACTGACTGCAGATCTCTAGAACCCAAATAAAAACTGGTGGATGCCTGTGATCCTAGCACTGAGAGATGGAGGCAGGGCCAGGAGGATCCCTGGAAGCTTGTAGGCCAGCTAGACTGCCTGTGTACCAAACACAATTCCAAGTCAGTGAGAGACCCTGTCACAAACAAAATGTGGAAGATGCCTGAGAACAAACACCCAAGATTGTCTTCTGACCTGTACGTTTACCCTGTGTGTATACAAATGCCCTCAGATCTGAGTGCGCACACGCGCGCACACACACACACACACACACACACACACACACACACACACACACACACACACACACACACGGCAAGTGAGTCTGTTAAAGCAGGGTGGTTGAGAAGTGCATGCCGGGAAATGATAGTGCACCACCCAGGAAAACCGGAAGACGGCTTTAATGTAGTAAGAGGCTGCCTTGAGGCCCTTGTGTGGTTTAAGGTGAGGAGGAGCATCTGCTGGGGCACCTAGGATATTTTTGTTGTTTTGTTTTGCTTTGCTTTTGCATTGAAAAAAAAATGTATATTTTCAACATAATCAACAATATATTTAAGTGACTTAAACCTGGCACATTTTACTGATGGCTTTTAACAACAAATAGCTGCCAGTTTCCTTGACATTGTTTCAGCAGAGGAGGACTGTTTAAGTTACTGGCAGAGTGTACTGTGTGATGATTGTGCCCCTGAGTCACACGGATGGGCAGTAAGAGAGGACACACTCTGCATGGTTCTCAGCTGACAACACTTTTCACTGTGTGCTGTTCTCTAAGCGTAGTTTATTCCCTAGGTTGGGAGACCTTGCTAAAATGTTTAGATTTTACTGTGCCCGACTGTAGTGTCCTCCAAAGTTACCTGGCCTTAAGTTACTTATTTGTTTGTATCCTTCAGTCATGTTAACTGTGATCATGCTTCTTCAGCATTCCATCTGGCCTGGAGAGATGGCCCAGCAGTTAATTACAGAGGACCAAATTCAGCTGCCAGCATGCATGTCAGATCAGTCAGAACTGCCTGTGCCTCCAGTTCCAGGTCTGATGACCTCACCTGCTTCGGAGGCCACTGTACTCACATGCATAAAACCACACATACAAATACTCTCCCCTCAGACACACACACACACACACACACACACACACACACACACACACAATTACAAAAAAGCGTGTGTGTGTGTGTGTGTGTGTGTGTGTGTGTGTGTGTGTAATCTATGAACAAACCATTTAATAACTTAAAGTATTTTGATATTTTTAAAGTCACCCTTCGTTTGGAAGTATAGTCAGAAGTAGAATATCTATATATGTTTATCTGAAACAGAGGTTTGCAAACTGTAGCCTACAATACGTTCAGAAAATAAGAATGATTTTTGCATTTTTAAGAATGAAGAATATGCAGCAGAGGTGTATACAACTCAAGACTAATGTATTACCAGGTGACGTTAAAGTCATGTCCTTTTTTCGCTTCCCTCCCTTTCCTTCCTCCTTGTCATGGTGTGAGGTACTGGGATCAAATTTTCATGTATGCTAGGCCCATGCCAGCTGCTGAGCCACACCCTCGGCCCTCTGCTGTTCTTCGTAGTTTTGCAAGTGCCGCAGCTTGGAGCAAACAGACAGACGCCCAGCATGGCATAGCCATGCCATGGAGTAGAACCCTGCAGTACGGAGGCGTGAATGTGAATTATTAGCTCATGGCATGAGCATTGACAAATCTGAAGTAGGGGTTGCTGATGAAACATGTCAGACTCAGAAGTCATCTTTCACTTTATTCCAATCCTATGACACACTGGAAAGGAACAGAATTGGCCTTTGCCACGGGTGAGGCCAGATAGAGTTAGATCACTAACAGGCTGCACAGGGTACTTTGGCGGATGTCAGACAGTTGTGTGCAGTTCTGTGAAGGAAGCTGCATAGCTAGCTGAGTGTCTGTAATAATCCTTGGATATTACACAATGCTAATTTTATTAGTGTTGCAACAAGGCTGATTTCTTAGTTTTGATAAATACAGTTTTTGTAAGATGGCAATATGAAAAACTGAGTAAAGATGTATAGAAACTTTTTACAGCTTTTCTGTATCTGGAATGATCTTTTAAAAATCCAGCTATAATTGTCTCACTGAGGTCACATAATTTCTATTTATTAATTTTTTTAGACAGGGTCTCAGCTCTGGCTGTCCTGGAACTTGATATGTAGATCAGGTTAACTGCATACTCACAGAAACATACTCTACTGTGTCTGCCTCTCAAGTGCTAGGACTAAAGACCATGCCACTCCAACTGGCCAGTTTATCCTAAGTGGGAACCAGCGCTCCGTTTTCAGTGACTGGAGAGGCCTGAGTATTTACTTTTGCGTTCCTGTAGGATTCTGGACCAGAAGGAAGATGGATGTGTGGTGGACATGCATCACTTCAACTCCGGGGCACAGTCTGTCCTTGCCTATGCCACGGTGAATGGCTCTCTGGTTGGATGGGATCTCAGGTCTTCAGGCAACGCATGGGCACTAAAGCATGACTTGAAGTCCGGCCTCATCACTTCCTTTGCTGTGGACATCCACCAGTGCTGGCTATGCATAGGTAAGCCAACTGCTGTGACGGGATGCCACCAACACCCGAAAGGAGCATCTGGGAAGGCCAGCCTTTCCTGATTTCTTTACTGAGGATTTTCTATCTCCTTTGTGTTCATCACTGCTATGTTGTATAATGCCCAACAGTTTATTTTTCATTAGGAGGCTTATGTAAGGCTGGGAGTGGGGCTGAGTGCATGCCTAGTATGCCTAAGGCCCTTGCCACGCCCTCTAGACCCACGCTCAAAGTAGCATAAGCTATAGATGAGCACAGTGTGGTAGTGTATCCTTCCAGTCACAGGCAGGTAAAGGCAAGAGGATCAGGAGTTCAGGGACACTCAGCTCATAGTGAGTTCTAGGCTAGCTTGAGTAACATGAGACTGTATTTTAAAAAACCCAAAGCATTGTTTGAAAGGGTAAAATCAGCATCACAAACAGAGAAGTTTCTTCTTGTTCTCAGTGAGCCTTCGTCTTCCAGTCATTGTAGCAACTAAGAGTTGCTGGTATTCTTTGTGCTGTAGGGGAGCTCCGACATAAGGAAACCAGCAATTTGAGTGAGAACAGTTTTAAATTCCAGGAACCTCAGGCAAGTTACTTACCTCTGAGTCTCAGGACCTTCATCTTCTAATGGGACTGATTCCTTCAAAGGCTGCTTTGAAGAGTTAGTGACCTGAAAGCATCTGTCACAGCCTAGTGGGAAGGTGGAGCAATGGACTTCTGGTTTCCATCTTCCCGCTCCGTCTCCCCTAAGGCTGAACATGCATGCTAGCTCTCATCTATTTCAGTTTGTTTTTGAAGTGTTTCTGAGTTCTGAAAAGTGTATACTCTAGTGTGACCCCTAGCACAAACAGAATACAAGTAATTCTTCTGAAAATTGGCTTTAACAAGTTGTTAAATTTTTTTTAAAAAGTGTATTGTTTTTTCTTTGATAATTTCATACAGTATGCAAAGTGTTTTGAACATATGCACTCCTCGCCTCTCCCTGTCCACACCCAACCTTCCCAACTTCGTGTTCTTTAAAAACAAAGAAAACAGTCCAGTTTGCCCTGCCCATGTGCTTGGGTATAGGGGACCCACTGCAGCTCGGTGACCTACCCGAGGCAGCACACTTGAAGCACACTGACTGACTCTCCTTCCCCCAGCACTGCCAACCTGTCAACGCTCAGATCTTCTGGTGGTAGGGACTGTGACCCCACCCCCATGCTAGACTGCCAGCTAACTTCTCTTGTATAGGCAACCACAGCTACTGTATGCTCAGGACTACATCAGTCCTGCCGTATCTAGAAGTCCTCCCAACTGCTAACAGCCTTCTTCCCTGTGGCCCCTGTGGGGAGCACTGTCTGCTGTCTGAGTGTGTGTCTCAGAACTCTGTAACAGCAGGTTTCACACAGCTTCCTCAAGGTTCTCAGTGTGGCTCATCACCGCTCTTCTTCTCTCTTCCTTCCCTCCCCACCCCAGGGCCCCTTTGTCGTTTTCCAGAGTCGAAGGTCCTCCATGTTTCACACAAATCTAAGGATTTGACGTGCATGAGTGAGACCGTGTGATGTTGTCTTTTGGGACCTTTGTACTTAAGTACCATGTTTCTAGTTCCATCCATTTACCGCCACATTTCCTAATTCCAGTTTTTCTACAGCTGAATAAAAGTTCATCGTGTAAGGTACCACAGTTTCTCTATCCATTCAGGAGTTCATGGACACTCACTAAGCTGCCTCCATTTCCTAGCTACTGTGAATAGAGCAGCAGGGAACCTGGGTAAGCAGGTGTCTGTGTAGGATGCTGTAGAGTCCTTTGGGTATTTGCCCAGGAGTAGTGAAGCTGAGTCATAGGGTAGACCTATTTCTCGCCTTCTGAGGAACCTCCACACTGACTGCAGAGCGGCTGCTGCAGTTGGTACTCCCAGCAGCAGTGACCGAGGACTTCCCACGGCCTCAGTAGCATTTGTTGTCATTGTCTTTAACCAGGGTTAAACCACTCATCCAGTTTCCACCTCCATTGAACCTTGCCCTTTCCAGAATGCCCCAGACATGGCTACACAGTGCATGCTTTTCATTAATGCAGTTTGTAAGGCCTTCCTGTTGTCTTCATGTAGGCAGAGTTTTAAGTTATTTCTCATTTTTTTAATAGATAATTTGTGTACTTTGCTGCCATTTTCTAGCGGATGGTTGAATAGTTTCTGCGTTGGAGCTATTCTGAATAAATTTGCTGTAAACATGTACAAGTAGGTTTTTGTAGGAACTCTAATTTGACCCTTCTCAGGTGGGTACTGGCGGGTGGGATTGCTGATTTAAGAAAATTCTAGTTTTAATTGCAGTACTACTACTGTGTACGTAGCAGATACAGTGTGATATTTTGATACATGCTTATATTAATGAATGATTAAATCAGGTAATTAAGAAATCTGTCACCTCACATATTTTGTGGTAAAAATATTTAAAATCTACAGTAATTGAAATACATAATACATTGTTATTAATTATACTGACAGTTCTGTATGTCATCAGTTATAGTGACAATTCTGTGTGTCACTAACGTATATTCCTTCTAAGAAACTACATCATCTGTCCTTAGCACCGCTCATCTCCTTTCTCCCCCTTTCCTTTCTTCAACAGTCACCGTTCGCCCAGAGGTTTGTGTGGTTTTGTTTTCTTTTGTATTTGAAACAGGATCCTAATGCATCCAGGCTGGGTCAGGGTACCTGAGAATAACCTTGAACTTTCTGTCCTCCTGCCTCCATCTCCCAGTGTTTGGCTCATGTGGTACTGGAGATGGAACCAGGACTTTGTATCTTAGGCACGCACTCTGCCAACTGAGCTACACCCCGGGCCCCTCCCCCGCACCGTGCTTTGAATATGCTCCTTGAAAATACCGTATTTTCTTCTCCCCTCATAGCCAGAAGACTTAAGGGTTTCTGTACTAGTTTAGATTTCTGGATTCCTTAGTTTACACTGCATCATCATTAAATATCTACCTTTTCCTGTATTAATTTTTATGTATTGGAAGATGGCAGCATCCAGAGCAGTTCATAACATTGGATAGTGCGTAGCTAGCAGGTTTGCAAGGAAAAAAGATGTCCTAGGCACCCTGAGTAGCTTTGAGGAGGCGGTGGTGCCACTGTGGCTGTTGTCATTGTCATGGAGTATGGCAAAGGGACATGGAGAGACCCAGCTGCCCTCTGTCCATCTCTTCTGTGGAACGGAGACCAACCCAAACATGCTCTGCTCTGCTCAGTGCTCGGTTCTTTGCCAAGGGTCTGTCCTTCATTAGTAGTAAAATGCCATGGGGGGGATCATGTGGGTACTCAGCCCATTCTCTGCTGTGGTTGGACACCCATACTTGTCTGCAGAAAGTTTTGGAACAAAGGACACATGGAGATGACTGGAAGCTAATAACAGATGCAGAACTGTTTTCTCTTTGGACTTTGCAATGATCACTGGGTATCAGTGATGATATGTGCTCTTCAGGCAGTCTGAGTGCTCCAGCTCACCAAATTCAGCTTCATCTTCTCCACAGCATCTGGTTTTGTGGGTGCCATTGGCACTTAATAACAATGTCAGTATTTAATGAATTATTCATTTTAAATTTGCATTCATTAGACAGTACTGTAATTGCATTATGATAAGCATGTTATTACTGTTATCTGGCAACTGTGGGTGCTGTTTGAAACTGGGGTGATAGCCTCATGGGAGCAAAACCTTTTTTTCTTCCCTTTCTTGGCAATACTGGAATCGTGCACAACCAGCAAGTGCTTTACTGCTGAGCTGTACCCACAATCCTGTTTTTAGTTTTTATCTTGAGACATGGGTTCACTAAGTTGCCCAGGCTTGAATTTGCTCTTTAGCCCAGGTAGGCCTCAGCCTCCAGAGTAGCTGAAATTTATAGGCCTCTGACACCAGGCCTGGCAACAAAGCCTTTTCCAAAGTGACCAAGGCAATTCTAAAATCTATTTATCCAGGGCTTGGTATGGTTGTACATCTCTTTACTCTCAGTTCTCAGGAGGTAGAAGCAGGTGGATCTCCAGGATTTTGAGGCCATCCAGGGTGACATGAGACCCCACCTTAAACAAAAACCTAAAAAATGTATTATTCAGAGGTGCCACTGTTGGCCATTGTTGTAAATGCAGCTCTGTGCGCTTTGCTTCGATGTTAATGGTTTGTGCCTTTTAAATTTGAGGCACGAGCAGCGGTGCCATGGCGTGTTGGGACATGAGGTTCCAGTTGCCCATCTCCAGTCACTGTCATCCCTCCAGAGCCCGCATCCGGCGCCTCTCCATGCACCCCCTATACCAGTCCTGGGTGATCGCAGGTACGTGCAGGACTGACTCCGGTTGGGAATTGTGTTAAAGGATGTTGCTGAGACTCCTGCTCTTCGGGAGTTTTTATTTTACATCTGAACCATGTGCTTGATTCGGTTTTAATGTAGAATCTGTTCACCATTGTGTTTTAAGTTCGAAACCAGTGCCATCAGCCGTCCCCTCTCTCCACTCCCTTCTTCCACCATCTCTCATCTTTCATTTCATTTCTTTCAAGCTCCTGTGCCCCCTACTTTTTGTTAAAACCGCCAGGATCTTCCTAGAAATGTAAGAAGAGACATGGCCTCCTCTCCAGTTGCCACTCTTTCTGCCCTGCATCCGTGTTTCTCACATGTCTGTCCTTTCCATCACTGGGCACTTGTGCTGGTACCTGAGCTGTCTTTTTAATGTGTACAGGTGTGTTGCCTGCATGCCTGCCTGTGCACTATGTGTGTGCAGTGCCCTTGGAGGCTGGACGAGGGTGTCCTGTCAGCAGGGACTGGAGTTAGGAACTGCCTTATGTAAGCTTAGACTCAAACCTGAGTCCTCTGGAAAAGCAGCCAGTGCTCTTCCTTGCTGAGCCATCTCTCTGGCCTCACTTGGACTTATCTTTGAAATTAATTCCTTGTCTGTAAAGTATGGTTGAAAATACCTTGTAATTCAAGAATTGAAGTGAAACATTAAACACGGTCTGGCAGTACAACTTAGCCTGACAGATAATAGCTCTTGATAATCTTGGGTTTTTCTTCGGTCCTCTTCTTTCTCATGTACAGCCCACACTGTGGAATCCAGACAGAATAAAAGCAGGGAAAGGAGAAAGGCAGCCAGCACAACTGCCCCACACCACTCCTACTTCCTGGCCACTGTGGCCTAGCTACTCTGTTCTACTTCTTCCTACTGTCCGTGATGGACTGAGACTGAGCTATAATAAACCTAGGGTCATCGCAGTGAAAGACTGACCATACACCCAGTAACAGCCAGCTCTGCCCGGTCCAAGGGACTCTCTCTGGGCCCTTCCAGCCAGTCAGGGTTCCAACAAGGCAAGCTTGTACAAGGAGAGTTTCTCTCTAACGGCTCCATTACAAAGGTGTGGGTAGAGAGGTTGGCACAACATAAGAAGTGTGCTTAGTAGTTGAGTGGCAGGAGGTGTTTGGGAGATCTGTGGAGTTTACAAAGACATTGAATGGAAAAGCCCACCTGGAGAGGATCAGTGATTTATTTGTGTGTGGGGGGGGACTTTTTGAAGTGACTCCTCCCCCTTGTTTTTGAGGCAGGGTCACTGTGTTTCTGTTGCTGAGTTATGTCCTCTGGGCTAGATGCCTTAGAGCTTCCAAGTGATGCTCTCCTCTTCACCACTCACTGGCTGTAAGAGTGTGGGGATTACAGATGTGTGCCACTGCAGCTGGCTTTTTACTTGGCTTTAGAGGTCAGACTGGGGTCACTGGGCTTGTGTAACAAGCACTTTACCAATTGAGCCATTTTCTAATCCTTGGCAGTGATTTTTGATGTGCAGGATAGAGTTAGGCGGCACTAGGTAATCTTTCTCTCCTATCGAGGCTGTTCATACTTGGTGACTTGTGAGCTGTGTGCTGTGGGCGGAGCCAGCGTGGTCGCAGGGCCACACTGGAGGCTCTGGTAAGACTCCCTGCTTGCCTCTTCCTGCTTCTCTTCCTACACTGTTTGGCTAATGTCCTCTTTTCAGGGCAGAAGCATAACATCTAGGCCCATTGCTGTTAGTCAGGAGTCTGCCTCCCTCTTGCAGACATGTTTTTGATTGTGTTTAGGGCCCACTGGACAATCCTGAATAATGCACCCCTTTCAAGGTCCTTAGTTATATCTTTGAAAATCACTTTGTCTTTTAATACAATATTTACAGATTCGCAAGAGTAGGACTTTGAACTATTTGGGGACCATTTCCTCATTTTTAGATTGCTAAAAGTCAAACACGTGTAGGAGCCAGACAGTACCAGAGCCTAGAGTGCAATTCATGCAGGCCAAACTTGAGAGAATGTCATGTGCTAGTCACACATGTGCTATTCCTGAGCTTTTCCCACCACCCCCTTGTCTGCTCCAGCCTCACGATTGCTTCTGTTTCTGCTGCTCGTTTACATCCGTCTGTTTAGTGTCCCTACCAGAGTGGAAACTCCCCGCAGTAGGGATTCACTTGCTCTGTTCGCCATCTTTCTCCAACACCCAGGACAGTGCCAGTGAATAGTGCCAGCTCTGTGGATGGTAGTGACTAAGCCCTGGTATTGTTGTGCCCCCATCGGCACCCTTACCCAGCACACAGTTGCGTCAGGCCCTTGCTCTCTGCCTTTCTCGCCGGCTCTCCTCCCTCTCACACACACCCTTCCACCAACCCCCCTGAGCTTTTGTGCACGTCTACTTCTTGCCTACTCAGTGTATTCTGCCTGAGATCGGCCACCTGCTGCTGCATCTGTCCAGCTGTTTGGGGCCTGGCTAGAACATTTAGACTCCACTCACAAGATGTGCTGCTTCTTCTGCAGCCTGAATGCAGGAGGAGCTCGGCACTTGCTCTCTTTCTTGTCATCATGCTGTTTCATGCGTCTAGTCTTTCTCCTTTCTCCATCTGTGCTGTACATTCTTGAAGCAAAGCTATATGATCTGCCTTTCTACCCCATAGTCTCTTCAGGACCTGGCTGGAGTGCAGTCTATCTCCATAGTTAGGCTACCAAGAACACTTTTTAACTCAGCCAGTCTGGTGATAAGTCACGCTGTTATTTTAAGAGTATTAGTATTTCTTGCAGGATGGAAATAGATACAGGCGGCCCTGCCTTTGCTGCCAAGATGTGGCAGAAGAGCTAACATTTCTTGCCTTTGTCTCTCAGCTGTGCAGGGCAACAATGAAGTGTCCATGTGGGACATGGAGACTGGCGACAGGAGACTGACTCTCTGGGCCAGCAGTGCACCTCCACTGTCCGAGTTACAGGTGTGTCACCAGTGTTTACTGCAAAGGACAGTTGTCACCTCTGTTCTGAGCACGTTCAGGCATTTTACCCAGCATGATCTCTCATGAATTTTATTACACATTTAGTTATATCTAATTTGTGTTCTTACTAACATGAACTGCCATGTGACCACTGCTGTATGTTTTCCAATCCGTTTAGCTTACAGGGTCTGCTCCATTGGCTGTTTGTGTTCTCACATTGGAGCTCCTGTAGATACAAATTAGGCAAAGCCTATGAATGAAGAATACAGTCCTCTTACGTATGCAGGGTTCCCCTTTACATGGTGGTGTGAGAAGCCATATGCATTCACTAGAAAATATGCTTTGAATTTTGATTTTTTTCCCCCAGGCTAGTGATCTGTGCTTTGGTTCTCTTGTGATGCTGTGTGTGGCACTGAGCCATAGCACAGCTCCTGGTCAGACCATGAGGGTAAACAACTAGATTAGAATTAGTGTTGGCCAGAACCCCAAAGCAAATTAAAGAGATTTGTCTATTGGTCTTGTTTCCAGGAGTCCCTTGGCAAGTAAGCTAAGGTAGGAACAGTTTCTCACACACACACATACACCCTTTACTTAGGTCTCATAGAAAGAAGCCCTGAAATAATGGTTTTTATACTGATTGTGACAGGATCAGAGTGTGTGGCCCAAGCTGACCTTGAGCTGGTGACTCTGGCCTCTTCCACAGGAACTACTGGTGTGCACCGCCATGCTCAGCCTGAGGGGACCCTGGAGACAGCTCGTGCTGTGTAAGCACTCTGTCCTGAGCTATGCCTCCAGGCCTTCAAAGCAGTTAGGTCCTGAAGTTCCCCCAAGCGATGAGAGACCATTTCTGCAGGTTACATGTCTTGACGGATGAGGTGCTTGTATATCTATTGACAGTTAACTCACTTCTACTAAAAATGTCATTTTTTGTGTGACCATGTGTTTCTGTCTTTCAAGCCTTCACCGCACAGTGTCCATGGCATCTACTGCAGCCCTGCAGATGGAAACCCTATCCTGCTAACTGCTGGCTCGGACATGAAAATAAGGTGCAGTGTCAGGAAGAGTGCCTTGGGTTGACACATGACAGCTATGATGTTGTGTCATTGAGTCTAGAGAAATCACTTCCTGATACACTGTGAATTTTATTACCACTTATTCCCTCTCCCCTAGGTTCTGGGACTTGGTTTCCCCAGAGAGGTCCTATGTTGTGGCGGGAAGTACAGGTTCCCCGTCTGTCTCCTACTACAAGAAGATAATAGAAGGCACCGAGGTTGTCCAGGTGTGCTGGGACTTTTCTTCTAACGTTTGTAGGCACAAAAGTAGCTCTGATCACGATGACATTTCACGATTTCTTTGAAATTAAGACATGTATTTGGTTTGTTTTATTTTCTTCTGGGTAGGAGGAGTGGGCATGGAGACAGGGTCTGGCCACATAGCTCAGTCGCTGTCCTGCGCCTCCCTCCTGAATTCTAGGGGTACAGGTGTGTGCATGTGCACCTCACTTACTGCTGTCACAGTATAAAAAAGGGACGAGGAGATCCATTAAAGAAGCACCTTACTGCTTTGCTTCTGCAGATGGGACAGTTGGGGACAGGGAAGTCATTTGTCCAGGATCGCAGAGCTAACGAGCAGGAGACCGAGGCCCTGGGGGAGGGGGGGCATTGCCCTTCAAAGCATGTGTTACTGACAGAGAACGTCAGGTGCTCTGGCAGAGCAGGCACCCATCAGTGTTTAAAACTGCCAGGATATCAAGCACATATCTATTCCCTCCATGTTAGTATGCACACAGACTATACTGACCCATTTATAAGTGGCTATGCCTACACTCTGATGACTGGAAACTGAGGTCACTTTGGACTGTTACTTTCTGTGGCATAACGACCTTAAACAAGGTGTTAACTCCCTAGCCATGGGAATGCTGTTGAGAAGTAGGATGAGGCATAGGTATAACCTCAGGCCTTTGTTTTGATTTCTACCCACTAAACAGGAAATTCAGAATAAGCAGAAGGTCGGACCGAGTGATGACACCCCTAGAAGGGGCCCAGAGTCTCTGCCTGTGGGACATCATGACATCATCACAGACATTGCCACCTTCCAGACCACTCAGGGCTTCATTGTGACTGCTTCTAGAGACGGGATTGTGAAGGTGTGGAAATAAATCCTTCCAACTTGTATACAATGCTGTAAAATTAGAAATGTGCCAACCTCAGGGCAGAAAGGACTTCTAGAGAGCAAACATGGTTTTAGAAGCGACAGTATTACTGTTTCATGGCTAAACAAACCCCAGCACAGTGGGTAAGGATGTGGGCCTGGTGACTGTCTCCCTGTGCACCTCTGAAGAATTGGCCAGAAAGCACAACCTGGGAGTGCTTGCTGTACAGGAACAGGACAGGTGAGAAGTGTAAAAAGGGAAGGTGATATGGCGCCAGTTTATTTTGTATGGAAATGATTGTAAGCATTATGTAAACACACTTTTGTTATTATAAATGCTATTCAAACCACAAGTAAACTCTATCCAAGCAACCTGAGAGTTGGGTTTGTTTGGGGAAGTACTTTAGGTAGTAAACAGGAGATGAATGCTGACCTGGGCTGTTGCTAGGCAGCAGAGAGGACTCCTGGGACTCTGCTCCTGTACTTGTACACTTTGGTCCCTCCTGTTCACTTCCTACTGTTGTACAGTTGATTTCCTCTATCACTCAAGAGCAATGTGGCTCTGCCTGGATACCATTATTACAGGATCTGCCAAAAATCCCCATCAACTTGTATTTTCCAATGGTAACTAAATGCTAGAAAAATAATGCTCCAGGTAAACACCCTCAAAGCTTTGTAAGGCCCACAGTTGCTTTTCCAGTAAGGCAAAACTTTTAAAACAGGTTTCTATTTTTATGCAGATTAATTCTCTTCACATTTCATTCTCTTCTCTCAGAAAAGGGTTTATGGTGTTCAGAATATTCCAACTTTGAAATTAGTTACCCGGGGATAAACCTAGCCATCTAGATAATCCACGTCTGAGGCTCCTGCTTGTTCAGTACTCAGAGCTCTCCGGTTATATCCTCCAGTTGGTTCCTGACAGTTTACATGTGCAGTCCAGGATACAACAGTTTCTGGGTGGCTCAAATTGCAGAACTACGAGGAAATGCTTGTCATTCAGAAAGGTCAACGTTGGCAGTGTTGGTTCTGACTTGACCATGTAGCCTTTGGAAGCTTGGCGTGACCACTGCCTGGTTGTACAGCTTGTATGCTAAGCGCATTCAGAGAGCCGCAGGAGCTGGGGAGGTGTCCATGGAGAACAGGCCTCGGGCACAGAGCTGTTGGATAAGCCGTGTGTCTCAGGGTGCTGAGGGTAAGGGGATGTTTGACAGACAGCCGGTCTTGTTCTCCATTTACTGCCCATTGCTCACACCTGCCCCACAGATAGCCCTCTTTGAAAGAAGGTTATTGGTGCAGTTACACTCTGATAGCTTAGTGTAGAGATGATGGGAGCCAGATCCATTGCAGTCAGTTATAATTTACAGTTTAAGACAAGATGCCCCAGTAATGCTCACTGTGCTTCTTGCCACGAATGCACCTTACTAAATTTAGACTCGGTTTAGCTTTTTCTAGTTTCTACTATGTTGGAGACAGAAATCATAAACGTAGGAATTTGGTGTTTTAAATTCTTAATTTTTATGTGTGTGTCTGCACATGTGTGTGCAGTGCCCTGGGAGGCCAGAAGAGGGCATTTGATCCACCGGAGCTGGAGTTACAGGCAGCTGTGAGCCACTCAGCTAAACTCCAGCTCTCTGAAGGAGCAAGTTCTTATCTGCTAGCCCAGCTCTAGCACCAGGAACTTTTAGGTTTTGATTTTTGAGACAAGGTTTCTCTCTTTAGCCCTGGCTGTCCTGGAACTCAAAGACCTGCCTCTGCCTCCTAAGTGCTGGGATTAAAGGTATGAGCCACCACCTCCAGCCAGGAACTTTTTTTTTTTTTTTTTTTTAATGAACTATTTGCAGCATCCTTCAGACCCTTAACTTGTTAAGGATTAAAAATATGACCCAAGATGCTAAAATAATTTTAATCACCAAGCAATTTTTACAAAAGGTACTATACTTACCAACACAGGAAAAACACACATTTTCAAAGTAGAAAAGCATCTGTGCTCAACCAGAGTTAATTAGAAAAGTCCCTGCTATTACAGATACCTCTTAAATATTGCCCAGCAGTTTCCTGTACTGAAACATACAGTGTTCCTGAGCCTCTAAGCACCTTTAGGATACAGGAAGCTGATGTGCACCTGAGTACAAACTGACACTCCTGCCTTTCCTGCTCCTTAGAAGGCGTAGGAGGCTGTCTCCATGCAGTTGCCCCAGGAATGGCGGCACAGAGGGTTAGAAAGAATTACTGCGCATGTCTCATCTATCCAGATTGCCTGAACAGGGGTATAGAAAAGAAGATCTGAGCACACTCTTCTGGCCTGCGGTGTCAATAACCTACTTCCCACACATAGCTCCCTTTCCTTCCCAAAGACAGCAGCGTTCTGCCTGGCTGTGCCATTGGTGACTAGGGATTGAGCTGTAAACTGAGGTAAGATTGGGTGGTAGGTCTCAACACAGTGCCACTTTGATGTTTAGTTGTTCCTAAGAAGAAAGAAATGGACAGGGATGGGGAGACCAAGCTGCCATAGAATGCTTGAGGAGCTGAGACTCAACCCACATTTCGGGGTTTTTCTTAACACCCCAAAGCTCACTTCAGTTTCATTCCGAGCTCTGCCAGTCCTGCTTTGTGCTGCTCAGTGCTTGCTGCCCAGTGGGGGAAAGGGACTCAGTCTAACTCATGACAGCATGCATTGTTACTCTTATTGTCTAAGGAACACATGGGTTAGTAAAAAATAATAAATGACCAAAGCAGGGAAAAAAGACCAGAAATCCACTGAAACGGGTTGGCAGGAAGTTCTATATAGAAAGCCCAGTCCATAAGCCTGACTCGGGTTCCTGGAGAATTGGTTGAGTTTCCCAGTGAGTTTAGGAAGACAGAGCTGGAAAGGGTGACTCTGCTTCTTTCCAGACTGGGCAAACCACTTCAGAAGGCCAGAGGCAACCTTCCAGCACAAGCCCCTCCTAGGCCAGCCAGTCTACCCAAACAATGCAGTGCTGAAATGGAAGTCCCGAAGGTCAGATTGCCAAAACCATGTCATAAAACCACCTTCCATTTCTAGGGTAAATGTTTGCTAACTCCACAACATCGAAGCCTTCTGATTAAACAGATGAGCATTAAACCATAGCACATTAAAAGGGAGGCTTTGCACATGGAAGACAGAGCAGAGGGTTGCAATTAAGAGTTTACATTGGCCCGTGTCCAAATGCATACACTGATAAAAAAAAATCAACTTCAAAATTATGTTTCCATTCAACTGTCAAAACGTGTGTGTGTGTGTGTGTGTGTGTGTGTGTGTGTGTGTGTGTGTGTGTTCTTCCATCTCTACATAGTTAGAGCATTATGCTGGAATTGTTTGGAGTTGTCAAGTAAACATACATGACACCTGATCGCCTACAGCCACTGGCTTGTTCTTCGCTCCAGAGCAGTCCTCGGATGCTGGTGAGCAGCCCGGTTAAGAGCTCGGAGTTCAGGGGTGGATCCGGTGCTAAGAGTCTGACCTGGCTAACTTGTTGAGTCGCTTCGTTTACCGAGTTTGGAAGTAGCTTTCACTGCTTCTTTCCCCTGTTTAAAGGTGTAGTGCGTGCTTCTGGAAAGACTTGAAATAGCAGCTCTGCCACCTCTCAGGATACTTGAAAGGCGTTTTTTATCTTGAAAGAGCTTTGCTGCCTCCAGTGCGGGGTCTTTGAGGATAGCTTTCTGTGGTCCCGGAACAAAGCTGCACAGCAAAAGAAGAGAACAGCACATGAGGCTGAGGCCTTCCAGCCCAACGGGCTCCATGGTAACCTTTCTTCCTAAACCATTATACCCGCTTCTTCATCCCACCCCTCCTGGGCAAAGTTAAAAAATGTTTGAAGTAGAGATTTATATTGGCCTATCATGGTGATGATAATACAGGAGGAGAGGAGGAAGGAGAGATAACACTAAAGAATTTTTGAAAAGCCATATAGAAACATTTTATAAGTGTATTTAAAAATACAGGTATTCATGTGCATACATATATGTGTGTACCTACATATATCTGTGTGTGTACATATACATATATGTGTGTACATATACAGGTATGTGCACATATCTGTTTTTAATGGATACACTACATGAGGTGATGATACTGCCCCCAAGAGCCATGTCCTTGTCTAGCAAAATTCACAGTGCCGGGCTTAGGAAACTTCCCCTTCAAGTTGTTGGTCTGGAGAATACAAGTTTCCATAGCAATGTAGACTATTGCCCTTGCTCTTGGTGGCCTTTGAGAACCTGAAGGTAAGAACCTATTGCTGAAGACACTTTAGACAGGGCACTTAGAGGAATTTGACTGGACCTGATCCAGAAGCAGCCTCCTGAAGAGCAGCTTTTAGTATGAAACGGTGCTTGCAAGCTGCCAAGGGAGAGGAGCAGTCCGTAGTCCTGTCCAGTGTAAAGCCTATACACCGCAATACCTGACCAGCAAGATATCCCCGAGGGTGCAATAGTGGCCTCTTTTGTTGGGTAGCCAGCAGCTCTCTATTGGATCGTAAGGCCTGCTCAATGGGAAAGAATTCACACCTATTACCATAAGCCTGGCCAACTACCCATGGCTGGAGAACCTATAGACTCTAGAGAGCCTTCTGCCATTTTCCTAAGTGAATACAATCCCTAATTATTCTAAGTACCTGCCTTTATACCCGTAGATAAGTGTTCCTTTCGCAACAGAGATCTGTTCAAAATACAGACAATACGTGTCTCTGGAGTACCCAACCCCAACTGACAGATCTGCAATGCAATCCCTGTACCGCTTAGGGACCATTGTGAAAGAGGGCGGAAAGACTTTTAAGAACCAGACGACCAGGATGCCTGCTGTTTCATAGTGTCCCCCAGGCATGACAGAAAGCACACACCCATAAACTCTCAACAGCATGCTTGCATGAACAAGTCCAACATGATGACACCACCAATTGAATACCAACTGGGATGGGCAAAAATCACAAGCTCCCATCCTTAGATGAAGAGCTATAGGTGGCCAGTGGCTTCTGAGAGGGAGACGCAGCTTCCGTTAGGGACAAGCTCCTGCATAGGTTGTCCAGTCCTAAGTGGTCAACCCTGGATACATGTACGTATGGGCAATGCTAAATGGACCCAGAGGCTGTATATACATGTGTGTGCATATACACATATATGACATATACAGTGAATCATGAATTTGGGGATATGGCAGGAGTTGGGGTGAAGTGATGAAGATGTAGTACTTATGTATGAAATTCTCTAAAATCTTAAATTTTCTTATATTTATACAATGCTTTTTGCCACATTTGCCCACCACTGCCCTCCTGTTTCCTCCAGTGCCCATCATCCCATTGTCTCCCTAACTTAATGTCCTTTTTTTGTCATTAACCCTGAGTTCAATTAGTGCTCCCAGCATGCATGTGGATGTGCATCCGCTGGGCCCTGGGCAACCCCCCATCCAGCGGCCATTTCATAAAGGAGTGCGGCTCCCTGCAGAGGGTTTCCTCTGAGTCTAAATGGCGCTGTTCCCACGCTTCGCTAGCTCGTCTGTGTTTCTTCCCTGCCCCTTCCCCTCCTTTCTTTGATTATGTCACATCCCTTAGGTGTAAGGGCAAAACAGCTGGAGAGGTAGCAGTTTGGTTTCCAGCGCCTGTGTAGGGCAGCTTGCCCATCTTACCCCAGCTCCAGGGCATCCAACACCTTTGGCCTCTGAAGCCACCCATACTCAATGTGCACACACCCACCATGGAGATATATACATATAGTTAAAAAGAAATCTTTTTAAAAAATCATTAGATTGACAACTACTTCTAAGCCCAACCCTGGTATCTTTTCCACAAAGGTCAAACATGTTAAAAGCCTTTTTCCTTGTGTGGTTTTGTTTGAGGGTGGGATTGTGTGTGTGTGTGTGTGTGTGTGTGTGCGCGCGCGCGTGCGCGCGCTCATGGGTGCCCATGTGGAGGGCAGAGGACACCACCTGGTATTGGTCCTCAGGTAGTCACCTTTTGTTGAGACAGCTGGCTGGTAATATGTGGCCTGGGAGCTCCAGGTGTCCTTGTACCTGCCTCTTACGTGGGATCTGTGCTTTATGTGCTGGGCCCATGTCTTAGCTTTGAGGTTTATTTTTTCGACGGTTACAGATGGGCATTTGTATTTAATAACGCATTTCATAAGGATCTTAGTAAGGATCACTTGACTACCTAGTTGTTTTTCTTCTACTGTGTATTGTTTGGGAGAATACTTTGCTGGTTGGTAACTCCAACAAGAGACATTCAAGGCAGAAATGAGGATAAAATAATTCAAGGTTTCAACTTGAGCCAAGCTCCAGTAAAGCTTATAGAAAGCAAGATGTGGCATGTTCTAGATAAAATGGGAATGGATGGGTCCTGACTGTACATCTCTGTCCCTCGTGGTCACAGAGTCCTCCATCTGTAGATGAGGAGGCAGCCGTGCTGTGCTTCCTGACTAGAGGCAGTGGGATGAATGGCGCTGATGAGCTTGCTTCTATTTCTAAATTCTTCCTTATGTGTGTGTGTACATATACATATGCATACACATTATACATACCGTGCATCCAGACATGTACTTTGGAAAGCAAATGTGCAGCAGATGTGTCATTCATGGGGCAGGGTGGCTGTCCAGTTTTACATTCCACCAACTTAGGCTCTATGTCTCTGCCTTGGAGTCTGGCACAGTATGTAGGTGGCTTTGTGTCTTTTACTATCTTGGAGCTGAGCGGAGTGCTTCACAAAGCTGTCCTATGGTCTCACCCTCTGGCCATCTGTCTTGGTTGCCTATGGCGAGAGCCTGCACTGTTCTCATCCATCTGCTTCTGCACGTTTCCTCAAATCCACAGCTAATCCCAATGCACAGCTTTCTCAGGATGGCGTCTCATCTGGCTGGCCCCTGCGCCTAGCAGGCAGTCTTCTCAATCCCATGTTCCCCTCTGCCTCGATTCTCTTGAAAGGCGCAGGAGGAGAGCTTCAAAAGCAGCCATGACGGCTCTCATCATAATCTTTGGTTACTTAGAGAAGGCCTGGGGAGTTCCGGGCGATTACACCATCGGGAGTTCACGGACAGTGGTATAGATTTCATATCTCAATTCCTAGAGGCCCCTGCCACTTGACCACTTTAGATTCACAGGAGAAGCTGAGCCTCCTCTGTATTGAGGGCACCGTGAAGAAGGAGAGATTCCCTCTTTAAATGCCCCAAGGATTCTGTCTTCCCACTCAATCCTGCACTTCAAACAAAGCAGTTTCTAAAATTGCCTCTTGAGTGTGTGGGTTGGCACTGACACCTGCCTTTGCAGTCGGAGTTGGCTGCAGATTTGTGAAGCCCGGTAGGATGAACACTTAAGCCTCTGCACCAGAAGGCAGAAGATTGGGCAGTGGTGGTGCACGCCTTTAATCCAAGCACTCGGGAGGCAGAGGCAGGCAGATTTCTGAGTTCAAGGCCAGCCTGGTCTACAGAGTGAGTTCCAGGACAGCCAGGGCTACACAGAGAAACCCTGTCTTGAACACCCCCCCCCCCAAAAAAAAAGCATTTTTTTCTATGGCTTTTCCTCCCTCCCTGGCCATGACAGTTTTTCATTTGTCTTTGATGTTGGGCTCTGACATGGAGACACACAGTATCTTCTGGTGACCCCATCCTATGGCTTGGCCTGCCAGCTTCTAGACAGATTCCCAGAAGCTGGGCCCCTTCCATCAGTTAGCTAGCCACTGGATACAGTGCGTCAGAATACCACCACCTTCCTGCTAGGACAACTGGCTGGAGATGAGCAAAGGCAAAGGAAGGGATGCTTGACCACAAGCCTCCCATGAAGGGAATGAGAAAGGGGGGCCAGTGGAGCCAGAGGCTCAGTAACTGGAATGTGGGTCCTGGGGAAGCAGCAGTATGTAGATTTCAAGTGAACAGAGGCTCTGAGCCCCCAGTGAGGGATTTATTTTTCCATCACTTAGAAAACCCAAATTCAAAACTAATAGCAGTTACAATGAGCTGAGCCTAGGTGCACAGCCCTCCAGAGTTTCTTGAAGCTGCCACACCCACCTCAGCCCAAGTATCAGTCCAGTCAGGTCTAAACAGTGCCAGGCGCCTGCAGCAGGGGGAGCCCTACTCTTGGACTAGCTGTACACTGGACTTCAGGAAACATCTGCTGCTGGACAGTTCCCCTGCTTGGTTC
>CM052706.1:16610516-16644134 GCA_028551405.1 Uromys caudimaculatus | reverse complement strand
GAGATTGGTCAAGGAAGCTGCCTGACCTCAGGCTTCTCCATGTGCGTACATGTGTACACATACGTGTACCATGTATGTAAGATGGTTGCAACCATCTTACATGGTATTCTTAAATTCTTTGTCAAACCTCTCTTAAAGACATTCTCTTCAGCACACCAGGAAGCCCATGCAGTCCAAGCACGTCAATGCATTGTCCATACTCAAATTTCCCCAGATGTTCTCCAAATCATGGTTGCATGAGCCTTTTTTTTTCCTGCTCTAGAATCCAATTAAAGGTCACAGAATTCCCAGTGGCTTCCCTGTCTCTAGTTGTCTCACCCCACGACTTTTATCCTTATCCCCTCATTCATGACATAAGACCTACAATCCAACAGTTCCACATCCTGGGGTCGCCCAGTGATCTCCTCATCATTAGCCTCCAGTCAAGCATTCCCGGCGAGAACTTCACCCAGGTGACGACTCTGTATCCCACTCTGTCACCTCAGACTGCACAGAATGCACACAACACCTGCACCTCAGGAGCTATGCGGCACTAGTGTGCACACCTGATAACTTGAGGTAGGCTGGATCCCACAGTGCATACTAGAGATCCAACTCCCGAGGCTATACTCTGACCTCACATGTGCCTATGCTCCTGTGCATACCATAATACAGCGAAACATTAAATAAGTCACTCCGTGCTTGCTATTCATTACCTTCTTTCTGGACTTGCGGTCCAAGAGTATAGGCTGTGAGAGTCAAACCATCTCACCCTCTAGATGTGACACTGGTAGGTGGTTTGGTTTGGTTTTTAACTATGTTTTTGCTTCCTGGAGCACCTCCATTGTCTTGGGCTGGGGTTGGTCTTTCCTCACCTGATTCTGGGTGTGTCTTAGGCACCAAGAAACCCCAGTTCCTTTGAGGACATGATGCTGTTTAAAAAGCAAGATCTGGCCACTGGGCATGCTCAAAGCCACTGGGATGTCCCATTGGGTGTTTTGTTTCAACAATTGGACTTTTCATTTAAAAGAGAAAAAAACCTCTTATTTGGTTATTTCCAGATCTGCTCAGTCATTTAAAAAAAAACATCTCTAGTTCCCTCGATTCATATTTGAATATGCTGTAGCAGGTTTCTGTCTGGCTAACATGGGTGAGGGGAGAGATAGAAGAGGAAATGAAGAATAAGCAGGGTTGCACATCTACCTAAAAGGCCACACCCAGCACGTGGAACATACCTTCGAAACTGGCGTGGGGGCGGCTTCGGATCCATAGAGCCGAGTCTGTTGCACTTGGCTTTGAAGTTGACTGGTGGATACTTGTTTATCCCATCTAGAAAGAGAAAAGGCTCGGGTAAAGATCTCACTCCGTTAGTATGTCTCTTCTGTACAGTATCACCCCAGTTCCCAATGTCCATCAAGAGATGGTCACAGGGCATGAGAAATGTCTCAGAGAAACCCCCAAACTAAGTTTGGAAGAGAAGTCTCTAGTGAATATACTGGTGAACCAAACAACTTTTCATTAAAACGCCCATAACTCCTAATGTCAGCAGTCCTAATAATGCTCTTGCCTTGGATAGGAACTCATTAGAGTATTTTTTTTATTTGTTTTTGTGGTGTATCAAAATGCAAAGGGAACAGGCTATTCCCTTTATAGCTTTTATGTTAGCAACAAACAACGTGCCTTTGGGTTCAATTCACCGTCTCACTTCATTTGGAAGAGTATTAATTTTTCATAACGATAAAGCATGCTTTAATCCATTTGAAAATGCAAAGCTTTTAACAGAGAAATTTTTAAAATGTATTATACATGCCTGAAAGCATGAAGTCAAAAAGATTTGTTAAACAAATGCCTTTCTGGAAAAACCAGGCCTGGTGCCATGTACTTACAATCCTGGCACTGAGGAGGTGACAAAAAGATAGGATTTACTGGTGATGCTGGGCTTTACTGGCCAGCCAGCCCAGCCTGCTTGACAAGTTCTGTATCACTGGGAAACTCTGTCCCCAAAGGACATTGCCCGAGGAATGACACCTGAGGCTGTCCTCTGGCTCACACATGTACATGTGAGTGTGTGCGCACGCGCACACACGCATGCACACAGCCTCTTGCTGATTATGTAGGGTTCTTCCAACTAACAGGCATGTCCTGGGCTGCGACAGGGCGTGTCTTTAAAACTGCTGATACAAGGAGGGCAGTATGCTCTACCGTATGGCCCAATACTGTGCTGTACCTGACCTTTAGGGTTTTAGTCTCGTTTGTAGGACTTTCGTTTTGAGGTAGGGTCTTACTTACTAAGTGGCTTGGGCTGGCCTTGGATTTACAGCAATCCTCCTGCCTCTACCTCTCAGAAGCAAAACTTACAGGTGTGTGCTGTGCCCACCAGATCTGGCTTCGGGTTTCCTTTTCTTGTTTGCGCAGTGCGTAGAAGGCTGCTGAGTCAGCAGCTTTGCTTCCCTTAGAGAATGAGCTGCTCGGAAGTGACCACACTCTGCTGCCTGCTTTGTCACAAACACTTTGAAGCTGCAGAGGGGATCTAGCCAAGTCTGTTCTTTCAGCCTGGCACCTGTGCAGCCAGTGGCTCAGAGTAGATGCAATTACAATTGTGTCGAATGGCATGACATGCAAGTGGTAGCAGTGACTTCCTGCAGGTTTGCAGCTGTATTTTAAAGATGGCACTTTCTGGATGTCACAGCTTTGGAAATGGGGTAGCAACTGCATCACACTCCTAGCTTAGAGCACTTTGTATCTCCCATGAGTCCTACCTGCTCTTTGCTTAAAACATTTTTGCTTTTTTCCTAAGAGGGAGGGGCTGCCTCATCTGATCATGTGACTGGATGCCCTGTCGTGAAATAGCAGGAAGAATTCTGGGATACCAGGAAGGAAATCTCAGGGCAAGTCTTGCCCCCAGCCTAGTGGGCCATCAAGCATGCTTCTTTTTGAGTGTACCAGAGACTTACCAAGTGGTCTTCTGTTCAGCCCTATGACAGGCTTCCTTTAGGGTGACCCCTTGCCCTTAGTTCCTCTTTGGGGTTTCTGTTCCAGAGTCTATGGAAATAAATCTCACTCTGGGGGCTCACTACTCTCACACTCGTGTTTCCAAAACCTTGTATGTGTGTTTCCTGGGAGCTCTGGTAAGATACACATTCTGATTCAGAGCATCTGGGGTGGGGCTGGTACTTTGTGCTGGTCCTAGACTCACGCTGAGTAGGAGCTGACACTGGCCCCATCAGCAGTCTCTCTGCACTGCTCAGCACATCTGCAGCCTCAGTCCACCTCGCTCTTCAGTACAATAACAGTTTTAAGAACTAGCTAGGCACTTGCTCTCATGCCTTCTTCAGCCTGTGCATTCCCGTTTCTTTCTCTGCACTCCCTGGGACAAGAGGCAGCAGGCTCTGAAAACAGATACAGTTACCGACTGCCCCTCCACCTTCAGCCTCGTATCTGGGCATGGCTCCTCAGCCATCTACTGCATCCAAAACGGATTGCATCTTTCTCAGGATACCCAGTCCAAGAAAAATAGCCCATGTTTGTTTCCTTACAGGCACTAGTTATTCTCACTAGTGGATCCTACAAGGTCATAAAGCTGAGAGAAAGTTATGCAAAGCCATGCCTTTCATTCTGACTGATAAAATGGTATCTCCTAACACTCCCAGCTCGGACTTTGGAATTTATCAAAGCAAAGCCAAGGATTGTTTCTGGTTTGGTTTTTTTTTTTTTTTTTTTTTTTTTCCTGGCTTCTCTCTTTCTGTGTGTTAACTGTAGAAACTTCTCCCCAAAGGGCAGTTTGCTAGAGTTTCATGGCAAGGAAGCCCAGGTCCAGGCTGTGGTTTCACATTCCCAGACTACACCTCTCCATGCGGACAGATGTGTGGACAGCTGCTTGTTATGATTGCTTCTCCATAGGAACTAGAGGCATAAAAAAGATGATGAGCCAGAAAATTAAATGCTTAGGAACCAGAGTGTCCTCCCTTCCACCGTCCATTATTACAGATTTTCCTCTCTGACCCTGCAATGCCCTTGAAGACAAACAAGAGGTGTCCAAGAACGCATGCCAGTACATCGCCCTTCTAGGGAATAGCGAGCAGGCTCTTATGTACAGGTGCAGTTTATGACTTACGCCTGATGTAGTTTATAAAGGACTTCACAAACTTTACGCCATATCCGTGCTCAGGTTTATGAATTCGGCCAAGCTGGATCAAGTGCTGGTCTACAGGGTGGCTGGCCAGGTCTTCCAGTTCTTTGTCATTCCAGTCAGGGCCCAAGGAAAACACAAAGAGGGCATAGCCTTGACATTTGGCTCGTAGGGACTCTTTCTTTAAGGTTTCCTCATCCAGGTGGCTGGTTTCCCCAGC
The DNA here is from genome assembly GCA_028551405.1 of Uromys caudimaculatus. Taxonomy (NCBI): domain Eukaryota; kingdom Metazoa; phylum Chordata; class Mammalia; order Rodentia; family Muridae; genus Uromys; species Uromys caudimaculatus. Next base: position 16,639,806 of record CM052706.1, on the reverse strand, counting down.
AGATATCACAAATATGACTTTGTGTCTTCTCAAGTTGGGTGTGTTTAAAAAGACATTGTCCAGTGCCCACCCGAGGGCGTGACCAAGGAAAGCATCTCCATTCAGCTGCTGGACTGCTTGCTCCACGTGTCTCTTCATGAGGCGCTTACTGCTATAGGTGGTTAGGTTGAACTCAGTTCTAACCGGACTCCTCTGGGTGTTGGGTAGGAAGTCGGGGGGAGCATGGCTCAGTAGAGCCACCCTGTCTCCAGTGACAGATGTCTCTGGCTCTGAAGTGATTTCAAAGTGATCTAGCAGTGCCTCCAGGAAGTCTCTAATGTCTTCAAATTCTGCACTTCCCACATGCCGGGAACCATCCAGTAGGAATGCAGCATCCAGGTAGGACTGAATGGGGGGTGGTTTGGCTTGGTCACAAGAAGCATCCGGCTTGCATAGGTCTGCAAACCAAGTCACTTAGAGTTACTAAGCAGGTAGAGAGGAAAGACGGAAAGATTCTACCTCAGCTATTTTAGCATGCAGGAACTACATAGACTTTGCTCATAAAATAGTTATGTCTTTGACATCAAGAGTAGGGGTTTATCACCAAGATGCCCAGATCTGATACCAGCCAGTGAGCCCTCGACTCCATGCTGCCAGTTTTTAAGTTGTGTTCGATGAAAGTGTAATCTTGACTGTTGTGTGTATGAAGTTTGAAGTGAGCAGTTCATCTCCTGATGTAAGAACACACTGTAAGAGAATACACTTCTAGGGTTGACTGTGTGCAGGCTAAACCGAGGGCTGTAATCACTACACTAGCTGTGGAAAACTCATCTGCTTTAACAATTAAGCTTTAAAAGGCAATGCATCTTTTATTTCAATTTAAGTAAGAGTTCACAACTTCGAGGCCCTTATGAAAAATGTACTTCCATAAAGTGAAGTCATTTTTATAAATATGCCTCTCTCCTTATGGATGCATAGCAAGAAAAAACAGAAAGTGGATTTTATTGAATGTGACCACAATGAATGAATGAGGGAATATGATAAATTGGAAATGGGAGGATTCTAGAATTCACTTAATCTCTTTTCATAGAACCCACTGAAGCAGGGGAGTACATTCGCAATGGATCCACCATATTTCTAGAAGTTTCTGTATATGAAGCCAGTGGTGTTTTTTTGTTATAACTTATTTGTTATAAACATGGGTACATGTAGCCCAGCATGTGTGTGGAGGCAGAGGAGGACTTTCAAGAGTCAGTTTCCTCTCTTCCACGCGAGTCCTGGGGATTGAACTCAAGTCGTCATGTTTGGGGAGAAGCCCCTTTACCTGCTGAGCTAGCTTGCAGTGTCTTATTGTTAGAGATAAGGACACGTGAGGTACAGGGTAGCCCCTTTGACTGAGAGCTGGGATGCCCAGATTCTGGTCTTATCACATAACACACATGACATTACCTCTGAACAAGCCACTGCTAGGCCTCAGTGCAGAGTTTCTCTGTTCAACTAATTGTAACTAACTGGGAATCAGGCTGACCCAGATATTGAGGGTCTGTCTAGTTTGTTAGTAAATGAGATGACTGAGGGTAAGAATGGGTTCCTTAGAAACCAAAGGGAAAGTTGGAAATGGAGTAACAAGCATACAGATGGAACTTAGATCTCAGCATGGACCATAAATACCAGCTACTAAGTGAAAAATTGAACGGCTAGCATATGGCTCCTGTGTGTGTAGCGAACTTCCTTCTTATCTTCATGCTTGCTCATGGACTCAACAAAGGCAGCTCTGCCTAGTCCCTTACTGAAGTTTAGTGAAATTTTATGACCCTGAATAATGGTCAGATGACAGAATAGTCACTGGTGTGCAGAACTGTTTCTTAAATCAGGGACAGCAGGCTGCCCATTTGCTCTGTTTTGTGGGGTTTTTAATTGCAGGAAATGACAGCCAAAATATCTTCCGTTATGTGCCTAGGAGACAAAGCAAGGGTTTAAGTCAAGGCGCAGAGCCAAAAGCCTATCCCCAGTCACATGTGTGCAGTGACCGACTGCGACATATCACAGCACACTGGTAGAGCTGACATGTCCAGGATTGCAACTAAGGGAGAATAGGCTAGGTCCTAGCACATCACTGGTTCAGGTGAGGGAGAGTGCCGGGATCCAGAACTTCCCAGTATAATCCACAGAAACGGAGGGTGTGAGCAGAAAGCTTGAATCCAGGGCTGTGGAGGGGAACAGAAAAGGAATCTGGGAACTGTCTGCCCCCTCCTCAGAATCACTCTCTCCAGGTGAGGTCACCTACACAGCAAACCCCAGAACCCCACCGGTGCACATGGAGCAGGTACCATACTGTCTTCTCCAGGTCTAAATGGAGAGTTTCAGGGACCCGAATGAGACTCATATTCAGGAAAAATTAAAGGCACTTCGGAGCCAGCTTTCCTGGGTTTGATCTGGTTGTGGGGCCCTGAGGAAAATACCACATCTCTCTCAATTTGATCTCCCTCATCTATACAATGTTACTAGTAATAGTTCAAACATTTCAGTGTGATGATAAGCCTAGATTGACACAATTTATGTAAACCAATTAAAATCGTGCTTAGAACATAAGAAGCCTAGTAGCTTAAGTCTGAACTGTCACTACAGTGGTTGACATCAGGCAGCATAATGAGAGCAGAGCGTAGACTATAGCAGACACGTGGTAACTGCCTGCTGTCATGGCCGCCGGGAGCCCCAGTGGTTCCCACATGGTTATGGAACATCAGATGGAAGGGGAGAGAGACTGTTTCCAGCTAGACCAACAGACTGTGCACCACAAATCTTTTTGTTGCCTAACTCTTGGGAGTCTACAAAGACTCCTAGATGAGGATGTATGAGTTTCTGTCTTCCACTCTTACTGCACTGAAAAACAATTCCCAACTAGGAAGGAAGGTGCCAGGTTGCTCCAAAGCCTTTGGAGCCAGTGTGTGTGTGTGTGTGTGTGTGTGTGTGTGTGTGTGTGTGTGTGTGTGTGTGTGTGTGTGTGTGTGTGTGTGTGTGTGAACATTTGAGATTTAGAAAACACATATAAAGTACTTTCTAGCATGAAAAACTTGGCCAGGAAACAGGCTAAGGTTTTTGTTTTGTGTTTCAATTATTCTTGTTTCCTGGAGGCTACAGTGAAGTAGAGGGGCCAGGAGTATAACCTTCCTTCTGGGGTGCATTGGGAGGGCCCTGCAGGCTGAGCTGAGAGTCTCCATGTGTGGAAGATCCAGTGTGTGTCCCAAGGCCCAGTGAGGCCTGCCCTAGGCCGTGCATATCCCTATGGCCAAGTTCCAGCTGCTCCTGCCAATGGTGACTCAACACACTGAGCAGGCCTGATCAAATTCACTTTCCCCCGTGGGTCTCACTCACCATAGCAGAAAGTGCACCGCTGGAGTCTCTCTAACACTGGCACTTCGTCAGACCCGGAGGGAACCACAATGACTTGGAATGTGCCAGTGTCGTCAATCTGGAAGAAGCAGAAGCAAGAGAAAGAACTGCTTAGCGGGTTGGGATGTAGGAGCCTTCCAGCACTATTCGAGAGCTGAGGTCAGGGGAGGGCAACCCTACAGGGCTTCTGGGAGGTGGCCCTGCTGGATTTAACCCTTGACTCTTCCTTTAGCTGTCAAAGGGGAATTCTCTTACCGTATGTAATAGAATGTCCAGAGCTGACCACCGTGAAGCAGTCAGCGGCACACAGTGGGTGGCATGGGTCAGCAGAGAGAGCATAATTTCCTATCCATATCACCCAGCCAACCGGGGGAATTCCCCAGCCTTATTCGTCATACAGAGCAACTGAAGCTCAGAGAAATGTTAATACTGGTAAGAGAGACTGCCTACACTCAAGTCAGTTATGGAAAAGAATGAGACCCTGCACCACCCCACTCCACCCACCCCCACCCCTCCTCCTTGCTCCTGTACCTCACACCAAGTCCCAGGGAACCAGGAAACCAAGGGCTGCTATTTATAATGCAGGCAAATTGACAACCAAAATTAGCCGTGACACTGTTTTAACGTTCTCTTGTGAACTAGGTATCACAGAAGCAGGCTCAGGTCCAGACCTAGGTGGCTTCCCTCCCTGAAACATCCCAGTCCCTCCATGGCAGCAGCACCATCAGTAGCCCATCTAGAGAGCTGGAGGATGCAGAGTCTCGACTCTGCCCTAGCAGGAGCGACTCTGCACTGTTGGTGGTTTTTAGAGGCATCTCCAGTGTTTCAAGCAAACCACCCCTTTGGCCCACCTAAACAGTGATGGGTGACTGGTGACCAAGCCAGGGCCAGCTCAGAGAGCAGGAAGAGCAGATAAGGATGTGCCAACTGACCAAGATTAGCAAACTTGCCCATCAACTGTGAGATGACTAATAAGTGAAGAAAACTTACAGTGAGCCTATCCTGTGGCTAAGATGGGTCCCACGATGTTTGTTTTCCAAGTGAATCATTCCTAGACTCTCAAGTAAATAGCTCTCTCCCTGGTGACTCTCACTCCCACACTTAATCCATAGAGGTGCAACCATAAGAAGTCCTGGTTACTTAAGGTTCCACCATTTCTCTGACCAGGGCATCTGAACTGTTCTTTTAGGAGTTGAGAATCGGAGTCCTGAGGGCTGCAAGACTGTCTAGAGCAGTGGTTCTCAACCTTCCTAGTGCTTCGACCCTTTTAATGCAGTGCCTCATGTTGGGGTGGCCCTCAACCATAAAATTATCTTTGTTGCTACTTCATAGCTGTAATTTTGCTACTGTTATGAATTGTAATGTAAACACTCATTTAACACCAGTCTTAGACGACCCCAAAGGGGTCTTCACCCACAGGTTGAGAACCATTGGTCTTGAAGGAACCATCTGCAGTTACACAATGGGCTATATTCTATCTGGTGGACCAAGGGAGAAGGAGGATGAGAAGAAAGGAGGAAGACATCTCCCCAGGACTCAGACTTAGCCCTGTCTCTGCCCATTTTTATCTCACACAGAACAGATGGAGAAGTCTGTGCTCACTAGCTTCCTCTCCAGCTACCCACTGCTTTGCCTTGATATTCTTGCTGGGTTAGAGGTAAAGGCTTGGAGCTCTTGTGAGAACTGAAGATATAGATTATATTTCCAGACACAAGTCCATGGAGAAAGGAGCAGACTGCTCCACAGAAAGGCGAGGAAGCAGAAAGCAATAAAAGCAAGCATGACGTGTCATAAGGGGGTGGGCATAGAGGTTGGGCTGGGTGGAGCACAGGAGCTGTAGTGACACAGATGGGGACTTCATGCAGTGGACGCAGTGCTCGGCTTCTTCTCACCATCTTCAGTAGCATCTGCATCACTCGTGGACTGTGTAAATGTCTTCTTGTGAAGAGTGACTAGAAACCAAGCCAGTCAGCTCAGAGAGTGTGGGAAGGACATCCGGGTAGGGAGTGGGCTGCAAGGCTTTCTCTTGCTGCCAATCGTGATACAGAATAAGCCTGAAGAAAATTGAGAGACTACATAAGCCAGTCTCATTGCTTTACAGGCAAGGAAAGCAAGCCCAGGATAGGAGTGGGGTCCAGAAGGCTTCAGCGCGGGGTTTGCTCTTCCCTCACAAGAACGAGCTTCCATGCTCCAGCTGCTTTTATGTCCTAGCTGTGCATCAGTGGGTCCTTACTTAATTAAGAGTGATGCTTCTCAGGAGATTGTCCCGGGAATGTTGTCATCTGCTAACTAGCTTTGTGTTCTATGTGTCTACAGCCGAACAACTTCCACATTTCTGGCAACAACCCTGCCTAATAATGGATACTCACATTTAATCATGTATCTGCACAAGGATATAAAACGGGAAACAGATCTTCCTCACAGATTCTAATGAGTTGCTCCATTACGAAGAGTCCACTGGCAACCTGCATGCTCCCGACACCCCAGCAAGTAATCTCTTCATACGGTTTGAAGGGTGTGGTTATAGGGATCCCATTGCTTAGCATGGAGTTGCTGTAGTATTAAAAAAAGTCGCTAGCCGGGCAGTGGTGGCGCACGCCTTTAATCCCAGCACCTGGGAGGCAGAGGCAGGCAGATTTCTGAGTTCGAGGCCAGTCTGGTCTACAGAGTGAGTTCCAGGACAGCCAGGGCTACACAGAGAAACCCTGTCTCGTAAAAACAAAAACAAAAACAAAAACAAAAACAAACAAACAAAAAGTCCCTAAACTGAATGTGAGCTGGGATTTAAAATGATAAATGTGTTTCTCTTATTGCTTATTTTCCTGAAAAAAAAAATGCAAAGATGCACCAGTATGGCTGACAGTGTAGCTAACAAGGCTGCAGATGAAGCGTGGGCATCTGTAGATGGTTGGATGATTTTTCTCTCATAGATATCACAGGACTCCATAAGATGGCACATAAGAAAAAATGGCATTCTAATACACTGGAAAGTTTTCGTTCTTTAGAATGCACAGAGAGGGTTGTGGGAGGTCAATTGTACTAGCAAGACTTATGTCCACTTGACACAAGCTAGAGTTCTATGGGACATGGCACCCACAGTCGAGAAAATGCTGCGGTAAGGTTGGCCTATAGGCAAGTTTGGGGAGAGGTGTTGTCTTGATTAATGGCTGATGTGAGAGGGCCCATCCCACAAGGAGTGGCACCACCCCTGGGCAGGTAGTTCCGGGTGTGATAAGAAGGCAGACTGATGTGGTTAACCACAGGGAGCGAGCCAGTAAGCAGCCTCCTCCATGGGTAACAACTAACAGTTTAAGTCCGGGGAAGACACAGGAATACAAATGATCACAAGAAACAAAAAGGCAGAAATAGAACAAAGCAACTTTCTGCTGTGTCAGGCATCCATCAGTTTTAACCAGCTGGCATGCTTCCTCTGTTTAAAGCCCCCTAGACAACATGCCTGGGCCCCTCAAGGGCAGAGTGGGCTTAGGGACCTCCAGCTCCTCCTTATATCCCCAGAGCCCCAGGACAGCTCTGGCAAACTCAGGTCTGAACATTTGACCCCGTAATGAACCTGGGACCGATTCTGACCTCAGATCCTTCACTTGCTGCTGCCCAGATTTATAAGGTTTGTTGTTTTAAAATTAAGAATAAAAAATTAAGAATCTTTGTGTGGGACTGGGCATGGTGGTGGAGAAGAAGAGGGGGAGGAGGAGGAGGAGGAGGAGGAGGAGGAGGAGGAGGAGGAGGAGGAGGAAGAGGAGGAGGAGGAGGAAGAGGAGGAGGAGGAGGGAGAAGGAAGAAGAGGAGGAGGAAGAAGAGGAGGAAGAAGAAGAGGAGGAGGAAGAAGAGGAGGGAGAGGAGGAGGAAGAAGAAGAGGAGGAGGAGGAAGAAGAGGAGGAGGAAGAGGAGGAGGAAGAAGAGGAGGAGGAAGAGGAGGAGGAGGAGGAAGAGGAGGAGGAAGAGGAAGAGGAAGAGGAGGAGGAAGAAGAGGAGGAGGAGGAAGAAGAGGAGGAGGAGGAGGAGGGGGAGGGGGAGGAAGCAGCAGCAGCAGCAGCTTTGTGTATTCTTGACCTATGTCAGAGGACAGCACTGGGTGTTGGTCCTTGCCTTCCACCATGTGTGAGGCAGGGTTTGTTCACTGCTGTGTGTTTCAGGCTGGTCCATGAACTGCTGGTGATTCTCTGCCCCCACCCCTGTGTAGGAGTGCTGGGATTGCAGACTCACAACTGCACTGAGCTTACATGGATTCTAGATACTTAAACTCTGAACCTCAGGCAAAGTGCTTCACTACTGGGCAGTCTCCCTAGTCCACAAGGCTCAACTTTTTAAAGAAGAGTCTCTAGAAAATTTAGGTAGAATTGAGAAACTAGATTCACCTGTCTTTATGGATGTTAACACTGAAAAGTTGATAAGCATCCAAACCAAAACACCTAACCCCAAACACAATACCTTCCTACACTGTCTTCTGTTTGTGTACTTCCTGAGTGGGTGGACTCCTGTCGTTTTAAGTGCCTGTCACAAATACCACCAAGTGTTTTCATCAGGATATGAAGTTGTCCTTTGTTTTATGACTAAACTTGCAAGGACCCTCTCATCAAAACCATTTACAGAATTTTCAGGCTTCGTTTGCACGGCCCAGACAATCTTTTCTAATCTACCTACAGTATCCTTTGGATAGGTCAGCCTGTTTCGTTTACATAATTCTGAGTCCACTATGCTAACAGCCATTCCATCTCCTGTGCTACCCTGGTCCCACTAGTATTAAACAGCATCAAGCTATTGAAGAAAAGCAAAGCTAAGCATCCTTGTGTTTGCTAGAATGTTCTGGGTCCTGAGGCCCAGCGGTACGTCACTTACTCTTTACATGAACTGTCAAATGTTGAGAATTGTTCCCCATGCATTTCCCAATACTCTTGTACTGCCGTCTGGATCTCTCCATGAACCGGGAGCCCGACATCGAGCTTGGGACAGCACCTACCGGAAGGCTACTTTGCTGGAGCCAGTGAGTCTTTTGCAATGAAAGATGGGAAGTTGTGGATGTCTCCACCCCAGATGGTTTACTGAGGGATGCTACATGCTCGGTGTAATCCTTCATCTAAGAAGCTTTAGTTGGAATGGCTTTTCTTTTATAAAGTGGGGACCTTTACATAACTGAAGTTAAAAAAAAAAAATCAACGTAATTGTTTGCTTTCATGTGGCTGTGTGATACATGGATGTGTTTTGCACATCCTGTGACATGCATGGGGAAGCCAAATGTTGTCCAGATGTCTTTCTCAATCACTCTACCTTAAGTTTTGAGACAGAGACAGCTGAACCTAGAGCTTAGCCATTTCTTCAGGCTGGCTGGCCAGTAAGCTCCAGGGAGCCATCTGTCTCTGCCCAGTGCTGGGCTTGAAGCTGTGCACGTTCATGCTTAGCCTTTGTATTGGTGTTGGGGGACCTGAATCCAGGTCCTAATGCACTTTACTGAGCTATTTCCACAGATCCACAGATCAGGCTTTGAGACAGATTCTCACGTAGCCAAAAACCAGCCTTGAACTCACCAAGTAGGTAAGGATGCCCCTGAACTCCTGTTTCTCATACTTCTGCCTCCCAAGTGCTGGGATTACAGGGGTGTGCCCCCACCCCTAATTAGCTAGCTTTTCAAAACCACACAGCAATGACTGCCCTCATGACCATCTCAAGGACACTCCTATCTGTTTACTGACCTCCTGATTTTAGTATCATTGGAGGCAGAGGCCAATGACTAGAGGCCTAGTCAGTACCTAGGGAAGCTGTGGCGAAGCAAACTGAGCACCAAACCCTAACATCATCACTCTGCTCTGGCAGCTGTGGAGCCTGGACCAGAAGCTGGCCTTGTCTAGACTCAGCCTTTTCATCTATAAAATGAGAAGAACCAATCTTCATCTTTGCACAGTAGTTGTGAGAATTCAACAGGAAAATGAATACATAGCTTATCCAGTGCTTGGTAAATAGCAATAAAGCACCTACCCTTGAATTTTGCTAACTGGAATGACATTGTTCTGAAGGCAAGAAAATGTAGCTATATATTTTCTTATGAGGTTTCTGGGTATTGGTGAAATACATGAACAACAAGTGCTTTATCCAGTGCTTACCGAAAAGGCGCGCTTGACGGAGGGCACATTGCTGAATGCAATCACCACCGGTACAATGTCCAGGGCACTGAACTCCATGGTGGCCGTGGTAATAGACTGGACATCGGCCGACTGACCGCTGCTAAAAAATGTGGCGAGCCTTCTCACGTGAACCCCTGGAAGGGTTCTCTTGAAGACATTCCTGGAGATGAACCTCATGGCTCTGCCAATCTCCCTGCTGTCCGAGGACCTCTCATAAGGAAGAGCTTTAATTTCCCTGAGCAGCTGGTCCTTCCTGTAGGCATCTGAGAAGCGGATGAGGTGCCTGGTGTGGGAGTTGTAGGCTAGGATGGCAACGCGGGCACCCACAGGGCAGCTGGCCTCCCTAACCTTGACCTCACTAAGTAGGGAGACCATCACCCCCTTCATGCGCTCAAAGTCCTGCCGTGTGACATCCCGGGACTGGTCCAGGACAAACACCAACTCAGTCGGATGCACTGGGCACTCGGGCTTTCCTGAAAGACAAAAACCATGCCTCCTGTCACGTAGGATGTTTGCCTACAAGCAACACATGGAAAGCAAAATCATTTTAAATGCTAACTATTCAAATATTTAAGCATTAAATAATTAATAACCCAAATATTAAAACATATAAAATATTAAATGTTTACATCTTGAATCATTAAAATAGCTGTTCTAAAGACTGGCTATATGCTCCGCTGGGATAAGCAGAAAAGAAAACAGTCTAAAATCAACATGATTTGGGATTAAATTTGTAAGTTAATTACCCAATCCCTTCTAAATAGTAGAACCTGTTTGGAAATGTCCTTAACCCTGCAGAAGCCGGCTCAAAGGCACGGCCATTCGCATCTGTACTTTAATCATGTTGAAACAGAAATTCTTTTCACTTAATGAGGAAAGGACAAGGGGAAAAAGACTTTCAGGTAATGGCTGTGAAGACTCCTTTTATAATTAAATAAAATGAAGGATAAAGGACTAGGCATATAGCTCAGTCAGTGAGTTGCTCATCTGGCAGGTGCAAAGTCCTGGGTTTGATCCCCGGCACCACATAAGACAGATATGGCAGCATATCCCTGTACTCACACACTCGAGTGGTAGAGCCAGGAGGATCAGAAGTTCAAGGTCATCCTGAACAGACAAAAGGAATGCCTCCACGGCCAGTTATAGTGCATGCTAATGCCAAATCAGTTCATCTCAGCAGAGATGGGACATAATTTATTAGCCTCTGAGTCTAATTAATGGGATGAACAGATTTTTCAAAATCAAAGTAATGTTAATTTTACAATTAAAAGGTGAATCCTAAGTGTGGACTTGATGCTTCTAGCTTTGTGTTTGGACTGTTTTGTATACAGTATAAAACCAGCAATGATGCTGGTATAATTTAGGGGTATAGGGAAGAAGGGGTTAACAGTGCAGCCAGAAAACACAGAAAAAGTTTTAGTTTTCAAAGGGAAAAAAATACTTAAGGGCTAATTGGAAGCACAGCCTCAACCCCAGCGTGCTGTTTCCAGGAGCCCAAGGGCTCCAGAGGGCCCGTGCTGACGGCTCCTGCCTAACGCAAGGCAGGTGGCACCTCTACCTACACACCAGTGCCCCGCCAACTCAGCCTCTGGCCTCAGTAGTGATTAAGACTTTCTATTTGAAAGTTATTTGTAATAAATGATTATGAGATTAGACCTAAAGTCCATACTTCTTAGCAAACATCTACACAGCCAGAACAGCCCCTTGGTGGCAGATTCTGCGGCCTCGCCAAGTACATTTTCATCCATTTACCCACAAGGAAACCTACGGAATCCACAACACAGTGAAGACTAGAACAACAGCTAGCTTTACATCTCTTCACAACTTGTGTTCTTTACCTCTACCTAGTCCTTCTACCACCTAACGCTTACCCTCTCCTGTTCTCCCCTCTCCATGATCTGTACCCACGCATACCTTTGCTTATATATGTGACAGGCTGTGAGGAGAACATGTGATTTTCTTTCCAAGATTGTGCAACCTTATCTAACATTATGGACCGGACGTCTATCTACCCAGCTTGATGCAGCTTCTAACTCCACCTCCCTTGTTCTTAAAATGCTAATCTCTCCCTACCACTGTGCCACAGGGATACTGACTGGGCTCTGTAGCTTTCTAGGGAATACCTAAGTCAGTTCTGTTCCACAGCTCTGGTATTTGAACTTCTTGCCTTACACTTAGGAAACTGTGGTTCCTTTAGTCCTGACTTCAAGTTCACTGCTTCTGGGAGGAGCCCTGGTCCAAAACGTATCCACCCCTGCTCCTGACATTATTCCATTATGGTGCAGTCTGTGCTTTATCTCAGAATCTGAATTCATCCATTTGTTTTCTATCTGGACTCTTCACGAGAATGGAAATGTGTAATGGATCTTGTCTGCTGCCAACTCTGTCCCCAGCTCAGAACAAGACTAGATCACAGGAGGCTTTTGATAAATCCTTATTAAAGGACTGAGTTAGCAGAGGGCAAAGGCTAGTGAATTCATAAAAGGGACATGCGTGTGTGTGGGTGGGTGTGTGTGTGTGTGTGTGTGTGTGTGAGAGAGAGAGAGAGAGAGAGAGAGAGAGAGAGAGAGAGAGAGAGAGAGAGAGAGAGAATACATACATATATATATATATATATATATATATCAGGCTGATACAAATGTATCATGTAATAAGCATTGGTAAAGTACATTAAAAAAGAGAGAGAGAGAGACTAAAAGCCACTGAGGCAGGTTGGCATTAACATTAAGCACGAGCTACCTAGGTCTCAGCATCATCTCCACTGCACATCTCCCACTTGTTATCTGATTCTATTCTCAGCTTCCCTCTGCATCCTAAGCACTGAACTACACAGAAGACAGGACAGAGATGGGGGAGAGGCGTTGGAAGAGAGATTCAGAGAGGATGGAGGAGAGATGAGAGAGAAAGGGAGAGGAGGAGGGAGGGAGGATATTTTAAAATATCAGGTAGGTGAATGGTGATGCATGTCATTAGCATATGCTTTAAAACAAAAGGGCTTCCAGTAGAAAATTGGAGTGAAACTCAGCTATAGCTGACAAGTCCTTAGAGGCCAAGAGTGCTCTGAGTGTGAGCAAAGGAAGGCCAGGTCCAATTCCTACCACCGCCATGCTCGGCCTCCAGCTGGGAGACCCCTTGGAGCGCGCTAGAGTAAACCATGCTGTAAATGAAGCTCACTCACCATGTCTGCCAGCTGCGGAGGAAGAACAAGAGAGACTGCATTATTACTCGGTAGGACACCAGGGTCCTAAACTGCTCAGGAAAATCGGAGCAGTGGAGCCATGTCCACTCAGTCCTCAAGGCAACAGACAGTCTGGAGAAAACACAGGCTGTGGCCTGCATCCTAGAGCAGCAGGGCTCCATCCAGAATGGAGGGGTGGGGAAGAAGGACAACATGTAGCCATAAATCAGCACCCTGCAGCCAGCTGTGGGACATGGAGACCCTCTGTCTGAGAGGGACCATAGTGTCACAGGAGCTGAGCTCAGTTTGGGAAGTTAGAGGGTCCTGACCCCTCTTTATAACTTCTTACATATCTATAGATGTCAACTATATGTACATACACACATGCGTGCACACACACATCATACATGTGTGTTTGGTTGTTTGATTGTTTTTTGGTGAAGAGGCATAGGGAGGGCAGGGACCAAGCCTAAGGCCTGTGTCACTTTCTCATGGTTAGCTAAAGACTGCACCACTGTATTACATCCTCAGCCCCAAAGGCCCAAATCCTATCTTTACTTTTGGTTTCCGCAACGCTGGAGATTGAGCCCAGGCTCTTACCCAAGACAGATAAGTGATCCACCAGTGACCTACATCCTAAACTCAAGTGTGTCCACATATATGCAGATGTATACATGCGTATATGTGTGTACACATAAAATTGTGTGTATTTGTCTATATAAGTGTGTCTATTTGTACACATAATATATGTCTACATGGGCTGAGTCTCTCTTATCTGAAAGGCTGGGACTACTAGTATTCCTGATTTCAGAATTTTTCAGTTTGGGATATTTACATATATGCATAACAAGATATCCTGGGGACAGACCGGAGTCTATGAACTTAAGATGAGTTCATATACTGTATTTAGCGTACCCGTGTATTGGCTGCAGCTTGTCACATTGAGGGCAGAAGTGACCTTTTCCACATGTGACATTATGTCAGCAATCAAAATGTTTGGGCATCTGAGAGGGGGTCCCCCTGAGTATGGGCATATTTGTGTATCATATAATTAATAGTGACAGATATACTCTGGAAGAAATAAACATTGGCTGGACCACATCGCATAGCCACAAGCCACGGGTATTGCTTTACATTTCAAATAATTGAATGCAAAATTTAGCTTCTCAGTGATACTCTTTACCTTTGTATCCAAAGCCCCTGCTGAATGGTGCAGGGGACACCTCCACCATGGCACACTGTCCTATTGGGCAGTGCTGCTTCAGGCCACTAATTTGGAGAGGTCCCTTCCCCTGCAAGGCCAGGCCTAGAAGAAGCCCTGACCATATCTACATGGTCATGTGCCTTTATAAAATACACAGAAGTTATTAACTCCTTTTGTGTTCTAATTCATACTTCTGAAACAATTTTTTTGTACTTTGGGCCAGATCTGCTGGGTGGAACCCTCATAGTTTGAAGGACCAGGCCCCACTCTTGGTTCTGACAATCGTCATTACTTGTCACTTGGCTCACGGGTCGGGTAGAAACTTACTGTGCTAATTCAACCTCAGAATGGCCTATCTCCATGGGTTTAAGGTATAGGTGTGGATTCTCACCTGTGTTCCTTTCTGCTACGGGAAAGGCAGAGTCCTGAGCAGCTTGACTCTCAATGGCTTCTAGAGCCATTAAAATTCTGTCTCTGGGTCTGGAAAGACAGCTCAGTGGTCAAGAGCACTTGCTGCTCTTGGAGAGGACTGACGTTTGATTTCCAGCTACATAGTAGCGTGCGACATCTGTAACTCCAGTCTAAGGGAACTGATGTCTTCTTCTGCCTTCCATATGTATGTGTAGCAATACACTAAGGAGCACACACACATATGCATATACAAACGAATAGTGTTTTCATTTTGTTTTAAGTTCTGTGTCTCTGGGAGTATTACCTTCTATAGAAATGGGCTCTGATTTATCTGGGGTTTTCTCCCCAAAATGCCTTGAAGAAACTTTTTAACTTTTCCTTTCAGTTGCTGTATTCACTTAGAAAGTATTATACATATTTAAGCCAATATTCAACACAATGTAGGTGCATGTAAATACAGAATTATAGCATCAGTTGATATTTGCATCACTAAGGATTATGCCCTGCTATGTAAGGGGTCTTAAATTCAGAAGGGCTTTTGCCAAATCTGAATATCTTTTTGATTTTTACATTTTTGAGAGAGAGAAAATTATAGGCAGAATAAGTGTTACTATAAATTTTCCAGTCAATCATTTCAGGAAAAGACTAATAGAGCATAAAGCAAAGTCGGGGTTTCCACCCACCAGGCCACATTAACACAGCTGCCTCTTTCCACTGCTGACCTCAGTCCTGTCAGCTACTGTCTGACACCAACAATCACCTCAAACTCATCGGGAGTGTTCTGATCCCTGTCTGTCCCAGGTTTAAAGCCCACAGTTTACATGACCTCGCCCCACTGGGAACAGGTTCCAATACACACACTCTGGCACCAGAGACAGTGTCGATATCCTAGGCACCACCACCTCCCTGTGGACTCAAAATTTCCTCACGGCATCTCTAATGTGAAGAGACTGGTTGGCAGATTGCATCTATTCTGAGAGCACATTTCGCTATCTTCCCTCTAAGAAGCTGATAGATGAGGAGTGGGTTGGGGGATCATTTTAAGCAGGGTACTTACGACTGTGGTCCCGCACATACTGAATGAGGTCACATGTCTGCAGTTCAAAAATAAAACATGGAAAATTAACCACCTCTCTGGGTCATGGCGTTTATAAATAAAGTTAATGGCATGCTCAGAGTGCCCTGCTGCAATAGGAGATACATACGGAAAATGAAGCCAGTCCTCGGGCCCCTTTCATGCCCTAGGAAAGGAAATAACCAAAATCAGTTGTATGGCTGCAGACTTACACCTCAGGAGTGAGATGTATATCCACACTTTCCCGGGAACCCGTTGAAAAGGGTCTACTCTGAAGTTAAGGTGAGCAAAGAACACAGGCAGGACACACATTGCCTGGTGAAAGAGGGAACTGCGGGTGGGTGCACACAAAACCTTCAAGGCCACTTTCCCCAAATCCTGGCAGAGATGCCCAGAACCTGCTGGAGCTGCCCACCTGATGTAGGCCCCAGAGCCCTGGAGCAGGTGTTCAGCCTGCCACTAGCAAAGGTTGAGCCATCTGTTCCAGCTGTCTCTCAAGTCTTGGAAGCGTCCACCTGATATTCTATCTCCACTGGGATGCAGCAGCCAAAGAGGAGCCTAGATCATTTCTGTTCATAGCTGATGGACAAAGGGAGTCAGCTCAGCCTCAAACACCTGAAAAGCTCACTCAGCGTCTTTCCCCAGATGAACGAGTGTACACATGTGTATGTCTGCGTGTGTCGGGGAGGGGGAGGGGAGTGGAAAGAACAAAGCTGACTTAGTTTTTTTTTTTTTTTTTTTTTAATAGTCCCATCCTAGAGCAGGAAGAGTCTTGGCTCCTCTCAAACAGAAACATTGAAAGAAAAATGCAATGGTGCCCCACACAATCTCCAGGAACACAACTTCAATCACACACACTGCTCATCATTGCGAACACACGTGCATATACACACGTGCACACGCATGTGCACACGCACACACACACATATACACATGTGTGCACCCACACACTACATTCACTGAACACTTGCTGATGTAGGATAGAGGCAGTGACTGGATGGAAAACCAAACCCACTCATGAAGAGTGTAAAATCTCAGGCTGCTGAGACCGCTCAGAGCCTGGTGACATGGCAGAAGGAGAGAACTGACTCCTGAACTCATTCTCTGACCCCTGCAATGTGCCATCTCCCAAATAAATCAATCTATAAATGTAAAAAAAAAAATATTTTGGAAAAGAATTCCATTTTGGCTTGATTTTTCACTTTTACCCTACATTTCTTTTTTCCCGTGTGAGATATTTAATTGGCCTCATTTTTGAGAGCACACAGGAATAGTGAAATATGTCGTCAGGCAGCAGAGGCAGAGGGGTGCACACCTGCAAAGTGGCAAGACCACGCCCCGAGCTCTAAAGTGTAAAGATCTCACGGGAAATATTCCCACTTACCTTCCGTCCAGGGGGTCCTGGCTCCCCGGGGGATCCTGGCTCTCCTGGAATCCCAGCAGATACCTCAAAGCAGAATTAAGTCACATTAAAATTATATTTTATATGTGCGTGAATTATTTAAATTCACATTTAAAGTGTTGACACTATTTCAAAAGTGGAAGTACCAAATTAAAAAAAAAATCCATTTTCATTTCAGAAAATAGTTTCTAAAATACATGAAGAGACAACAATTAATTTGTTTTTAAAATAGTATGTGTTTTTTTTTTTTTGCTACTTTTCTTGTTCTTTTGGTATTAAGATGTCTTTTTAAAAACTGATATGTGCCATATTTTCCCTGATGCCTCTGTTTTGGTTTTGTTTCTTTTATAGAAGGTCTTCCTCCTGCCTCTGTGTCTCAGATGTGCGACCATGCCTGTATCCTTGCTACCTTTTAAATATATATATATATATACAACATATAATATTTATATATAATATATATTATATAATATTTATATAATATATATTTATGTAACTAAATATTCTTATACCCAAAATTACTTTTCATGGTATTTCATGGCTATGTGGATATACCATGATTTATTCAATTGGTTCCTTGCTATTGGCATTAAAGTTTGATGTTGCTAACAATAAATACTATTATGACATAAATATATACATATATGTATATATGTGTATATACACAATTTTGATTATTAGTGAAGATTATTAATACTAGAATTTTGAACTTTGATGCATCAAGGTAAAGTGGTTTTCTTAAGAACATGAAGGCAACTAAATTGAAAGACACACACAAAAAATTATGATCACATGCTAGGTCACAAAATCTATGAACAAAACGGAATAAAACCAACATCACAAAATTAGCAACAATGAAATGGTCAATGGTTGGCTGGAAATCTATGTAATGAGAAGGTCATAATGACAAAGTAACATACAAACAGCAGCTGTCTTGTTTACTATATGTAAGAAAATTTTCTATGCACATTGAACAATACACTTTGTCCCAGAAAAAGCTAGGATTTAGGGTTGTTTGTGTTTGTTGTTTAAGAAACAACATTGTTTTCTTCTTTCAAAATGTCACGGGAGAAGAGGGCTATAGAGATGTCTTCCGGTGGTTAAAATCACCTCTTTCTTTCCCACAGGACCCAAATTTGGTCCCTAACACCTATGTCAAGAAGTCCACACCCATAACTCCAGCTCCAGGGGATCCAGCTGTCTCTCCTGACCTCTGTAGACACCTGCATTCATACGTATGGACAGACAGACAGACAGACAGACAGACTTTTAAAAAATGCTACAGGATTTATAACCTTTACAATAATAAGTGAAGTTATCTAAAAATTAATTTATAAAAGCATCACCTATGGAGAAATTAAGAATCATTAATATCCTTCCAGGACCCAAATGACATTGACAGTATTGAAAAACATAACTTAATGACTTCATTTTATTTAAAAGATATGTTTACCTTCAAGAGAAAGAAAAAGAAACAACTTGGATACTTTTATCCCTTTCTAATATTTTAATAATAGATTTGAAGTAAAAATCAATAGCATAAGAAAAAAAGGAAGCCTCAGTGCTCTAGAGGCTGGAAAGCAGTTGTCTAGGTGTTGCGTTGCCATGACTTGGCAGAGCTGAGGAGTCTGAGTCCTGGGCCAGCAGGGAAATCCAAGAACCAGTGTGTTTGGTATCACACATTCCCAGAAAGCTCAGAGTTTGTGGGGGCCAGATGCCTCCAGGAGCAGAGGTGAAGAGGCTAAATAAGGATTAGTGGGAAATTTTCACCAGGTAGTTGGATACACTTTTCCCCACTAGCAAAAAGCAAAGGTAAATCGGGGTAGGACTCTTCACAGAGCTGAGGGCGAATATTACCACACTGAACCAGGAGACCAAACAAAAATTAGGTCTAAGCTTCCTGCTCTTGTTGCCTGCGTCTCCTAAACTGGCATCAGAATCTGTACTCTCTAAAAACAGTAGAAGGCGTTTTCAGAGGGAAATCTAATTAAAAGAAGATGGAATATCAATAATAAAGTATTGTTAAGCATAGGGCAGCAGACTGCCTTCAGTGAAATTTATATCTGGCAAACCTGGATCCTGACTTCAGGGTTTCCAATCAGACCTTTGGTACTCAGTTCCCAATGTGAATAGACCACTCGCTCTTGAGATACACGGGAGATGGATGTCAAGACAGAAGGGAAACTGAAGGAAACTGACTGTGTTGGACAGAGTACCTAAAAATATTCACTCCTACCCTCAGAGAGATGAGATGTTTCAACCATGAAACAAGAACAGTATACTACAGAAAAGAACAGTTAGATCTTTTAGTAACCAATTCTTTAAAGGCAAAGTATGGGACATAAATTAAAAGTAAAATCAAGATACCTTTCCAGAAAGGAGGACATAAAAGAGAGGTTCTACTTATAAAATAAATACAATATGAAGTAAACTAAGGAACTCTGTTATTATACTGAATGATAGATATTTCATATATACAGAGGAGAGGGCACAACAGGGGAAGGTCAAGTCAACAAAATAGTAAGCCTTTCCTAGAACTAAATGGCACATATTTTTAGCATCAAGGGACCTGCTAATTCTCCAGAAAGTGGGGAAAAAAATTAACTTTATGCCGGTAACAAAACCCATGGCAGATCCAATAGGGCTCCAGAGAGAAAACACTAGTTTATAGGAATCTGAATAGCCTTGGACTTCCCAAAGCAACAAAAGCCACCAGAAATAATGGAAAACATAGTCACTTTAAAAATTCCAAGGAAGTAATTCCAACCCAGAGCTGTACACTCACCATATTATTGACACATCTGGAGGTAATAGAAGTCAATTCCAGATGTTCATTGTATCATCAAACCTTCCAGGCGCCTGTCTCCTCTTATCAGCTTGTTTGGGTTTACATGTGAAACTCCCCTCACAGTGGCTTACGTTCTGAACTCTTGGTGTCCAGATGCTGGCCCTATCTTAGGAAGTGGAGCTTAGGTGGAGGAGTAGCTCGCTCAAAGATATGCCTTAAAACTTAGACTGTCCCCAGTCTGTCCTATTTTTCTGTTTCCCACCATTACGGTGTTCTGCCCATGAGCCCCAAAACATGAACCAAATGACCACAGACTGGATCCTTGAATACTGGGAGCCAAAATAAATCTTTTTTTTTTCCTCTTTAATGTGTTTGTATCAAGTACTTTACCACAGTGATAAGAAAAGTAATAAGATAAGAAAAGTTTCTGGCAGAGTTTTCCATGATGGGGAATCCAGGAGGGCGTGGGAGTGGGAGGGAGACGAAGAGACCTGGCACAGGAGGAGTAGAGGAGACCTTACAGCCAGATAGATGCACTGTCCCTGCTGACCAGAATCGGTTACCAGGCAACAGGGAAACCAGATAGGGCTGCTCAGGACATGCCTGTTGCATATGCAAATGTCTTCAGAGAGTGCAAACAGGATTGCCTTTTTAAATTTATTTTTTAAGGTGGCAGATAAAAGCTATTTTAAGTAAGGAAATGCAAGATGCTGTCTGGCTCTCTCAGCACAAGTGCCTGCTGGGAGAAGTTTTGCCACCCTACATGACAGAGTATGGAGACATAGCTGGTTGCTCTGACTAGGAAGGAGGCTGGGTAGCACTGGAATCCAATTGAAGGCTCCAAGGATGCAGTTAACCACTCTACACCACCCATAGGCAGCCTCCCCATGAAGGCTCTCCAGCTCCAGATGGCCAGAGTCCCACATCCCTGCTTAAAACCTGTTCAAAGATTTTGGGTTTTTTAGTTCTTTTTAAAAATATACATACAAATATACATATATGCACAGCTAAAACAGGTTTATAGATTTAAAAATCTATAACCAAGTGAACTCAAGCTAAGAATAGAATAATTCCAAGAGACCTGAAAAGACATTCATAATTTAAGGCTAAATCTTTCCAGAGAAAACAGCTGCTCTTCCAGGGGAAAACCTGGACATTTTCAGTGTTTAAATTTCAATTTCAAATCCAAATATTACTCATGTCAAGGAGGGGGACGGAGCAGTTGGATGGGGAGAAACCAGAAAGTTACAACAGTCCAACATAGAGAACAAAGAAGGGACGAAAATGCATCTCCAGAGGCCAAGAGACCCAGCCCATATGTCTCCCATCCATTAAGTGTACTGAAAACTGATGAACGGGGCTATCGTAGGGGGCGCCCGGACAAATGGCTGAGCCTGTGAGCGTGCTGCTGGTGTGCAAGTTAAACCGCGCCATCAACAAGCCAAGGGAAACGATCCAGAGATGTCTTAATGGGGGCGACATCTGGATTAACTTGAAAGCCTTTCCCAAGTATTTTCCTAATCATATTTATGTTCGTCATTGCTGAGGGCAAAGTGATAAAGGATGGCCATCTGCAAACACATACAAGAGTTACAGCTGGAAGCAGCCCCCTTGGGAGCGGCAGGGAAGGGGGTGCTCCTTGCTGTGAAGCCTTACCACCCCCAAGTATGAGCCCTACACACAAAGTTCCTATTGCAGCTTATAGAGAAAAACTAGATCACAGCAAAGTTCACTGTGAAGACAAACTGGAAAGCTGCCTCAAGTACATGTTTTCCTATAAGGTTTTTTTCTAAGATCTTGTTCATCGACAGGGTCGTAGACCAGTTTTTCCAGTCAAGGTTATTCAGAAGGGAAAGAGGCAAAGACTTTTGAGAGACAGTTGTCCTTAGAGTGCCCCATCACAATAAAATCACATTTATGCACAATCTCAAGTGTACAGTCAACAAATGCAAATGTTCCAGCCTTTTTTCCTATCCTTCTGTTCTTTGACACATGGGCTCACTACGTAGCTCAGGCTAGCCTTGAACGTGAGACTCTTCTATATCTTCCTAACACTGGTAAAAGGAACACAGTGTCACATTTTTAACCATCTGTAACCCAAGGTGAGCTGGCTCCTATGACACGTGCTGAAGAGCTGTGTTTAAGTGGCATAAAGCGTTAGTGATACTTGATTCTCCCATAAACTAATAAAGACATACTCAGTTTAACATCCAGACATCTCACAAAGCTCAGGTGAAACCTGGTAATCAAGGCGAGGATCTTTTAAAAGACACCTTATTAAAAGTAGCTCAGCAAAAGCTTTGAGAATCAAAGCAAGATGTTAGTGGATATCGGTTTTCACTACGTTTTCTAGGAAGACTGGATAAATTGATAATTTGTCAATACAAAAATCTTTGGATTACAAAAATTCCTTAAAAAAAAAAAAAAAACTTAAAAGTACTGGTTAAGAACAGTAAACTGGCAACATAAAGGGCACATGTGTTCACTAAAACAGTTCTTTGCCTTCTTGGTGGCCTTGGGAGATGAGAGTGCAGTGGTGTTTATCTGTAACCTCTGGGGCTTGCTGGCCAGCCAGTCTAGCTGAATTGGTAGGTATCAGGCTCAGTGAGAGACCCTGTCTTAGACACTAAGATGGAAGTGGTAGAGAGATGGCTCAGCAGTGAAGAACACTTGCTGCTCTTGCTTGGGACCTGGATTTGGTTCCTGAACAGCCACATGGCAGCTCATGACTGTGACCCACATGTAACTCCAGTTCCAGGAGATTTGATGCCCTCTTTTGGTTTCTGTGGGCAACAGGCAGTCATGAGTACACACTGATACATGTGGGCAAACATTCACACACAATGTTTCGGTTTTTTATTAAATATTAACAAAAAGATGGCAAATAATTGAAAAAGACACTTAACATTGGTATCTGACCTCTGTTTGTATACACACATACACGAACATGCATCAGGTATGTGTGTGAGCATGCGCGCACGCACTCAGACACACACACACACACACACACACACACACACACACTCATCATACACACGAACATAATCAACCAATCAACTAGTCTCTTTCCCTCCTCTCCCACACAGACATATCCACACACACATGAACCAAAGTTATCCTCTGAATAGCTTACCGTTCTGCCTCTGGCTCCCTTGGGACCAGCCTCTCCTGGATCACCAGGGTCCCCAATATCACCCTAAATGAATAAATTACAATTAAAATCATCACTGAAATCAAATACATGTGTCAGAGGCATATCTGTGTTTATAAATTGATTCCAATGTAAAGTCTTACACATTTTGCCTTTTAATTAAAACAAAGCCTGTGTTGCTCTCCCCACAGCATACCCTGTCATCCACTGGCTCATGGTTCAGTCCTCCAGACCAGAACTCAGGCTCCACGGAGAACCAAGGGCTCCTTTTGTTTGGTCTTCTGACCTTATTGCAGGACCTAACACTGAGTTCAGGGAAACTTTCCAGAGAAACGGAAGGCACTGAGGTAAGATTAGCATTGTTGACTTGTGACCTGACAAGTAGTTTTTCTAAAGATCCCAGGGGGAAAAGTCAAGCCAGGCTAAATCTCACCACCTGGGTTTATTTTCTCCACATTTTACTTTTCGTTAAGCCAACAGTTCTCAACCTGTGGGTCACAAACCCCTTTGAGGGGTCAAACAAACTTTCCACAGGGTCGCATAAGACCACCAGCAAATACAGATATTTACACGATGGTTCATAACAATAGCACAATTATGAAGTAGCCATGAAAATGTTATGGTTGTGGAACTGTATTAAAGGGTCACAGCATTAGGAAGGTTGAGAACCACTGCTTAAGCTATGATAAAAATAAGGGAAGGAGTATGTTTGAGGCAAAAACTTTTTAAAGGATTATCTTATCCCCTTTACCTATAAAAAATAAAAGCTTGAAATATTTTAAAAGTTCTTACTCCTAAACAAACAGACCATATTAAAACTTGGTGGGGGGGACCTGTTTCTTCTCTATGCTACCCCATGCTGAGGTAGAATATTTGTTTCTCATTAACTGTCCTAAGACACACCCCCTGGATCTGGAGCATCCTGACTCTCTCAAGACTGTAAAGTGCACATACATACCTTTGGTCCACTCTCTCCAGGGAATCCTTCTTGCCCCTGCCATTAACAACAGAGGAAATCAATACATACACACTTGGCCCAAGAAAATTTATATTGACTTTAATGCTACCATCTTCCTTGTTTAGTTTTAACACTGCATCAAGGAAGGGGTGAACCCACTGGAAACTAGGCAGAGGAACAAATTCCAGTTTCTAAATTCAGCTACTCATGGGTTACGCATACAAGATAGCAATCTAAGATGAGAGCTAGGAAGTACTGAAGGAGAGAGGGGTGGGGTAATTATAAATGGCCTGTGTTTTTATCTGAGAACATGTAACAGAAGACAGGGCCACTTGGCCATGTGTCTCTGAATGACAGATAGGTTTCAATGGAGAAATTTAAAAAGTCAAAACAGAGTCCAGACTTGACCTTTCATCTTAAAGTCCTTTGTTTACCTTGCTTTGGCCAAAGACTCATTGAAGAGGTTTCCTACCCTCACCTGATATTTTCTTTCTGTATGAGTATGAGTGTTTATGTGTGTATGTGTGTGTGTGTGTGTGTGTGTGTGTGTGTGTGTGTGTGTGTGTGTGTGAAGGAGTGCCAGTAGAGTGCAAAGGGGACTTCATGTATCTTCCTCTAACACACCCACCATCTTAGTTTTTGAGACTGGGTCCTTCATAGAACTTGGAACTCACCATTTTGGCTAGGCTAGCTCCCAGGACCCAGCCATCTCTACTCCACCCTGCCATGTTGGGGTTAAAAGCCTCATACTATGTCTAGCATTTACATGGGTGCTGGGGATCTGAATTCAGGTCCTCTTGATTTCATGGAAAATACTCTTACTGAGCTATCCCTCAGCCCCTAAACTGTATTTTCTTTCAACCTTTAAAGCTTTTGATGAACACCTATTAATGACCAGTGTTAAGGGCGCACTTTGAATTTACACATAAAGATTGCATCAACCAAACCCCTGATCTTCTTCCCATTTCTGAAATTCTAATTATCACTCATCTACTAGAAAAAAAAGCTTTATTCTGATGTGAAAAAAAAAATCTTAAACACATAAAATTCAGAAGGCAAAAAGAAAAATTACCCAAATCTTCTTACCTGTAACACATTCCCCCCTCCTAATTAACTTCTAGCTTTGTTAAAAATGCGTTTTAGGCACAATGGGGCAAAAGTTCTTCTAATTATATTCTGAGTTTATACTTTAAATTTCTATGTACAAATTTTAAACAGCGGTCTGGGAAGATGGCTCCATGGATAGAATGTTCAGTCTGTAGGGGAGTCTGATCCCTGGCAGCCTGGCACTGCTGGATAGGAGCAGGATGGTCCCAGGGGATCCGTGGCCAGCCAGCCCAGCCCAGCAGAGAGCTCCATGTTTAATGAGAGACCCAGGCTCAAACTATAAGGTAGAACTGGCTAAAGAGGGTCCACCCTAACCCATGTTAACCTCTGACCTCCACATGCACATGTGTGCACTCATGCATTCCCCCATGTTCACACACATTTTTACAACAAACTTCACATGCATTTGATTTATAGAGAGTCTAACGTTCAATGTCATAGGCTATTTAATATTTCCTTTTCTGTGGGATATTAATGTTTTCAATCATCATACGTCCTGATGGACATCATTAAAACACCTCATTTTTGAGTTTTAATTTTCAAACATCTTTAGCAAGTGAGGCTTTTCCTCCCGACACCATCTTGGACCATCCCTTGTGGACTCCACTAGCGATACACTGGTCCCTTCTACTATTCCCAAACTGACAAATCCGTATCACTCAGATTGGTATTACGGATCTCTAACTTTTTTTGTTTCAGAAAACAAATCTTTGTATTTTCTGAGCACTTTGTAATAATAACTGGGTACTTTTCATGATGATTGTACGTACATGCATAACCATGGGTCGTGTGGGTTTGTGCATGCACATGTGTGTGCGTGTGTGCGTGTAGACAAAGGCGGAGGGGAACCTTGGGTGTTGGGCTTCAGGTGTCTTATGCTTTTATTTTGAGACAGGGCCTCTGGCTGGCCTAGAACTTTACCAAGTGGGTCTAACTGGCTAGGAGCCCCAGAGGTTCACCTGTCTCTGCCTCCCACAGCAGCATCAGTGGGATTACAAGTGCTCGCTACCACATCTGGCTATTTACATGGATTCTAGGGACCAAATCCAAGTGCTCTTGCTTGCAAGACAAGTGTTTTACTTACTGAGCCATCTTCCCAGCCACTTATGATGATATTTTAAAGCGGGAACTATGAGCATATCAAAATCACTGGGCTTCAGTCAATTTATTTATTTTCAGGCATTTACATCTCCAGTAACATGATAATTATTCATTTTCATTTTTAAGATACTGTTTGGATAAATGCATTAAGAAAAATGTTATAAAACAGTTCTAATAGCTGAAGCAATCATAACAACAGAAGACAAAATGTGGATGGCTTCTAAGTGGAGTTACACACAGGACCGCTAAGATTAGAGGCAGTTCAAGCTGGAACATGGCAGGCTCTACAGAAAAGCACAGATGATTCTTTTTCAACTTTCAGTTTTTACCAGCTCTTAGAACCCTGGCATGATGCTCTACCACACAGCCCACAGGACATCAATAAGTGAACTATTAAAATAGATTTTGAATTGCACCAGACAGCTTTTTACATTGCCTTCTTTTTCTTAACCATGGCGAACCAAACAAGCAAACAAAAGCAAATGGAAAGGTTCAGTTTCAGTGGGTGTACCTTACCTTTGTCCCTTTGCGGCCAATGCTACCATACCCTGGGCTGCCATCGTCACCCTGTAAGCAAAGCAGCTAATCACATGTATCCAGACTACAGAGAGAGGTGATAGAGGAGATGAGTGATAGATTTGAGTATATCAGGAAACACTAGGAAGCAGGGTCCTCTAGCTGGGTGGGTACAGGGACACTAAAAGCCCCTACAATACACTACAATAGAAATGACAATCACAGCTACTCATCTACATGATGTCATGAAAAATCAAGAGAGTATGCTGGACATCCAGTCATCTTCCAGGAAAAGTAGGCAGCATTATTAGTCAACTCTTCAGAGAGCATCTGTATGTTAATACTTCAACCCTAATCTATTTTTAATTCATTGAACAAACAAGTCCTACAAACTGCATGCTTGTTAGAAGCCCTGGGCAAAAGGGGAAGGGTGGAGTGATTTCTGATAAAGAGGTCCACAGATAGAGCATGGGAGGATGCTGTAGGGAAAGAGCTTAGTCTATTTTACCATCTCAAGAGTGTCATATGCCCATCATGTCCGCTGCCTTGGAAACACTGGCCAAGGAACCAATCCGAAACGACTGTGATGCCTCTCTCAATTACAGCTAGGACATGATAAAGCTAGACAGAGGTGGGGTCCTTAAAGCTCTTCTGGGCATTCCCCAGAGATGCAGTGCGGACGTCTGTTTGCTGTGATGTGAATATTGCCCCGCCCACAGGTTATGTGTTTGAACACTTGGGTCTTCAGCTGGTGGTACTTTTGGGGAGGGTTGTGGAATCTGCACAGGGTGGAGCCATGGAGGAAGTAGGCCATTAGGAGCAGACCTAGAGGTTTTATAGTCCAGCCCACTGCCTGCTCTTCTCTGTTGTCTGGCTGCAGGTACCATGTGACCACGGGCCCACACTGCTGCCTATTTGCCTTCCCTGCCATGATGGATCGTACGCCCTTGAACCCTAAGCCAAAATAAAGCTTTCCACCACTTTTACTTCTTGTCAGGTATTTGGCCACAGCACAAAGAAAAATAACTGATATACTACTGATGTAAAAGGTTCCAAAGAGGAGATCAAAAGTGAAGACAGACCTACCTGCAGGCCCCGAGGACCTGGAAAGCCAGCAGCTCCCTTTTCCCCCAGGTCTCCAGGTTCTCCCTGTTCAACAGAACAATGAGACAGGCCCTAAATTGGTTGCTTTGTTTATCTGAGACAGAATCTCACTTGAGTCCCAGGTTGGTTTTGGAAGTCCGCCCTCCCCAGCCCTTCAGTGGTAGGACTGGAGGTATGAACCACCACATCCAACTTTCATTAGGTTTGTTTGTGTAAGGGCAAATCGGAAATGATGGCTTCAAGCACTGTTTAAGTCCAATGTGTCACAGCAATGGGTTTGTATCCAGACTTGCATACTGTACAAATGACATGTGAGGAATGGCCGTGGCTGGCCAAAGGGGTCTCCTCCACCCATCACCCAAGTGTCAGCAAGTTGGATTTACTATTGAGAGGAGTTCACTATCTCAGCCACTCAGTGCCTTGAAAATGTCCCCAACTCAATCTAGGAAGGAATATCTCTACTGTTAAAAAAATTAACGAAGTTGTTTCCTATGATGACCTGTACAAACCACCTACCTCTGAAGATGGTAGATTTATTAGGCTAGAGACCTGAACGTAAATCAGTCTAGGAAGGTCTCTGACAAGGAGAGCATCTCCTGTGGCTTATGAGACAATCTCAGTAGTACCTTGAGGGAACCTCAGCTACTTGGGAAAATGAACATGGACTTTGGAAGGAAGGAGAACTCCCTTTTTAAGAAAATAAAACTTTTAATTTGAAACAACTTTAGAGGTACAGAACAGTTGCAGAGAGAGACAGAGTCTTCAGCACCTCACACATTTTCCCTCCCCCATTGCTGACCTGTTAGTTGCAGTCATTCATGCTCAGCATGACACCCAGCCAATATGGATTCATTGTCATCACCAAAGCCAGTTCTTCAGTCTCTTCTTTTTACCTAGTATTTGTTGCTGGTTCTAGGTCCCCAGGGGTTTACTCAATCTGACATCACCATAGATTCTTCCAGACTGGGGTGGTTTGTCAGACTTTTGTTTCTGAATGACCTTGATAGCTTTGAAGAGCATTGATCAGGTATTTTGTAGGATGGATCCCCACTAGGGCTTGTCTGGTATTTTATTTTTTTATTAGACTGGGTCTATGGGCTTTGAGGAAGAAGAGACTAGGGGTACAGCTCTGTTCCTCCTGCATCTTATCAAGGGTAGATTAAGCAACACAGCTCTACTTCTATGGCTACTGTCCCTGACCGCTTAGTTGATGTCATATTGGTAAAGCTTGCTTACTGTTAAGATTGGTGGCCAGCTCATTTGGAAGAACAGAAAGCTTGTCCAGTGAGTGTGAGAACTGTGAGCAGGCATTCTGAAGTATGGGGTGACACAGGATTGGAGGGGATGGTGGAGAAAATCGACCCCAGGGCTCATTTGCTCAGAGGGCTCTTAAGGGCCATGTGTCCCACAAGCATTCAGGACTCGTACAAAAGCTGATTCCCAGCCTCCTTTGACTGAATTCCATAGTCGATTCCAACAATATGTGCTTTGAAACTTCCCAGCTGACCCAAGTTTGAGAATATCTACTGTAAGGCAGAAAAGCAGGGAAGTCATATGGCTTGCTCAGGGTCAAATAAGTGATCACTCAGTTACTGGTAGAGCCCGGCATGGAGCCCAGGATTGCTGAGTGTAAATGTACAGGAGTATGGGCTGGGTAGGTGTTCCTCTCAGTCAACAGTGACACTAGAAATCAAGCCATTTGGGGCTTGAATTTGCACTGGGGCACTTGCCATGCCCCCAATTCTAGCCACCCTACTTAAAAATTCCTGTTAATAAAGCCCCTGAC
>CM052706.1:16585743-16610416 GCA_028551405.1 Uromys caudimaculatus | reverse complement strand
GTCCCCTCCCTCCCAGGCCCTCGCTGGCACTGCTCCAGGACAAAGGCGGAAGCTCCAGCCTCCAATCACTCTAGCCAGAAATCCCTTCACTCGGCCATGAGAAGTTCCTCTACTCCATCTCCATGTTCACTTCCCTTTCTCTTCTCTAATCACAAACACTCAGCTCCCCCCCCCCTCCACTGAACATGCACGCCTCCTTCCAAGTTTTCTAGACCATAGCTCGGTCTCAAGGAGAGGCTCAAAGCAGAGATGTCCTTTTCTCTCCTTTTTATGAGTAATTCCTTGACTGAGTAGATGGCTGCTCTGTCCCTGTCTCTGCACTGATGTGTGCTCAATGCTTCTTCCCT
Organism: Uromys caudimaculatus; assembly: GCA_028551405.1. NCBI lineage: Eukaryota > Metazoa > Chordata > Mammalia > Rodentia > Muridae > Uromys > Uromys caudimaculatus. The sequence goes on along the minus strand of CM052706.1, from coordinate 16,610,069 downwards.
CTCTCCTCCCAGGGCTGCACTGTTGGGCCTAATCTTTGGAGCCTGTTAGCCACCAGATGTGGTGGTTTTTTCCCCGCCTCCCTGCCTGAATTTCTCTGCACCCTTTTTCACCGCCCTTTCTTTTCCTTTGTTCCTCATCGTTGTCTTCTGTTCTCTTGCTCCTTATAAACGGGCAACACTAAACGTCCTTTTAATCTGAGTGACTCAGAAGCCCGCCTCTCCCAGCAGGCCCAGCCCTCGCCTCTGGCCCCAGAACAAATGTTTCCCTCTGTTCTTCTACCTGTTCTTCCTCACAGTCATCTGCCTGTGTGATGGGTCAGCAGCAATGCAATCCCCGGATCCTCTAGCCCTTCCCCTCCGCCTCAATTCTGAGAGAAGAGCTTTATGGGACCGCCACGTGTTAAGTTTCCATCCTGTTGAGTCTGCCAGTCCCTGCTGGTCTTGGAGGCAATGAGAGTGAGCAATTAGCCTCCTTGTTTCCAAGCTCTCAGCCTTCAAAAATAAAAATAAAAAAGTCTACACGGGGCTATCTACTTAACATTCCCCAAGAGTCTGGCTGTGTCTATACAATGTCTTCAAAACAATTAGACAGTGCTGTACCAGTGACAGAAATTCAGCCACACAGACTACATTGATCTTTACATAACTGGCGGTCAGAAAATCTTTCATGAAAATAATAATTCTTCAAATGGCTCCTCCTAGGATGCTCTAAGCCCCATACCTTCCTCTCTGCCCATTGCCAACTTTAGTTACAGACCTTTCCCCTCCCCCATCATTTTCACTCTGCTTCTTCAAAGTCTTTATGTCCTAAAGGCCCCTTCAAGTCTGTATCCTCTTTGATGTTTCTTTTTCCAACACAGAAATATTCCCAACGGTGCTTTATTTAAACCTCAATTTTGGCCTCTTTTTTCCCTGTCTCTCTTATGCCATAAATCACTGTCTTCAGGATGTTCTAAATTCTTTGGGCTTGATTTCATGCCCTGGGTATCATTGCTACTAGAACTGTGTTCATTCACAAACACCCACAAAGCTCGTTACAGGCCAGGCCTTGCTCTCCTGCACCTGACTTTAAAGTACAACAACAGAGGCCTACATCTTTAAAGGTCTTTAGCAAAGGTTCACATGAGAAGGAATGAGTGAGAGATGTAGAAAGGAAGGAATGATGCCAGGAGAGTGGGACAGGGGAGGGAAACTCTTACCAAAGCAGCCTTCCTGCCCTGGAATCCCTCAGTTGGATGGGGTGTAGCCCCTCATTCGATTATGCTGAGCTGGAGTCCCTGACCTCATCTCGGTCCACACCCAGGTCCTTAGAGAGTGCTGGCTCTCCAAGAATCCAGCCAGTGCTTACAGGCAACAAGATGTGTTTTCCTCTGTGTTGAAAGGGCTCTGGCTGATCCAGCTAGCCACAGCTCTCTTGGGTAGCACAGACTTTCACATTGGAGGGGCTGTAATAAAGAGTGTGACCTACTTTGTTTCCTTGGCTTCCCCAATGGCCTTGGTTCCCAGCTTGTCCTCCGGGTCCTGGAGGTCCCTGGAATGAAACAAGAGTGGCCGATATAGCAGGATGAGGCACAGGTCTCCCCCCAACACTTTTACGTGTCTGCTACAGAAAATGAAGTGCAGACAGAGGAAGAGTTAAGGGCTGAGCTAACCCTACTCTGGGAAATAAAATATCATAGCTGTCAAGTAAAGACTAGTAAATAAAAGGAAACAAATAAAGTAACCTTGGCCAGATGTGGTCTGAATGATTCCGCTTCTTTGTGAGTCTCTGTATCCAAACGTGCCTAGGTTCCCACTGTGCTCAGCTCAGGGAACAGATGTCGCTGAAGTGTCTAGCATTTAAAGCAAGCTTTCCAAAGGACATTAGCCTGCAAAGAATGCTTTCTACCAGCACCACGGACTGTTTATCTTCATTTGCAAAGTGTGGAATGTACATTAGAAAGCTCAGAGAGTTTCACTAAAACCAACTAGCATTGTGACAAAGTGTGTCTAGGGAGCACAGGATAAAGATTCTGAAGTTATTTTCAGAAACCGCTAGCAAATAGAAATGCCATCTTTGTGTCTTAGAACAGGGCCCACTACTAGAGAGCTCTTATTGCAAACGCTTGCTAAATTAGTAAACGGGATGAGTCCATAGGCCACCCAACCTAAATCATGTGGGCAGGGAGACCAAGCAATTAAAATGTGGGCTATATATTGTTCTAAGCCTGGCAGAGTTCTCCTCCAAACAGGAACCCCACCCCGGGCATAGGCTTCCTCCGTTTGAGTCCAGAAGGAGGTTCAGTGGGAAATAGTGCTTGCCACAAAGCTCGAGGATCCAAGTTCAATTTCTGGAGTGTACATGGTAGAGGAGAATCAGTTCTTCTAACTGACTCTCTGACTTTTATATATGGACTGTGGTGTGTACATGTGTGTATATGCTCATGCTAATAAAAAAGTATAAAAAATGCTGTTTGGTTAGGCAATGTAGACACAATATCATAGTAATAAAAATAATTATACAGCTCTCACTGCACCCGTAATAGACCCAAGCATTGCACCTATCCAACCATTTAAGTTTTGTAACATCCGAGGAGGTGGCTGCTATTGCTGTTCTTTCCTGAAGATGTGTCCATTGTCCAGTCAGTTGGCCAAGGTTCCATAGGTAAGATGCCAAGGGTAAGCCTGGGGTCCGACCCAGGCAGCCTGGCTCCAGATTCAATGTCTATGGCTACTATGCCTCCATCTATGAAGACAACAGAAACCCTACGCTGTTCTCCACATTTGAGTGGAACAATTCTAGCCCCTCCTCCCATGACTTGCCTCCCCCATTCCATCCCCACCCTGTCAACATTTTTCAAAACCAAGTTTCAAGGTGACCCTTGAACTCCTAACACTTCTGCCCCTACTTCTCTCTTTTCCATTAATTTATTTAGTCACATTATATGTCAATATCATCTCCCTTCTCCTCTCAGTCCCCCTCACGCAGATCCCCCCCAGTCCTTCTTTCCCTTCTCCTCTGAGAATGGGGAGCCCCCTGTTATGACTCCCACCCCTACTTTTTTTTAAAAAATAGTATTTATTTGCATATTTTGTCTCTGACAATCTCATACACGTGTATAGTGTATCCCAGTTGCTCTCATCCTCATCCCTCGATTTTCCCTTCCACCTCTCAAGTCCTCCCCCTTATAGGTCCGTTTCCCTCGTTCCTGTTTTGTTTCATGACCCGCTGAGTTTAACCAGGGTCGCTGAAGTGACTATGAGTGTGAAGGTCTCCAGTAGAGTCTGAGGGTTCACTCAACCTCCACCCTTTGAGTGCTGGTCCTGTAGAGAAGCACCACAATGCTTGGCTAATTCTAACATTTTCTGATGGCATGCGTGCTACCAGTGTTCTTCAGCTAAGAACATACATTTCCAAAGAACAAGTACAGCTCCTAGTATAATTAGTATTTTGGACCTAGTTTCCCCATTATGTTTCTTTGCATTTGGAGATTTTAGAGAAGGTCTTAAGGACAACAAAAAAATGGGACAAAAGAAGACGTCATTACTTTCAAAAAATGTCTTCCTGGGCATAGCACATCGGCTTGTATGGTTTTGTTTTTTTTGATTTTTTTTGTTTTGTTTTTTGTAATCATAATCAGATAGGGCTGGATTAATGCCTTTCATTTTGCAGAACACCAAGTACTGTGTAAGTTAATAGCCTCTGGTATGCCATCAATACAAATCACATCCCCTTCCAAGGCATAAGTCCCAAGGAGCGCTTTCAAGTCTGCAGTAAGAAAACACATCATTCCATTGGAGGGTTCCTCCTGTGCCATAAAACAATATGAGACCTATGGCGACAGCTTTGTAGAGCCAACAGAGAACAGCACTCTCCTGTGTTTGCCTCTGTGAATTTCCTTCAGAAACAGTGATCTAGAGGTCCCATTCATCATGTTCCAAACACAGAAGATTCCACTTGTCTTTGAAACTCCATTTTAACAGCTGACAAGAAGGGTGTTTCATAAAAAGCAAGCAGAGAATGAAAAGCAGGGTTTTCAGCCAGAAAAATGGAAGTGCTGGTAGAGATGTGTGATGCCTTGGACCAGTTGGCAATGCCAAGGGCTGGATGATTTATGACTGGGCCACTTCTTGCCAAAGCGAGATTAAAGGGACCCATGGATGTAGGTGCCCCAGAGGGCACATGGAAAAATTACTCCAGTAACAGCCTTGGATACCACTTTGGACCCTAGACCTTTGATTTTCAACTCATCTACATACCCACATCAATATTTGATATCAACAGATGAGATATGGATCGATATATGTTTTTCTTTGTACTTACTGTGTTTTTTTTTTTTAAATAAAAATATCCATTTGTGGTGCCAGTCAGCTTCTAATGATTCAAAGATGTGAACACAGAAGAGTTTTTTTTTTTTTTTTATCATTGGTTTAGTTCTGCTATAAAATTATGAAGTTTTCATGGATTTGAAAAGAGCACTTCTTTCATCAAAACCAGGAACAAACATTGTCAGGAGCAGATATTAATGTACTTTAAAACAGTTTGCCATGGCTTATAAGTTTATGCAAATAGCCCTTTAAATATTCTCATGATGAGCACAACCACTTAAACATTGGGCCTCTGCCCGGTTTTAGCTAATTCATGTAAATTATTGCATTCCCCTTGGTACTGCTATTAGTGGAGGGTGAAAGTTCCAACTGGGTCTCATTCATTCATTTACTGCTTGATTCATTACATAAAGGAATTGAGCTCTGCTGTACCAGGGACTGTAGATCCAGCATAAGCAAGACACTAAACATGGATGGAGCTTATGTAAAAAGAGATCTATAGATGCATATATACTATGCTAGCTATAGACAGGGAGCAGATCACACAGGGCCTTGCTACTCAATGTGTGGTCCACATCTGCAGCATCAGTGCCAAGAGATTGACCTTGCAGCATCCCAAGCCAAGCTAGACCCACTAGATCAGGACCTGCATCCTAACACACTCTTAGCACATTCTGAACAAGAAGTGTGAACATTGGACATTCCCAAACCTGGTGTTATCTAGGAAGAATTTAGGATTATCAGCACCATAGCTTCACTTACAGAGGTCCTAAGAGTTTTGAGGACAGTCCCGGGTGGCAAAATGTTTTAGTCTCTCTAGGAAACTTAAAAAAAAGGGGGGGAGGTTGGATAAAATAGGAGGGGATTTTGGATACCCTGAAGCTGGAGTTACAGGAGGTTGTGAACTTGAGTCCTCTAGAAGAATTAGCAAGCACTCTTAGTTAGGGACACACCGCTCTAACTCCAGCAGGAGGGAGGGTAGGCAACTACAAGTGACTTGTGTACGGGGAGTACTGTATCCACACAGCACAGAGAAGGAATCGTTAACCTTGTCTGAGAAGTTGAGGCAAGGAGGTCTGGAGAGGACCTTCTGGCTCTACTACAGTCTATATGGTGCGGATGCAAGGGGTGGGGGAGCACGTGGAGGGGGGACCAGGATACAATGCAGCTGCCCTTCTCACACTCCAGTCAGACTTAATGCTCTTGGCCTCCAGGCCATGTGTAATTCACCTTTAGAGAAGAAATCACTAAAGCATCCTCCTTCAAGCCAAGGTCAAAGCTGGATGTAGTTGCTTTTTCCTTACATACCTGGGGACCTTTCATTCCCAGGCCTCCTTTTTCTCCTTTCTCACCGACTTCTCCTCTTGGACCCTAAATACGTAGAATCAAAGCGTTAGTTTCTCCTTCAGTGAGAACCCTTGAACGTTAAATGTGCACACTAAACAAATCAAATGTAAACTAAGGTAATAGAGACTAGACAGAGAGCCAAATACACTATGGCTACTCTGCGGGCCTCTGAGCTCCTCCTCATCTGTATAGAAACACCTCAGACCAGTCTGAAACTGAGGTGTTGAGCCTATCTAGCCAAAGGAGCTAGGGCCTGCAGGAAGCACCCCAAAGCTGAGATATGTTCAGTACTGCCAATTGTCCTCAGCCTCTTTATACACTGAAGCTATATGAATTTTATGTGAAAAAAAAATGCTTCCCTTAATAATATAAATCTAAAACCAGAACATTTAAATCCACTTTATATTCAATAACCACAACATAGATGGGTCATAAAGAAGACACATCACATAGCAAGATGACATTTAGATAGTTCTAGCTCTGGAATATTCTATTGCCTGTGTGCTATGGCTTCCGTAAGTTGCAAAGAAACGCCATGCACCGTATTTGGTATGTTGCTTCATTTTAAATTGTGCTGTAAATAAGAAGGTCTATAAACCGAAAGAACATGCCGAATGTAACTCTCGTAGCATGAAATAAAGGCACTCAATTTATTGAGATGCTTCCCGACAATCCCAAGGCAAATATTTCTCACTTTAAAGTAAGAAAATGGAGCCTTCCGCAGCTGGCACGAAATGACAAATAAAAACCATCAAGCTGGAGAGAGGGAGCCGGCTGAAGGGGAGGCTGCTCACCATGCTGAAGTCTTGGCAACAAGTGCACAAGGCGTCTCTCCTGAGTTTTGATGTATTTTACCCAACCTCCATACACAAACTGCCAATACACAATGCCTTTCTTTTTAAGTACTTGCTTTAAAATTTTGAAAAAATAGAACCAATGATTGTCTTGTCTAAGCCAAACAGTACACCTGTTTTTCATACCTTCAAAGCTAACTTTAGAGAGGAAAAATGCTGTTTTCATGGTCTGGGTTCTACCCAACCCCCGCCCCGCAGTGCCCACCCCCACCTCTCCCTCTCTCCCTCCCCCATCCCTTTCCTTGCATGCTAGGCTATGCTTTACCCCCTCTGGTACATTCTTGCCTCCCTTCTCCCGTGACTAGTGCAAAAAAAAAACAAAAAACCCGCCAACTATGGCTTGTTCCTTGTAAAAGAAAAAGTGTGGGAGGCAGGTCCCCAGAGAAGTGAGCTGGAAAGGACAGGCAGGGTGCCACGCTATAGATCACCCACTGAAGCCTCCAGTCACACTTAGAGCAAATCTTTCCTTGAGTTGAGCCAATGTTTCAACACCATGGACATTCCGGGGATAGAACACTGAGCTATTACCGTGTTAACTGGACCACCATCCCACACATTTGAGGCTCGACATTTTCCTTGATCAAGGTCTCCTGGATTGTCCTAGGGATCCTGAACTCAGCACATGGGGCTGGCTGCCCAGCATGTTCCTCTCTTTCTACTTCTTGACAGGGACAGAACTCTAAGAGACCAAGTTCTGTACAAGTCAAGACTCAATGTTACGTGCTTGCTTTATTAACCTGCACACATCCAAGCAGGGCATGTGAAGGCTTCTGTCCAGGATATAGATTATCCACACACAGACTCTCATGCACCCGTATATTCTCTGTGGATACCTGTGGGCCCTTAAGTCCTGGCGAACCTTCAAGTCCATCTGGGCCTGGAATGCCTGGATTTCCCTGTGATGAGAAAGAACCCACCTATTAATCTATTAGTCTTGTCTCTTCATGTGCAAGATTAGAAACTTTTTTTCCAGTGGCAATGAAAGGTCTTTGCAAAAATTTGAAAATTTCTTTCATCTTTAACATTGTAGAGTTTCACTATGGCCTGTCCGTGTGGCTGTGAATGGGTTTAGCACTAACCCTCTCTGTGCTTTTAACTTGAGCATGTGTGCTCTGAAAAATTCTAAACCATGGCTGCTCTTTCTTAAAGATTGCATTTATGAGGTAAAGTGTAGGATGTTATCACTGGTGTGTGCAAAATGGATACCACACAGATCTCTGTTTCAGTTTCCAGAGGACACAGACTATCCAGTTTGTATTAAACTTTCATTGTGTTCTTAGGTTTATATGGGATTTTCATACAAATTGTAAGTTGGAGAGGCTAACAGAACACAAATCCAAGAAAAGTTACTTAGAATTTATATTCAAAAGCCAAACAAAATAAAAATTAACCATTGGACTAAATAGTATCTTTGATCATTTTTTTGTTTAAACATATTTTAATATCTTTGAAAATTTTTAATAAAGTAGCCCAATTTTCATTCTATCTTGAATTCTTAAAATTGTAGTCAATATTTTTTTAATTTATTCTACAACCAATGTCATAAAAAACCAAAAGTTTTAGATAGATGGGAAGAGATATTACCGTCCTTATTCTAAATGACTGACCATGAGTCATTTATCATTTGAAGTTAAGAAAAAAATATCACTGACCTGTGGGCCTGTATGTCCTCTTCGACCATGAACTACCTAAAACAAAAGGGAAAAAAATAGATATTCTTAGTTTAGAAAAGTTGGTTTGTGTGTGTGTGTGTGTGTGTGTGTGTGTGTGTGTGTGTGTGTGTGTGTGTATGATTTAAATTGGTAACAGATACCTCAAGGCACTGACATAAATAACTGCCACATTGTGCTTAACACATTCAATTACTCAGTGAATTGTGAGAACAGGCTTTTGCCAACTCTGAATTTCTGTGTAGGGCAACAGGTAATTGAAATCATGGACAACCCGAAGCCAGCAACACACAGAGAACAGGTCGTAGCCAGCAACCTACCTCTACCAAACTTGACCAGAGCTGTTCTCGGCTGTAACACTGACTGATCTGAACTTTCTTTCTTATTTTCTCCCAAGCACTACAAAGTCAGTCAGGAATCAGGGATGGACCAGCCAAGGGCAAGGCGCCAGAGGAAAAACTGAGGCTCAGCGCCAGGAACTTCATAATAAATCCTCTAAGCTCAGAAGTTAAAGAGCCAAACTAGTTTGATTTGTTAAAGCCAAGCAAAGTGATTAGCTGTCAGAGAGCAGTCATCTCAAGCATTCGAAAGGGACTTGATTCATTGTATCAATAAAATACCCAATCTAAATAACATTGCTAAAGAGAAAGGGGAGATTTTTCGCTCTACTTAGGGTTAGGGTTTAAGGTACTTTCCTAATCAGTAGTCTGTAGTTCAGATAATCAAGAGACAATGACATGTCCTATCTGACTTAGTCACTTAGTAAAGTCAGAAAAAAACTCATATCCAGGGTTCACAAAATCCAACAGCCGCAAGACAATGTTGTCTTGCTGCAAACTCATGAAAAATGTTGGGTCAGGCCAATATTGCTAAGTGTATTTCAAAATATGTTGTCATCTAGGAAGCAAAGGTGTATGAGCGGGGAAATGTTTCATTTCTTTCAAACAAGAATAAGTCATCTTCAAGGCTCAAATTCTCTGTCAGAGAAGAAAAGGAAGCCATTTTTAAAGTTGGCTCAGAATCTACGAGCATTCGCTGTTCTTGCAGAGGACCCCAGGTTCAGTTCCCAGCACTCAACATCAGGCAGCTCACAACTGCCTACAACTCCAGTTCTAGGGGTCAAAGATCCTTCTCTGGCATTGACAGGCACCTGCATACATGTGGTACATATACGTTCACACACCCACACATACGCATGCAATTTTTATAAGTTAAATAAGAATCTGTTCCTTTTTGCACAATGAATTGTTCCAATTCAAGACAATCCTTCGTCATTCAGAAAAACATCCAGCAGTAGGATCATTTCATTCAGAAAACTCTCTGCTACACCTTGAAGGCTAATAGATGGGAACCACCTCCTCCCAGCACACACATATGCCCTGAGTCATTGACCTTGAGAAATCCACACTCTTCAAGTATTGGGGGAATAGGATTAAATACTACAAATATTTACAAAGGCAGGGCACAGCACGTGCCCAAGGATGGGATGACAGCTTCAAAGACAGATTACAGCCAGTTGGTCAGATGTGAAATCTTCCCAGAGGAAGAGATTTGAAGATTGGTTTCAGGGATCTGTACACCAGGGACCCAGCCTGGGTATTGACGTAAAGGCAGGTAAACAGGAAGTATGGTAGACACTGGCAACAGGGATAAGGGACAAGGAGGAAGCTGTGGGGTCACTAGGCTGGCAGGCTTGTGCCACACTTGGCAGTAGCCCCTTGGGTCTGTAGTGCAGTTAACACATATGGTTGGACCAGGTTTCTGGTGAATACAGCTGGTTGGGGAGATGAGAAGAATTCACTAGTAGGTTTTAAGGGCTGCAGAGCAGAGCTTCACATGAAGGGTGTTTCTCTCCAGCCAGTGTTTGAAACATCGACATTTGCTCCTGTTTGTTTGTATGTGCTTGTGTATGTGGATGCATATGTGTGTGTGCACACGGACGCCAGAAGACATGTCTTAGGTGTCATTTACCTTGTGTTTTGAGACAGGGTCTCTCCATTGGCCTGAAGCACACCAATGAGGCTGGGCTGGATAGCTGGCCCACAAGTCCAGGCATCTGTTAGCTTGCCTTCCCAGTGCTGGGAGCAAAAGGGTCTAGCACCACACCCAGCTATGTTCTGTGGACTCTGCCTCAATTCCTCAGGCTTGCCTGCAAGCACACCACCTGAGCCATCTCTCCCACTCTGCTCCCATGTGGCTTTAAGATCTAATTTTGAAAGAGCTCAATGACATCAATTACCTCATCTCTGGTGTCTTTGCTCGTTCTAAGGCTTGGGGGGCTGGTGTGGTGAGCAAAAACTGACTCCTGTCCCTAGTCAAGGGGATTTAGGCCCAATGGGAGAGACCAAACTTGAAATCTAAGATTACGTAAGTGACGGGAACAAATACAGAAGTGGCCACACAGCGCCATGTGCTGCTTTAAGCTACAAAGTCATGGGAAAAAGACCTTGGCAGACATGAGACACGGAAAGTAGACAAGGAATTAGGGCAAGCAATTTTGCAGCTTTTGTCTAACTTTTTCAAGTGGTTTACATAGGAAAGGAAATCTCAGGCTAGTAGAAGGGTACGCTCAAATGCTGACTGGAGTCTGGTCATATACCCAGAGATCCTGACTCCTCTTTAAAGTAAACGTGAGTAGGCACATCAAGAAAGGAAAGTACCCTCAGGGGACCTGGGGGTGGTGGGAAGGTGTAAGACAGTCACCAGTTCCATAGTTCCCACAGTCTTGCTTTCTGGGTACTTATGAGAACCCTGTTTCCTGGGTAGATGTGACTAATTTGGGACAGAAAGTCACCAGTAAGCAAGCAGGGTATTAACGGCAGATACTCCATGAATTCTGAATCTTACTGGCAGGCTCATGCCCAGTGTTGCTGCCCTGGAGTTCTCTAGGAGGCCTGTAAAGAGGTACCCAGAAGGATGAATGGACAATACTATAAAAACAATCTGGGCCAAATTGGAATGAAAGCCTGCCCTCGTTTGAGGCTACAGTTGCTTCTCATTACCCCTGGCAGAGGATCTGTTCCAATTCTCAGCACAGTCTGGTTCAGGGACCACCACCCCTTCTTATTTCCCACCAATGCCCCAGGGTTGTATTTTCTGGCTGATTCTCCTGCCCTTGGTCCAGGCTAGTATCTTGGCATCACTCTGATAAGAGCTTGTTCACTGGGGAGGCCTGACTCTCTTTCCATCAGTTGTCTTCAAATAGAAGAGGGGTTTACTGCCCCTTCTTCCTCTCCCGGAAGCTCGCATAGTCTGGGGACATTTCTTGTCAGGTACGAGCTTGGCACCCAGTGAGCTGAGGTCAGGGGAGACATGAACATCTTTCTGTGCATAGTCCAGCCATTCCCACAAGCAACACTTCAAACCAAGTGGGGAAACTTTGCTATGGTTTACCCCAGGGTTCTTATTTCCTGTAGAGAAAAGAACTCTTGTTTTGAGCTCTTAGCTCTGGTTCTCAGTGAGTTGCTGGTTCATTGAAGTGTTCAGTGTTTGCCAAGTGAATATAGAATCGACTGGGTTAACTGGATCCCACTTCCCTGCATGCTATCCCTGCCCCCACTACTGGCCACTCTCTAACCACTTGCCAATTCAGCAGCGTTTTACTGCACTAAGGATTCCTCAATGTTCTTCATCCAGATATATATTTTGTGGGTATATAAAGTGCTGGTAATGGAACAGAGAGCTTTGGACATGAGAGAAGGACTCAGCCACTGAGCTCCACCCTCAGACCAGTGTCCACCTATACTTTACAGTTTTATAAATAACATATTCTTTTCTTAAAGAAGAAGAACTTCTTGCAATTATTAAAATAATAAATCCTTACTTAATATTTGAATGCAGATCAAGCAAAAATGTAAAATCATCCCAAATCCTCCATAAAGAAATAAACATTAGCAGGGTGGGAGAGATGACTCAGAGGTTAGGAGCACTTGCTGCTCATGCAGAGGACCCAGGTTCAGTTCCCAATACCCACATGGTAGCTCACAACCATCTGTAGATACAGGGAAACCAATCCCTCTTCTCACTTCTGAGGACACCAGGCATAGGTGCACGTACACACATACAGAAAGACAAAACACTTAAACATTTAAAAAGTATCTAGAAGAAAGAAGTAGTCATTAACTTTTGATAGTCATGATTCCTGCACTTATGGAATTTTTCTGGTAGCATTCTACACAATGGCACTTTTATTGAAGAGGGGGGTCATGTGATTATCCATTTAAAATTTCAGTATTGGATTGGAGTCAGTACTTGTTGCTCTTCCAGAGGACCCAGGTTCAGTTCCCAGCACTCACATGGCAGCTTACAACCATTTGTACCTCTAGTTCTAGGGGATCCAATGCCCTCTGCTGACATCCATGGGCCCTGCGTGAAAGGGTGCACAGACATACAAAATACTCATACGCATAAAAAAAAAAAACAATAAAATCTTTAAAATGTAAATATTACATTTAGCTTCTCTTGAATAGAAAAGTAAAATTAAGGAACCGGAAGCCCAGTGGCACCATTTCTGCCACCCTGTCAATCTCACTTCCTCTTTGTTTTCCTGTGCTCCTCAAGGTCTACCAGTTGGCACCTTTTGTCCTGTCAATTCTTGAAGCATTTACTCAGAGCAAAAATTTGGGCTTTGGTTCTTTCAGACTTGAACTGTTTGCCAGAGTTTCTCTTTTCTCCCAGTAACACTTCTAATGGGGAAGGGGTGGGAGGGGGGTTAGTTTGCCATTTGGGCATGAATATCCCTACTCTCTTTTGTGGTTTGATTAGTTAACCATCTGATTCACTGGCAACGAAGATTGGCCATCTTTGGAAGGGACCCTGTAGACTGAACACCCCTGGGGAGGTGTAGTGGGACATGGAGACACTGTCAAAAACACCTTGGGGTCAAGAGAAATCATGTATCTTTCTCCAGCTTTTGGCATTTAGAAGAGTCTTGGGATTCACATGAAGCCCTCCAGGCCTCAGAGTATCTGTCATAATCTCTATTGACTCCCTGGCCCCTCACTGTTTGCAGCCTTCCTGGCCTCGGTTTCTGGTCACCAGTAATCCAAACAAAACACAATTCAGTGTCTCTCCATCCTTTATGGTCTCCTCTGCTCATTGGGATGTATGGGGCTATCCCCTGTTCCTCTCAGAATCGACATTTCAAATCTGAAGAGCTGTGTTCGCCAGTAATTTCTGGATGATGAAGTGACTGAGAGAAATCTAATCCTGGTTTCATAACTAAGTGGCATGTGAACTTGCTCTCTGTAGTCCACACACAAAGCTAGTTGGCCGGTGTCAGTCCTTGTCTGTGGCTGGAAGATGGGGTCATTGAAGCTTCTTACTTTATTTTGCTGAGTTGCACAAGAGAGGACTAGCTGAGGTTGTACCTCTACTAGTCCTGCTTTGACTCCTGCATGACAAAGAGGAAACTATCACCAATGTGGGGACCTCCTCCTTGGAAGTTGTGCGGTTTGATATGACCTCTGGGGGCCACAAAACAATAAATACACATTCCTTCACAACAGGATTTCTGGGGAGGCCTTCTTAACACTGAAAATGTTTTGCAGGGGGATGTAAGCCTGCAAGGATGCCCTTTCAGAAAGCTAAGAGCAGAGGGTAAATACTCCCTCATCTCCATATGCATTGAAGCAACCGTAGCAAAACCCAGTTGCTAACAATTACACTCTGCACAGTTTGAATGTAATCTCCGTTCCTATTTCTATTCCCTAGCTGCGTGAAGAACATGGGTGTACTTCCAGATGTGAAAACACTTTCCTGGCGAGTCTAATAGCTAGTTTCATAAACCAGTTCTGCCCAGAAAACACAATGCCTCCTGAGTGCCACCTACTCAACTAGTTTTTATTTGTGCTCAATTTTAAGACATTTTGCATTTTGAGAGATGGGGTGAGCAGGCTGGATAGCTAAACAAAGAATGGAAAAGAAAATGCTGTGAAATGAGACAAAATTGGTGTAATTTAGACTGTAACGCAGGTGTGGAAGTGAATTCCTTTAAATATCTTATTGGATAAAGGCTTTCTATTTGGAATCTCTGTGTGCTTTTCTAAGCAGCCACACATGGAATGTTTTAAAGTGTGTATTTAAACAAAGCCAATAAAATAAACTAAAAACAAAATAAAACTCCCCCCAATGGGTTCCACAACATACTGGCTAGCTTTTGTCAACTTGACACAAATCTGGGAAGAGGATATTTTAATTAAGAAAATGCCTCCATAAGATTGGCTTGCAGGCTTGCTTGTGGGGTATTGTCTTATTCATGGTTGATGTAGGAGGACCCAGCTCTGATGCCACCACTGCTGGACAGGAGATACTAGGTTATGTAAGGAATCAGGCTGAGCAATCGAAAAGGAGCAATTCAGTAAGTAGCATGCCTCGATGGATTCTGTTTCAGTTTAGCTTCTGCCTCGAGTTCTTGCCCTGACTTGCTTTAGTCATGGTGTGTGAGTTGTAAGTTGAAATAAACCCTATCTTCCCCAAGTTGCCTTTGGTCATGGTGTTGTGTTCTATCATAGTGCCAGAACCCCTAAGGTATTCAACAGCCTGATCTAACCCTTGGCTACATGCCTACAACAAACCTTCTCTTTAGTTCTCTTATAACTTCTTTTATTTCCAATTTTTAATTTTTGAGAATTTTATATATGAGTTCACTATATTTAACATTATTTTTACCCCTCCATCTCTCTCTACCCTAAGACATGACAAGGATGCTATATCCTTTAAAATCTCAATTATCACTGCCTAAATAAGCCCTGCATGTTGACATTAGCAGTAGACCTGCCGATACGGACGAAGAACTTTAGGTTGCTAATCAATGGCTGCTGAGGGAAGGAGAATCAGTTTTCTTCCCAACTTTCTTAATAGTCATAAAATTTAGCAGACAATGAAGCTTGGACACTGAGTGAAGTCACTGGCATCTTCAGTTAAGTCAGCACGCAAGCTAAACATGGACCACTTTCCCCTCATTGACAAATACTCTTTGCTCTCAGCATGGCAATCTTTCCTTCTGGGTAATTTCCTGTACAGCCACCACTTTCTTACTTAGGCTTCCGGGGCTTTACCAGGTCAGCCCCATTCTGAGACAGCTCAGTGTCTCTAGATAGCATCCCTAGCCATCGACAATCCCACCAACTCCCCACAATCTGCTACTTTCATCACAGCTATGGGATCCATGAGTCTAGAAGCTCCTTGCCTGGAAGGACTCTTACCATCTTTCTTCTTGAGCCTGGTGTTCCAGGAGAGCCTGGCCAGCCTCTTCTGCCCTGCCAGAGGAACAAAAGAATGTGTGACGGCAACATTACATCGCTTACAGGTCTCGTTTTAACATCTGTCCATGTACCAGAAGGGCTTATATGAGGGATAGAGTCATCTTTTCTGAACTGTGATTCTGTCTTTCTTTGGTCATAAATCACACCCCTATGTGGGTCACAGGGGTCAGCATCACAACCC
Source organism: Uromys caudimaculatus (assembly GCA_028551405.1). Lineage (NCBI taxonomy): Eukaryota > Metazoa > Chordata > Mammalia > Rodentia > Muridae > Uromys > Uromys caudimaculatus. The sequence continues at coordinate 16,594,444 of CM052706.1, read as the reverse complement.
CAACAACATGGCTTCAGGCTTCAACTGTTCATTGTCATGTATGCATTGGATTGTGTATGTGTGTATTTGTGTGGGAGCCTGTACATGTATTCAGGTGCATATGGAGGCTAAGAGGTTGACAGATGGTCTCTCTCAATTGCTCTCCACCTTATTGTTTTAGACAGGGTCTCTACCTAGAGCTGAAGTCCACAAATTCAGCAATGCTAGCTGGTCAAAGAGCAGAGGACCTTCTTGCCCAGTGTGAGATTACAGGTCTATGCCACAACAGCTGCCTTTTAAAGTAGGTCCTGGGGATCTGAACTCAGGTCCCCCTGCTTTCATATGGAGCACTTTACCAAGTGAGTCAACTTCCCAGACCCCAGTTGAGATTCCTACCTTTGGACTGCTTCTTTGCCTACCCTGTGTAGATTAACACCTGCCCATGAATAAAACCTCAAAATTCCCCTGAGTTCAAAAGTATGGAATGATTGATTAGCAAGGTTTACATGGGGGTGGGTTTGGTGTATGAAGCAGGTCGTGGACAAAATCTGAGAAGGAGGGAACATGGCTGACTCCTTCCTACCACATCCGGTTTCTTCTCTGCAGGGAGTTAGCAAGGGAGCTTGCTCATTAAAAGGCACCAGAGACACACATTATCCACATCCTTTTTTTGTTTTGTTTTGTATTTTATTTTTCAAGACAGGGTTTCTCTGTATAGCCCTGGCTGTCCCGGAACTCACTCTGTAGACCAGGCTGGCCTCGAACTCAGAAATCCACCTGCCTCTGCCTCCCAGGTGCTGGGATTAAAGGCATGCGCCACCACTGCCCGGCATCCACATCATTTTTTAAATCCTAAGTAATAGGCTAAAGGGACTAAACTGTGGTCTGTGAGATTTCAGAACAACCCCCAGAGATTTGCCTTGTGGGAGGAACCACCCCATTACCAGCTCTCACCTTTCCAGAGCAGGCTAATAGGGCTGCATCTTCCTAGCATGTGTGGCTAGCATCCTAGCATCCCTGGATACTGGGATGGCCAACAACTCTGGTAGCCCTTTAAAAAAAAAGTCTTTCTATTAAACCAAAAAGTCCTTCCTTTTAAGCTAGAGCTTAAATGCTTGTATTCATGTAGACCTTGTGAGTGTAGCTTAGTGTGGCCAGTTGACAATGTTCCTAATGTCTCAGTTCAGAAGTTGACAATACTTCTAATGTCTTGCAGCAAGAAATAAGCAGGAGTGAAAGATTTGTTCTTTTTGCGTCCCACAATAGTTGTTTTTGTTTTGTATTAAGCATATTCTCTTAGTCTAAATCCCTCCCCAGGTGTTTTAGATTCTAAGATTCCAAGCCTCTCAGCCACCTCAGTAACAAATTGACTTCCAAATGCCCACATAATTACTTGTCTTCCAAGGTCTCCTTTCAAGCCCTTGGGTCCTTGTATGCTACTGTCATGTCCAGGAGTTCCCTAAAGAGAGAGAGAGAGAAAAAAAAAAAAAGGTGAACAAGTTTTTAATAGACTGTGAATTCAATAAAGAAGGCAGAACCGGGTTGAAGTGACAGGTGGCTCATAAGTATTTGATTCGTCTTCTTGGCCTGCTATTAGCAGATGCAGTGGATACCCAAGGTAAGCACTTGGGGAGAGAGAAGTGCTCTCTACAGGAGGCTTGGCCAAGGGAAGCGAGAGGGGACTAGAGACTGTCTGCCCTTCTCTCTTGCTTTTCCTCTTTTCCCAGAGTCCCAGGCAAATGTGCACTTGAGAACTTGTGGGATTCCTCTTTTCTTCTTGGGAGAAGTTAAACACTTGTGACATGGTCATCACACCCCTGCACAAACTCTGACCGGTGCTGAAGATCATGCCCGTCACACTGCATGAGCAGGACAGTTGCCAGGGAAGGGAGACACTGGGGAGCTGCCTCTGAGTTACCAAGGAGCTCTAGGATATAGATTTTGCCGAGTCTCCCTCCCTCCTTCCCTTGCTGGGGTGGCCTTCAGGTACCCCTAAGTTACCAGTGCCCCTGTAAATAACCCCCTTTATTTATGTCCCCATAATAAACTGGATTAAACTCACTGGTTCACTAGACTAGACTTGGATGCAACCTGTTTGTCCCCAAGTTCTAATCTCGTATGCTCATCCCTGGTTTTTTAGAAAAACCTGAACTCTGGAGGTTCCTTTTTCAGTATTCACCCAAACATCCCAGCAGCAATGTGCTGGAAATCGCACCATTGTCAGATATCATCCTCAGCAGGCAAAACTATAAGGCTTCTAACTTGGGGACCACAGTCAAACTGTGCATGCACGGTGCTGAGACCATCAATTGAGCCTGTCAAACCAATCGATGCTCCAATAGGGCGAGAAGGAACAGCAGTAATGCAGCCCTGCAGAGTGCCAGCTGCCACGCTGGTCTGCTGACAGCACCCCTGATTGCCTCCAATCAATCAATAAGCAATTTGCAACCACCAACAGGGATGGGGCACTGTTCCAGATACTAGTAAGCCTTTTTATTTATTTATTTTTTAAATAGTGTTTGGACTCGGACTTCAGTAGCTTATAAGATAATAGGGAGAAAGAGAGGAACTGGATTTATGATAAGATTGTTATTACTAAAATGTGCTTGATTCTCCTCTCTGCCAAACCAGGATCATTTTCTACATTTTCATTTCCTCCTCAAGCTTAAATAGTCGTCTCTTACATCATCACCAAACGTGGATGTACCTGAATGAAACAACTGGAAAGCTATTGTTTCAGAGAGGACGATGAGAAGGAAGGCCACCTGCAGGATTTAGTCAGTCACTTATTTATGTTGAGACAGATTCTCTTATGTAGCCTTGGCTGGTCTGGGAACTCTCTATGTAGACCAAAATGGCCTTGAAGTCATAGAAATCTGCCTGCCTCTGCCTCCTGAGTCCTAGGAATAAATGTGTATCAACCAAGCCCTGCTCAAATCCAAAGTTTTATTCCCCTGGACAAATCTAATCGGAGGATAAAAAGAATTGCACACCAGCGTTTCAGAACAGAACCTCCGACCTCTGTATGTTCACAAGTTGCTTGGTCAGTGTGAGTATAAACTATTTAACACAAATTTATGACCAAACATGGACTTCTAGTGCCAATGTATTGTCAGGTGATGAACTTACTAGTCTCTGTAAATCAGAGAGAGGTTTTGCTCAGTTTTCTCCCTGTATTATCTGAAAATTTAAAAAGTCACCATCAAAGCTGGGTGTTTGTGTGTGTGGGGGGAGACACACCTGTGATCCTAGTACTTGGAAGGTAGAGGCAGGAGGATTCAGAGCTCAAGGCCAGCCTTAAACAAGCAAACAAAAATCATCTAGTCAAAATGGGAAATTCCAAAATATTGTTTAGATATTTTCTGGGAATTTGTGTTACTTGCATGAATTCCTGAAGAAAATCTGATCCTATGTGTGGTCTGTTTATTCTGTCAATATTGCTCTTCCCAATTTTTCCTGAAATAGCAATCTGCTAAAACCACATACACAAAGTACAGAGAGCTGTTTTAAACCTGAGCTGCACTTTTACAAGCAGGTGAGAAAGGACAGCTAAACACTGGGACCTATCTAAGGTCAGTGTAGCTGACACAGCCAGAGGCTCTGGTGGGACCAACTGTCAGCCATCTTAACATCATACATCATTGCTCTCAAAACTAAAAACCCCCTTTCAGTATTCAAGTTCTTTAGACAAAGATGAAAAAGCTAACTCTGCATGGTACATGTGTGGAGTTCAGAGGATAACTTGGCAGAGTCAGTTCTGTCCACACCTTCATGTGGTTCTGGGATTGAACCTGGGGCATCAAGTACCTTTACCCACTGAGTCACCAAGCCCATCTGATTTGAAAAACACACTATAGTCACAATGTCCATGGCAGACAATTAAGAGAATATCTGATTAAAAAAATTAATGGAAATTGTGTATTGATGCCTCAAATGAGCTTGTTGTGGTCATTGTATCAAGCTAAAATGTTTACACTCTAGAGCCACCATTTCTTGCTTACCCTTTTGTGAAATGACTTACTGTTTCCTGAAGCTACATGATATACCTTGAAGTTATTTGAAATTATCAGGAGATGCAGACCAGCACACAGCATCATCTTCAGGCAGATTCCTGTTTAAACTCTGTATTTGTGTGCATGTGCACACTCTGTGTAGGCACGTGTGTGCCATGACATATTTGTGGGAGTAAGAGGGTAATTTGCTGGAGTCAGTTCACTCCGCCTACCATGTGGGTCTCAGGGGTTGAACTTGGGCCCTCAAACTTGATGATGAATGGCTTTACCCATGGAGCCAGCCATCAGCCCTCTGTTCTTGAAATAAAACTATTTGCCATGCATACATTTACAGCATTGACACCGCACTAAATCTCCAGTCTAATCAACATATTGTGTAGCCAAGAGGCTATCAGACAAATGTCCCTTCAATGCTCAGTTCCCTACACCCTCCCTCAGCATTTTGAAAATAGTTTTCATAGACTGTAGGTGTGCTAATCAACACACATAACACTAACCTTGTCCATATGGTGGGAGAGTGACTCACTACAAGCTTTTTGAAAAATGTTTGTGCACTAGCTGAGCAAGCCAGGGGGAGCAATCCAGTAAGCAGCATTCCTCCACGGCCTCTGCATCAGCTCCTGCCTCCAGGGTCCTGCCCTGTGTGAATTCCTGTCCTGACTTCCTTCAGTGATGAACAGCAGTGTGGACGAGTAAGCTGAATAAACCCTTTCCTCCCCAACTTGCTTCTTGGTCATGGTGTTTCATTGCAGCAATAGAAACCCTGACTAAGACACTTCTGGAACTGTAAAGATTATGCTCAATATAGGCATACATGCCACCATCCAGAAATTCTGCTCCTAAGCTATATACTTGATGTAATGTACATACCAAAGGACATGCAAAAGAATATTCATGGCAGTACTATATTAATATAAATACCACACACATCTATTAATAATAGAATGGATAAATGTATGATAAATACCCAATGCAATACTATACAGTGTGATCTTGAGTGATGTGTTACAGACAGCATGAATGCATCTCCCAACTATGAAGTGGAGCAAAACCAGCCAGAAACAGAAGATCACATATACAATGATCCCATTCACATGAAGCTTGAGGGCAGTTAAACCTGATATCCCGTGTTAGTTCGGTGATGACCCTGGGGAGGGAGGGAGTGACTGGAGCATGCGCCAGGGGCTTCTAGGATTCAGGCCTGTTTTAGTTCTTTACCCAGATGATGAGCACATAGGCGTCTTCCAGTGAGCAAGCCCATACTTTTGCAGGGGGCGCTATGCTGATGTGTGTCACAGCTCACCAAAAAGCTCAACAAACATTTTCATTTCTTAAAAGAAGCCCTAGTTCATGGCTGTTCTTAGAGTCACTGAACTGTGGGCATGCTGAGGGAACGCCCATGGCACTGCACTGGCTTCCACTGGTGTGGAGTGCTCCGGCACTGATGTGCACATTGCGCCTGCTTGGCTGGATTGTAACCTTACATGAGCAGGTAGGCTCACACCCTGACAGTTGCCTGACAGAACCCTCCCCGTGTCCTTGGTTTGGGAAGATGAAGCTGCTATTCTCAACAGAACTAGAATCTTGGAAGAACAGACAAAAGTGGTTTTTCTTTCTTCTGTGCTTTTTCGAAGTGCTCAGGAAAATAATCGAATGGACTAGAATTCCTTCCTAACTCTGAGGCACAAGAATGAACATGAAGAAGATATAGGCACAGAAACTGCATTTAATTTCTCCAGTTAAGACTTCAAAGTTGTAAGCTTAGGAGTGTGCCCACAGCGCCTTAAAATGAGACACCTCTCTGCTATGGAAGGGAGCCCACAGGGCACTTACCGGGTCTCCTCGCAGGCCCTTTGCTCCACGGTCACCAGAAGCCCCTCTCTTGCCTGGGCTTCCCTAAAGTTAAACACAGACCAGAACAAAGAACAAGATGGGAGGTTTTAATAAATGTAATAAGCATAAAGAAAGGGCTTAAATTCTCTCTGGTTTGAATAATTAAATATTTTTCCACTGAGGTTGTTTTAAAACTGGAAGAAGGAACTACCAAAAAAAAAAAAAAGTTCTTGGCATCAAATAAGTGACCCCATGGTGACCTCCATTATTTACCACACTCTGAACTCTGTCCCTGGTACATTTGTCACCTTGCTTGACTATCCGTCTTCTGCAAAGGATTTTTTTTTTAATCTTTTGTTTTAATGAGGCAGTGGAAAGTCGAAGTTCATGCCATTTGCCTAAGGACATCTCACAACTAGAAAGTGGATTTCAAAATCAACTGCTCACACCATGAAGAGCAAGCAGAAGCCTAGGGGGTGAGTGGCTGCCTCTGTGTCCCAGATGGAGAGGAAGGAGAGCCACGTTCTCTCAGCAGCTGCCTCACACCACAGCCTCAGCCAACGCACACCCTCGTTCTTAATGCAGTAGCTTCTTACACGGCCCCAATACTTTTGTCCTCCTTATATCTGTTCATTTCTCACGTTAACTGTGAACTGAATCATAGTGGGCAATATCCCCCCCCCCCGTGTGTGTGTGTCTGTCTGTCTGTATGTATGTCTTGTTTTACACAGGGCCTCATTATGTAGCCTTGGCTGGCTTGGAGCTCACTATGCAGACAAGTGGCGCTCAAACACAGAGAGCTACCCACCTTCTTCCTGATGATTGCGCCGCCATGCCTGGCCCTTCCCCTAGACTGAGGACTGTGTGGCTCAATGGGACTCAAGAGAAAGAAAAGGGAGTGTTGCTGTAAGAGGCTCAAGACCTCAAGACACCATGAGAGGCCTTCTGTTTCCAGCTGCCCCCCACAGAAAAGTCATGGTCAGTGTGCTAAGAAACACATGTACACAGTACAGACCTGAGTCAAGGTTAGCCATGCTCGGTCCCAATAGCAGAACCCATCAGACACATGAAAATTAGCGTTCATCAGTACTTGTCCCTAAGTCAGTCTGTAGCTACATCCGGTGACCAAGTCTAAGGAAGTTGTTTTATTTATAAGCTGTGCAGGTTCATAGTTTCTGAGTCTTGAATCCCTACCTGAGAACCCTCATCACCCCTGTCTCCTCTTCTTCCAGGAATCCCACTGTCACCCTAGAAAATGGAGAAGGGAAAATCCAAATTCTCATCTTCTCTACGAGAGCCAGTTGAGGAGGGCATCTGTGGTAGGAGGCAAGCGTTGTACCTGTTCTCCATTTAGTCCATCAAGCCCATCTTCCCCAATGTCACCCTGCAGAGACAGATGTGATTAGAACATAGAGCACATCTGACAGATACACCAAAACCAAAAACAGTCTCGGAGGTTATAGGTTGAGCAACAGCCTCTTTGTTAGGTGAGGCCTGGGTAATGTCGAAGATTAGTTTCAGTGATAGAAGCTGTCATGCCAAACAGAGCCTGCCTGCAACGAGAGGCAGAGGTAAAATGTAAATCAAGACAATGTTGAGTTCATGGTACCCCAGTCAGAAGGCCAAATACCAACAAAATGATGGACAACAAACGCCAGAAGGGATGATGGGAAAAGGGAGCCTCATTCACTGCTGCTGGGATTGCAAACTGCTGTGGTCACTATGGAAACCCTTGTGAGAACTATCAAAAGGCTAAAAATAGAGTCTACCATATGACCCAGCTACACCACCTTGGTATACACAAAGGACTGACATCATTCTACACAGTTACTAGCTCAATCATGCTCATGACTGCTCTGCTCACAATAGCTAGGAAATGGAAACAACCTAAATGTCCTTCAGATGACAAATTGATAATGAAACTGTGCTATATGCACACTATGGAATACTATTCAGAAAGATACACGACATCTCATCTGCAGGTAAATGATGGGACTAGCAAAGACCATAGTGAGTGAGGGAACCCAGACCCAGAAAGGCAAATGCTGCGTGTTCTTGCTCATTGGAGATCCTCACTCCAAATCTTCAGATGTGAGTATGCAGCCTGGAGTGACTGCAGAGCCCAGGAGAGTAAAATGGGACATTGTCAGGATAGGGAGGTTAGGGAGCAGGAGGGCAATAGCAGGGTCCAAGCAATCCAATTGGGGAAATGGGAAAGGGGGGCTCCTTAGGGAGTGGGAGGGAAGAAAATCCAGGAGGAGGAGGGAAGTGGGTAAAATACCAATAAGGATGCCTGCTAAGGCAGTAAGGAATCATATTAACTATTTACCAAAATGACCCTATAGTACATTTAATTCAGTGTATAAATATAAATACATAATTTTGGTGAGCTTTTATTTGGACTGACAACAGTCTCTGTAAGAGCCAGAGACCACCTAAAAATAAAACCAATACCAGACAAGAGAAGCCCTCTTTTGAATTGTTGGCCAGAGCTGTCCACGAGACCCCCAAACATACAGCCTATTACTATTGTCCTTGGTTGCCCCACAGAGGTGGAAGGTAAGTCCCCGCTGCTGAAGACTCCACCCATCTCAGACCCAGAGCCCAGAGACTCAGAACTAGAATTGACCTTAATGCCTCCCCCCTGAGGACTAGCCCTTATCCTTCATGGTACCAGAAGGCACCACATAAGCGTCCAAAGAGGGGAGACAACCAACTGTCCTGCCAGCTATGATGCCCATGAACCACCAAGACCAGCATTGCACGATAATCCTAAGGGCGCAGTAGTGGCATGACACCTTGGTGGTAACCGACAACTCTCTAACTGTACTTAAGACTCGCTCAGCAAGAGTAAAAACATGGTACTTGAAACCTAG
>CM052706.1:16565368-16585243 GCA_028551405.1 Uromys caudimaculatus | reverse complement strand
AACTAAGACTAAATGGTAATTGTGTCTCCAACATTCAACACATTTTATTCCCTACACCCAAAACAAAATGGAAACACCAACCAACAAACAAGCCAAACAAGTGTACGGATTGAAGCCTGGTTAACTTTGAAACACACCAGTCAGCTGTCCGAGCCTTGTGGCTGGGAGGGTTTTATCATTTTGGAAAGGACATCCCATAATATGCTTGTGCACCCCTTTGAAGCTTTATCAGCCCACATTCCAGCCTCATCAGCCTTCAGCTCACAGCTTGGCTACAGGAGCCTTACATTCCTGATTGCTGGACTAATGGCTTTGAGTTGATCTCAATAAGCACTACTTTATCTTTTTGTATTCGTGATTGTTTCCTTAATTTAAAAAAAAATTAAAAATATTCATTTACTTTTGGGGCACCACACGGGGATGAGGTCAGAGGATAACTTGCAGCAGCCGCTTTCCTTCTTACACCATGTGGGTTCCAGAATGGAGCTCAGTTGTCAGGATTAGGGGCAAGTGCCCCTCCCATCTGAGCCATCTCGTTGGCATAACAACCGCTTCTTTTAAAAATAGCTCCCTACTTGGAGTTAATATTCCCATTTTTTTAAAAAAAACTTTCTCAAGCACTCAAGTAGAAATTAAACTGTTCTAAGATAATTTTCAACCTAATAATTTAAAATCAGTATCTCTTGTGAAATAGAAAATTAATGTAGAGGACTTGGCTGGAATAATCAGACACAATCCAAAGTTGGAACAGGATCTAAAGCAAGGCTGCAGAAAGACAGTGGCCCCTAACCAACTTCATGACATTCAACCTTTGACCTACCCATTGGGTTCTTACAAAGACGGGAGACTGGAGCTCAGGAAAGTACACTTGGAGAGAGCTATCGATGTGCTCTGAGCTTCCTCACATATGAGAAGCAATTTCCTCTTTAGTTCAAGAGGAAGGGGCTTCACTTCATTTTGAAGCTACTTGAAACTCAAGTAGCTTCGAGTAACTTGAAAAGTAGCTTTGAGTTAACTTAAGTCTGGAGATTGGAGGAATGAGACCCGGGTCGCATGTGTTTTCTGTGAAAGGGGGGCCCATTTCCAAGATGGAATTCTAGTGTTTATGGGGACAGCTGACTTACCACTGTGGCCTGCTATGAATAAGCAGTAAAAGGAACTGTTTCAGGGTCCAAGAGGAAGGGGCAGACACCACCCAGAATCCAGACATACCTATCTCTTCTCAAAGGGATCATCATTGACACATTCCTCTAAAAATTGGCTTTGTAGAGATACAGGCAGTGGAGACAGAATGGGAGCTCTTAAAGGATGTTCCCACTCCAGAACTCAGCACTGGGTGTGGGTACCGGTCAGAACACCAGAGTCTGACCAGTGCCATCCAGTGAAACGATTCTGTTCCTCTCACCCTTCTCTTTTCCCCAGAACATTGGAGAATGGCCAGAGACCAGGGTCAGCAAGAGAGGAGGGACGGGCTGGAGAGATGGCTCAGTGGTTAAGAGCACTGACTGCTCTTCCAGAGGTCCTGAGTTCAATTCCCAGCAACCACATGGGGCTCACAACCATCTGTAATGGGATCTGATGCCCTCTTCTGGTGTGTCTGAAGACAGCTACAATGTATTCATGAAATAAAGAAATCATGAAATACATGAAATAAATAAATAAATCTAGAGGGGGGGGGACAAGGGCCGAGAAAAGGAGTAGTGTGAAAGAAAGGAACAGGATCAGTGGGCAAAATGTCAACCACCTATGGCCTTGTCACTTGCAACAGGTGAGCATCTCATGGAAGGCTGGAAAAGTAAAAGAACCTTGGCTGGAGCTTAAAGTTTCCGGAGTTACAGTGGAGTACGCATGCTAATCACCAGTGAGAGGCTCATTCCTGCCAATGAGGTGGCTGGGGGAAGATCCAGCCCTTAGGGATGCATTTAATGAGTTAATGGTAGGCAAAAAACGGAGGGTGTCCTGAAAGGTCTTACCTGTCAACTTGACTACATCTAGGATTGACTAAAACCCAAGCTGCTGGGCATAGAAGATGATTTTTTCTTAATTTTGAATTAGGAAGACCCACTTTAAATTCCAGCCTTTTAAGGTGGAAAGAACCACCTGGGCCACACCTTCTGGAGGCAGCCTAGATACAGAACATGGAAGAAGGAAAGTCTCCCTCTCTCTAGAACTCACTCCCTTCCCTTCCCCTCCCCCTTCTCTCTGCCTACTTGCTCTTACCCTAGCTAGCAAGTCCATTCCTTCACTGGCATTAGAGCCTCGTCCTTCAGGATCCCAGCACATCCTGAAGACTAGTTGAGACATCCAGCCTCATGGACTTGACTCTTGGACTTTGTCAGTAGACAGCCCTTGTTGGACTAGCTGGACCATAGCTTGTAAGTCAGTCTAACAAATCCCCTTTCTATATAAAGAAAGAGAGATTTATTCTGTCAGTTCTGTTCCCTTAGAGAGCCCTGACTAATACAGAGGGACTTCAGAATTCCTAGGTGGGTCAGGCCTATTCAGGGTCAGGTTTGAACATGAATCATCTGGCAAGATCCTCACAAAGGCGCCTTGAACCAGGTGATGCTCAGTCACACTCCGCAAAGGAAAACATTCAGCTCTGAGAAGCAACTCGTCCCAGGACAGATGGCATGAGCAGGGAGCTGTGGCCATGCTTTTAGTCTCGGCTGCCTCTAAATGATCCCGTGACTTTCCTGTCCTGGGTGGAAGTCTGTGGTTAATGTTTACCACGGATACTCAAAATAATCATCAATCCATAGGGTGTCTTCGTAAGAAAAATAAAAGCAATTCTTCCAAAACTTTTCACCTACCAGGAAAATGTCAAAATGAATGCCTCCCCCCCATGTGTGTGTGTGTGTGTGTGTGTGTGTGTGTGTGTGTGTGTGTGTGTGTGTGCGCATGTACCTAGAGGTCAGAGGTCAACCTCCAGTGTCATTCATTTCCTTGGGTACCACAGACCTTATTTTTTAAGACAGAGTCTCACATGGCCTGGAACTAATTTCCTAGGCGAGGCTGACTATCCAGCAAGCCCCAGGGATCTTCTTGTCACTGTCTCTCCAGGCCCGGGATTACAGCCATGAATCATCACATCTGGCTGTTTTACATGGGTCCTGGGGGGAGGGGTCAAACTCAAGTCCCTGTGATTGCACATAAACACTTCACTGACTGACTGAGCTCTCCAGGCCCCAAGTGTGGCCATTCTTAAGAAGATAATTATTAACTTCTGTGGTAAAGGTATAGACCTAGAGATGATCCCTTCCCACCCCACCCATATGGGATCACTGTTTGCTCTGTAGGCCTATGGCCAGGCAACCAAAATCCATCAGTCAGGCCATTTTCTCTGTGACATATTCTTCAATCTCAGGAAGCAGCTGGATTGTGAACAATGGCCTATCTCTTGCATCTTCTAAAGTCAGGCATCTCTATTCACAGAAGAGCCATGCTCCCCCCTGGGAGACAGTGTGAATAGAAGCCACAGGGTCTCTATTTCTCTCTTTCTCATTCCACGGTTCACAAAACACATACACTTCATATCTGTGAAAAAGTTCAAGTTGAAATTCAGAGGCACAAATCTAAATTCTCTCTGCGGGCCCCGGGGGAGATAAACAGTTGGAGGAACCTGTCAGTGGAGGCAGTGGGGAAATCAAAATGAAGAACTCAATACTTACTGCTCTCACCACCTGAGGTACAGATGTTACGAACGATTCTTTTCTTCACCTTTTTTAGCTCGTCAAAGTTATGCACCGTCAATTTTTTCTCTGCTGTCCCCGTGATCTGAATCAGCTGCTGGTCATCCACGTCCCCAATGCCCACCGAGTAGATGTCCACACCTTTGTGTCTCAGCTCCTCAGCGGCCTGAGCTACCTCATCTTGGGACCGGCCATCTGTGAGGACCAGCAGCACCTGAGGGGTACCTGCATTGATCCTGCTGCCCGTGTCTGGCCGAAAGTAATGCTTCACCTTCCTGAGTGCATCTCCAATGTGGGTGTATCCAAAGATCTGCTGGATGCCCTCAATCTGTGTGGATATCTCCTTCTCCCCTGTGAATGTCCCCAGCAGAAACTCTGACCTGTAGCTGTCGCTGAACTGTGCCACTCCTACGCGGACCCTGTTGAGGCTGACATCGAAGTCTTGAACGACTGATGCCAAAAACTCCTTCATCTTCTGGAAGTCATTTGGATGGATGCTGTTGGAACCATCCATGAGGAATACAAGGTCAACCTTTTCAATTTCACAATCTAGAGAGAGGAAAGGAAATGAGATAAGGCCAGGTGACTATTCTTTAACCTGCCAGGAGTAAATTAAATGACTGCAACTCTACAGAAAGAGTAGTTTGAAAGTGGTTTCTTTTCTCGTGCTACTCTGTGGTCACATTAATTGGAGAATAAATAAATACAAATGATTCTTTCATACAGGCAGCAGGAGTCATGCACCGCTAATCCATCCCGTCCTGTTTCTCTTGGCTCTGTCCCTTTGGTCGTTTGCCATTTTCTGTTCTGACAATTCGGAGGACAACTGCACTACACAAGAGCTTCTCTCCACATCTGCAGTCACATCCTAACCTTTCCAGAAGGCCGGGACGGTAGTAGCACGCAAACAACATTAACACGCATCCACACAGAGATTCAAACAGAAGCAGATGGTTGTATCTTTGACTTGGCTTCTCTGGGCCAATAAATTTTTTTTCTGTTTTATTAGGGAAAATTGTTAAAAGCATGCTTTCTGCTCTCCATCTGACCTTCCTCTTCTATCAGCTTCTCTCTCTGGTGTATGTAGGCAAAAATACCAGCTTAAGGAAAAAACTGTCTTCGAGCACACAATGCAATATAGTCAGAGATAATTCTGTTTCATTATTGTAGCAAATTCAAACCAAACAGAGCAAGGGAGGTTGCTGCCAATAGATAAGTCATGCCTACCCACTCATCCATATCCTTTAACTTATGCTAAGTCCTGTCGCTGAAATTCCAGGGTTCCCAACACTGACCCAACTTAACTTTTTAAATTACGTGTGTGTGTGTGTGTGTGTGTGTGTGTGTGTGTGTGTGTGTGTGTGTGTGTACATTAGTGCATAGGTGTGTGGTTATGTACACCCATTCATGAAGACCAGAGGGGACATTAGGTGTTTTGACTTATTCTCTCCTTTGTCCCTTAAAACAGGGTCTCACTGAAAGTGCAGCTAGGCTGGTGCCAGTGAGCACCAGTGACCCTCCTGTCTCAGCTCTCCCTTGGAGCTAGGCTTACAGGCACAACTGCCTTTTAAATGGGTCTGGGTTCTCATACTTGCTTGTCCAGCATTCTCACTCTCTAAGCACCGCCTCAGTCTCAGGCTAATGCTCAGTGTAGTTTCAGGAAAAGTTAAAGATGGCAGATTTCCTACAGCCTGGATAAGGGAGAGGAAAGCAGATAAATCAATCCCTCAGGAATTGATGAGCTCATCATACTGCTCTGCTTCTGGCCCATACTTAGCAGACTTTCTTGCTTCGTGGGGGAAGTTTCAGTCAAAATGTACAGTTGTCAACTTGCACAGAGAAGGAGAAATAAAATTTTAGGCATTGGCCAACAAAGAAAGCTAAGATTGGTCCTCATTCCTAGTAACAAACAAAGGTTGTTAGTTTGTCAGAGAAAAAGCTAGTGGCTACATCTAAGGAGGTAAAGCTTACAACAAACAAAACAAGACAAAACTAGAAAAACTATATCATTTTGAAAAAGAACTGCACCCTCATGTTGGAATTGTGGATCAACAGTGATTGCTCTAATAAGAATATTTTATTTCTTATAATTTTTTAGAACACAAAATTGCTTATACATTTCCCCACCAACTAGTCCTCCTTTTTGGAAAACAAATTCTGTCTCTTTTTGAGAAAGACTGTGGTAGCTTGTATATGCTTGGCCCGGGGAGTGGCACTATTAGGAGGTGTAGTCTTGCTGGAGTAGGTGTGTCACTGTGGGCGTGGGCTTTAATACCCTCATCCTAGCTGCCTAGAAGTCAGTCTTCTGCTAGCTGCCTTCAGAACAAGAGGTAGAACTCTCAGCAACTCCTGCACCATGCCTGCCTGGCTGTTGCCATGGTCCTGCCTTGATGATAATGGACTGAACCTCTGAACCTGTAAACAAGCCTCAACTAAATATTGTCCTTACAGGAGTTACATTTGGTCATGGTGTCTGTTCACACAGCAGTAAAACCCTAACTAAGACAAAGACCTTAGGGGAAAAAAGTCTAGGAATTGTTTTTCACTTTTTGGGGGTGGGGAGGAAGTGAGCAGGGTCACACTACATAGGATGTTTAGTCTGGAACTCAGAGCGCAGTCTAGGATGGCCTCCAACTGCCTTAGCCTCCTCCGAGTGCTACGACTACAGGTACACAGCACCATGTCTAGCAAGATAAAAAGAATGAACGATGGATGAGCGTGCACACACCCACATGCACACACACACACACACACACACACGCACACACATACACACACCACACACACATACACACACACACACACACACACACACACACACACACACACACACGTACACAGTCACGCCACCTCTAGCTGCCTGAAAGAGAAACACAGCAATGCCGGCTATCCTCTGTCACAGCCCTCAGAGGCTGGACTGGAGTGTCTGCAGTTTTGGTGAGTTTGTTTTGGTCTGGAGGAGGGAGCAACTTCAGGAATGGCGATGACCCTTAGGAGGAGGCAGAGCGTGACTAAGTGGACCTGTGTCCTAATAAACAAAACAGCCAAGTTCCTGGTGTTCGAAGGGTCCAGGTGAGAGGAAGGAGAAGCATTTTCAAAAGTTTTTCTGTTGGGGAAGAAGGCAAGCGAATAGCCTTGAAAGCCTGCCCAACTCTGGGATCCTATGAGTGGGAATGCCACTTCTTGATGTTGGCTCCTTCTCTCTTCCCAGGAAAACTTGTTCCCAAACGTGACCGGTTGATATCTCACTCATCCCCCCCCCCTTTTTTTAATAATTAGGAAAAACGTAACTGACAGGCCTTACCGACTTTTGAAGAGTTACAGACACTGGCTGACACATCGGAAAATATCCCCTTCAGGCCTCCAAAGGTCTCTACAAAGTAGTACTTGTCACTTGACCCTGCCATGGCCAAGAGTTCCCAGCTGTTGGCACCAGCAATCCCCACAGCCAGGACAAGAATGCCTTTGTCCCTCAGGGCCTTGGCGGTGGCATTGAGCTTCTCTGCATCATGGGATTCCCCATCGGTAATCACAATGAGGACTTGGGGGACTCCCTTGTGCAGACGGCTGCCCCGGGCTTCGGTGAACATGTGGTCGGAGAAGGCCAGGGCCTCAGCAGTGTAAGTATTTCCACCCATGGGGTGGTCATTCTGGAGCACCGAAATCACCTCCAACTTTGTGCCTAGCTCATCCAGGTAAAACAGCACCTCTGGGTCGTCAGCATACTTCAGAGCTCCAAACCGGACCTGATTCTTGCCCACGTCAGCTTTTTTCACCAAGCCAATCATGAAGTCCTTCATGATGTTATATTCTTGATAGTCAATGCTGCCGGAGCTATCAATGACAAACACCACATCCAAAACTTCAATCCGCTTGCATTCTGAAATGGAAGGAAAACAAACATCTGAGATTCAGTGTGGGAAGTCCCCCAACTTCCATTTACATGACTGTGTTTTCTCTGTAGGAACGTGCTATATGCGTCAGATTTTTAACTCTCTGGATAACAGAGATACCTGCTCTATTGTGCTGGTGGTTCTTAGCAATATTCAATTAAGATTTCAGAACAAGCTAAGTGTGGAGTGAAACCTAGTACAAAGGTAGAAGAAGGAATGGCCATCATAGGACTGTCAGAAGTATAACCTTCACCTTTAGACTAAAAAGGAGAAAATCCTAACTATATAAAATTTCCATGTGACTAGTCCCTTCTATATAGGCTTCTATTTATACAAGTTTATTTTTAAGTTATTGGGATCTTAAGCTTTTATTAGTATCCTATGGAGAAATAACAAAACAATAACAACCACAAGAATTCGATAACACTACGTTTTTATCACAGTTCTATGTTGACTGATTTCTGAGACTATTTTTCCTCTTTGACTTTCTTGAAACATTTACTTCCATTATTAGGACACATCATAAAAAGTAGGTCGGTTCTCATTTAGCTCAAGTAAGCTGTCCTGACATGACATCCCCGTGAACTTGTTAAGCCTGAGTCAGCACTGTGGCAAAGTAGAGCAGGAAAGACCTAATTCCCAATTCATCCAATGGAGTCCACCCCACCATGAGTTCTAGAGCTTAACTCATCCTTTCTGGAGAAGTGGAGCCCTGAGATGGTCATGTGGTCTTCATGTTAGTAGTTTGGGTCTTAGGAAAAGTGCAATTCAAATGTGTGTTAGCTCATCTATTCTGGAGAAACGGGACTTTAAGAAAGTACTTCCCCAGCGCCCAGCTGGCTTTCACATTCCCTCCTTTTGCGCTCAGCCATTTGCCAACCATGTGGTGGGCTGTTGAAAACACAAGAGCCAATGTACTCAACGCTGACCGGAGGCCATGTGTACAGGGCCAAAAATCAAATTCCCAAGAAAGGCTGACTCCACTGAAGAACGAGGTCCCTCGGGCCATCCGCTGGCTGTGAAGGTTGCTTAGATTTCTCAGGGACTCGGGGGTGGAAAGCAGGGGAGGGTTGTTCAGCATTGGAGCCCTCCAAAGAGCTGGTACTTATTATGGATGGTATTGCCAAGGAACAAAAACCAGATGAAGTCCTTCTACCAAACACAGATGACAACCACCAAACCCTACCGAAGGGGCTGAACTAGCACAACAAGACAAGTCCCTTCCCCCCTTAAAAGTCTGCAGATACATCTTCCTAGAGTGAATTTTCAGAATGTTTCAGTCATTAAGCCCAGGGGGTCATAGAACAATTGTGTCCTTATATTTGCTGGGCTTCGTTCTGTGGATTTGGGGGTTTTGGGGGGGATGTGTGAGATGCTGGGGTTCAGCCCATGACCTTGAGAGTGCTCTAGCACTGAGCTGCTCCTTCAGCCTGGAGCTTTGGTTTGCCCACTTCCATTACTCTGCAGTAATGTAGGAAGCCTACCAAGTATGCCACCTACTTCTCTGAAAGTATCAATTGCCCGAGTTTATACCCTACAGTCATGGTCTGTACAATTTAGCAGACAGTTCTCGAAAACATATCATTTGATCCAATGGATGCTAAGCCAAACCTGAGTCTTTCTGCTCAGGAGGCTACTAGGTTCCTCTATCAACTGCCTCAGTTGCTCATGTGTGTTCTAATGGCATAGAGCATATCAGGTTGGGCCCCTCATTGGAAAGCAGTTCTAACATTGCCCATGGGGTAGAGTTGAAACTAGACCCACAGCTGAAGTGACAGCCTTGTACAGCTCCCTCCTCTGCTCTGTTCTGCTTTCCTTCCTCCCCTCCTGGAAGCACTTCCTCAATAGACCAGATTCCACAAGAGCTCTTGGCAACACCCTTCCCCTTCCAGAGAACCTGACATAAGACCTGGTGACATCACAGTTCTTAAAGGAGTAATTAATCACATTAGGACTATGATTTGTCTGCAAATGGAAAAGCTGTAGACCCAAATCATTCTTTTGTGGATTTTTTTTTACATGGGGGATGGGGAGAGAAATTAGCCAAAATCTTACTCTGTATCCCAGACTAGCCCAAAACTCATTATGTAGCCCAGGCTGGCCTTGAACTCATGGCCGCTTTCCTTTTCTCAGAGTTCGCATACTGTGAGTACAGCCACGAGCCACCATCCTCAGCTCTTAACTCCAAAGGTCAAAGGCACTAAAACAAACATTTCAAGTAAGAAGCCTACAGCACTCAAATACAATTCTATTTAATGCAACAGTAAGCAACAGCAAGTATTGGGTTGCCCATGCTTACCTTCACGGGGACTGCAGATTCCCAGAACGAGATCATCTTCGATATGCTGCAGAATGTCAAAATTCTCAACATAGAAAACCATCTCTGGCTTCCCACTGATCTCCTCAAGCTGGGTGACATTGGAGCCGAATACTCCCACAGAATAGATAATCACACCTTCGTTGCGAAGGGCTACTGCTGGGTCCCTTACTATGTCCTGAGCCTCTCCATCTGTGATGAGAATGAGGAACTTCCTGACATTGGGCCGGGCCCCCTTGTCAGGACTGAAGTACTGAGACACAAATGTCAGGGCACTGCCTGTCAAGGTTGTTTCTCCAATGTGAGTCATTCGGTCAATAGCATTGGTAATGTCACTTTGAGACATGAACGTGTTGAGCTGAAACTCCTCTTTGTTTTCGTGACTGAACTGGACCACGCCAATTTGCACCCGGTCAGCCCCAATCTGGGATTTGCTCACCAGGTTCTTCATAAACATCTTCATCTTGCTGAAGTTTTCAGGTCCGATGCTGCCAGAACTGTCCACCAGGAACATGATGTCCGCTTTCATGTCTCTGCAGGCTGCGTGGGAGAAACTGGGATGTTTATGTGCATCACTGCATATAAAAAATTAAGAGTTCACAGAAAAACACAGATCACAAATAATTCTGTGTTCAAGCTCAGTGTGTGCATCATAAAGACAGCTAGGCAAATAAAGCATCGCAAGCAATAAAAACCAAGACTATTCTGTTCTTTGCTAATTGGCTTAAGCATCTCAATTTCAGCACCATCTGAAGCCAGGTCAGTTTTACTGTAGCAGTACTCTGAATTGTCCATCTGTAAGATGGTTAGCAAACATCCTGGCTGCATCCATTCGGTAATGCTAAGAGAGATCCCTACTTAAGACATCAGAAATGTATCTACAAGTTACCAAATACTCTCAGGTAGTAAAACCACGAGTGGAAAATTACTGATCCAGCACTCCAGAGGAATTTAGACAAGTTCATTTATAAAACGAAGTGTCCATCAGATAGCCACGCCCCTCTCAGAACACTTTTGATTGTATTATGCATATGACACCTGATAATACATCTTAGCGGGGTCTGTGGGGAGAGGCTAATTAATACTCATTAGAGAGAAATCCTCCAAATACCTCTGCCATTTTTCCAATATTAATTTATGCTACAATGGGGTTTTGCTTTGTTCTGGAGAGGAAATACCACACAGGTCAACAATCTCAACTTAGAAATGTGGGTCGTCCATCTGGACTAACTTTGTGAGCTGCTGTCTGCAGGTGAAGCCATGTCATCTCCTACCTTCTTCAGCACAGATCTCCTGAACCACTTGGTTCCTTATGTCCCTTAAGGCATCGAATTCATGCACGTAGTGCACCCGCTTCTCCTCCCCCGCGATCTGCCACAGCTGGGTTTGGTTGGCTTCCTTGATGCCGATGGCATGCACTCGGATGTTCTCCTCTCTCAGCTTCTGCGCGGGCTCCAGGACACTGTCCTGGGACCTGCCATTTGTCAGAACAACCAGGTGACATGGTACTTTGTTTCCTCGCTGCTTCTTTGCTCTTTGTAACAGCTTCAGTGTGAAGTTCAGGGCTGCACCCGTATTGGTCTTCCCACCCATTTGTCTGATGTTCTCGATGGCCTTTCCCAAGTCAGGCTTGTTAGTATACTTAGAGATCTCAAATTCCAAGTCCCAGGTGTCGGCGTACTGCACAGCCCCTACTCGCACCTTGTGGGGAGCAATGTTGAACATGCCTACCACCTCTGTCAGGAAGGTCTTCATTTCGTGGAAGTCTGTGGGCTGGGTGTTCCCTGAACCATCAATGAGCAGATAGATATCAGCTTCCTCTGTGTCCACGCAGGCTGAAATGGAACCGAAAAGTTGAATGTGACATCTGGGGCAAATGTAAGAGAGATATAAGTATACATAAGAAAGATGAATACCATAAGCATCTACAGAAGAAAGATGGAAGTGACTTCCAGGCATCGAGAACTTGTGTTCCTAGCTTGGGATGCGGGCTCATCATCAGTTGGAGGAAATTAGTTGTTTCTGATCGTTTGAGACTATAACCCTAATTCTTCACCGTGAATAAGGATAAATATATGTATAGGAATATTAGAGATTTCTCTTTGCAACATGTTTTTCTCCTTTAGTAAATAATATTTGAAGGTAAAGAAATAGAATGTGGTATAGAGGGTGTGTAGCAGAACACTGTGAGCACGTGAGTTCTCTTTCCTAGAATCGAGAAAAAATTATTTACTTTTTGCCTTCTTCTACTCCTGGACTCCAGTGGGGATGCAGTTAATGACCTTGAGTGTAGGACCCAGTGACACAGTAAATAAGCTATAAGTAATTGTTGCATAATGAATACAAATAGATTTGCACATACATAGATATGAAAATATTTGTATAGCATCCGTGGGTACATACGTACATATGTACAAAACAAACACTGTGTACATGCAAATATATAATCCGTTCTCTCTCTAAATGTGCAAGCAATAGATCGTTACTTAATTAATCTGTCTTCTGTATAAATCATGCTTCTTATTTATTCTCTAATTTGGCCTTGGGGGTTAAAGGAAGAGAAAGGCGAGTAAGAATGGAGTACAGGGAAGACCCGTGGAACTGGGGAGGCGAAGAATGACAGCCAGCCAAAGGGGCAGAATAGGAAACGATTCTAAATGGCCTCCTCCCAGTGAGGCTTTACCAGATTTGAGGGTCTCAGTCCGTTCTGAGAAGACAGAGACCGTGTGTGTGATTTGGTTCCGCAGCTTCTTTAGGAACGTCTGGTTGTGGGTGGCCAGCTCAGAGAAGTTGCTCAGTTTGGAGGTGTACTGCTCAGCAGGGTGAGATGCGATCTGCTCCAGCTGGTCTGGGTTCGCCCCCTCTATGCCCATGGTAAAGATGGTCACTCCCTCCCGCCGGAGGTTGACAGCTGCCTTGGTCACGTTGTCTTCTGAAGCTCTGTGGGTCACCAGCACAGCAATCTGAGGTACCCCTTGGTTCTTCCGACTGCCCCTCTGTGCACTGAAGACTTCCTTCCTAGTCTTTCTGAGGGCAGCTCCAGTGTAGGCCTGCCCTACCTGAGGGGACAGAGCGTGTATGTGGTGCAAGACCTCCATCTTGTTGATTCCCATGCTCAGAGGACTGATCACCTTCGTCTCATTGCTATAGGCCACCAGGCCAACCCTCATACAATTTTCCTTTATGTCAAGGGCAGAGACACTTTCCCCCAGGAATGCTTTTAGATGCTCTAGGTCCTCTTGGCTGCCATTAATGGCCATATCCAACAGAAACACCACATCAGCCACAGAAGGGCCTTGGCAAGCTGTGGGGGGAGAAAGAAATGAGTCAGCACTGTCATGACAGGAGGGTCAGCACCTCTGCTGAACATCATAAGGCACATGGAACATACACTTGAGCTCTACTCTGGAAGGGAGGTATGATGCGAATACACACACACACACACACACACACACACATATACATACATATACATATATATATTTTATAAAATAATAAAGTGAGATGTTATACTTACCTCAGAGTTGGCATAGATATTAAATAGATGATATACTTAATATGGAGCCTGGTAGATATAATTCATTCAAGAAACACTAGCTATTAAATGTGAAAATCATTTAGGTACCACCTTTATTATACTCAGCAGCTCAAACCTAAATATTACAAAGGAATGATAAAGGGTGCCCTTGCTTTTCAATTATTTGGGAAAGACACTAGTAGTAAAGATTCATAGTTCCATAAGTTGCCACAAGGAACGCATTCTATATTTTCAATAGGTCATCTCAAGCTGATTTAACCAAAGGGGCAGACTGTGGAGAACACAGAAGCTAATTCAGAATCAAACAGCAGAATAAGAAATGTGGGGTTCA
Source organism: Uromys caudimaculatus (assembly GCA_028551405.1). Classification (NCBI taxonomy): domain Eukaryota; kingdom Metazoa; phylum Chordata; class Mammalia; order Rodentia; family Muridae; genus Uromys; species Uromys caudimaculatus. Next base: position 16,571,472 of record CM052706.1, on the reverse strand, counting down.
GGCTACCTGACTAGAAACCAGGGGACTTCACCCAGCTCTGGCCACACATGGCTGTTTGGCACTGGGGCAGATAATACCACTTAAATTCTTTGCTCTAGAATAGGATTTGAATAACTAGAGGTTGGCTTCAGCCTTGACATTCTGCGGTTACACTATGTGGTTTCTGAAGCTAAAGGTTTCTCCAGAACCAAATTTGTTTTCACTGAACCAGTAATAAACCGGCAGCCAACCCAGGGAGGTGGCTGAGATTGACCTGGGTGGCAAGGAGGAAGCCTTTCGGAATTTTTAAATCTGGGGCTAAATAGGCCATGGAACAAACGAGGACAGTGGGATTCTTTTTTTTTTTTTTTTTTTTTTTTTTTAATGGCCACAATCTCTGTATTTTCTTGAACATGTAGAGATATTTAATACCTGAAAAAGCCACCCACTGGAATAAAGGGGTATTCATGGGACTTTAAATTTCTTCTCATCTTGATTTTTCAAAATCATTTTGACATTGGTCCTATGCACAGAACCTCAGCCCACCATCCTGGCAAATCTTGTTATCTGTTTGACACACTTAGAAGAACTTCCTCCATCAAACTGGCCTGTGGGCACGTCTCTAGAGCCTTTCCTTGATTGCTAATTGATGGAAGAGGACTCGGCCCACTGTGGGCAACACCATCCCTAGGCAAGTGCCAGTATATTAGAAAGGTAGATGAGTAAGCTAGAGGGAGCTCGCTAGCAAGCAGTGTCCTTCCATGCCCTCTACTTCAGTTCTTGATTGAATCTCCACCCTAGCATCCCTCCAACAATGGACTGTAAACCTGTAAGCTAAAATAAACCCTTTTCTCCCTGTGTTGCTTTTGACCAGTGTCTTATCACAACAATACAAAGGAAATTAGGACACCCACCTTCTACAATAATGTCATCGGCCATTCCTTCCCTGTACTGAGTCACATCCTTGATGATCTGTGTCATGTTTGGGGTAAACACACTGAGGTCTCTGGCAGTCCTGAGGTTGAAATGGAACTGAGAGGTGGCCATGGCCTTCAGGTTTTCCTCAGAAGCCTTCTGCACCCCCACAGAGATGATTTTTACCCCATCTTCCCGCAGGGCCTTTGAAGCCTCTTCCACGTCATCCTCAGACTCCGCTGAAGCCAGCACCACCAGGATTGGGGGGAACTGCTTCTTGTCTCTTCCGTTTGTGGGAGCAGAGAAATAGGTCCTGTGAGCCTCCTGCAGGGCGTTGCCTATCTTCAGGGACCCACCGATGAACCCGAAGTTCTTCTTCAGGTGGTTCAGCATGGGGTTCCTGTTCTTGAAGGTGCCCAGCTGGAACTCATTGTGGAGAGCATCGCTGTACTGGGCCAGGGCCACGCGGTACTTGTTGGCCTCTATGGGGAGGCTGCTGATCATCTTGTGGAGGAAAGTTTTCACAAGAGGAAAAGACTTAATCCCTAGGTGATCTGAACTGTCCACCAGAAACACCACATCGGCATACTCGGGGCCTATAAAATCATAACATAGCAAAAAGGTTTAGAAATTTTCTACCTTGTTTAATGCCAACTACGTATACACACACACACACACACACACACAAAGTTAATTTTTTCTTTGAAAAGAAAATTGTAGTACCTCCCTGACAAATTGAACAGAATAGTTAAACACCACATAATCTCTCAGGAAAAGAAATGTTTGTTTCTCGGTGTGAGTGCTTCAGACAGCTTCTCATTTGAGCTTTGCAGCAATGAGCACATTTTGCAAACAATTGACTTACTGGGAATAGGTAAACTTATCAAAGTAAAACAGCAAAAAAAGTAGTTAATTTTTTAATGGACAATTTCCTCCTGTACTCTTTGTAGCATCTAAGATGTGGGCACAGGCACATGCATACGAACACACATGCATACGAACACGCATGCACACATCAAAACATTAAACATGTTCATTTGAATCAAACTCTTTCCAATTGGTTAGAAGTATGAAACCTGAGCATCATTCACTGCGGTTCTCACTTAAGTGACGCCTCGCGTTATCTGATTAATTATAAGCATTAGTATTACAAAGGGCTGAGCTGATGACGCTTAAGACATCATGAAGACACAGGATTGGCTTAATCTGCAGGAAAGTTATTTCTAATACGTTCAGTAAGCCATATGAATGAGTGTCATGGTTGATAAATTTATTTTCTCATACATAAGATATGATGGCAGCAAAGAACTTGAAGTGAGAAGTGGGTTTATAATCTTAGTTTCTATTAAAGCATATTTTATGTTGAAACATAAAGACCTTTCTGAACTTTAAACAATTAATTTACAAGCTGTCTAGGACTTTAGTATTATATACACATATGTTATATACTATCATCATACGATCATTGATATATATATATATATACACACACACACACACAGTGTGTGTGTGTGTGTGTGTGTGTGTGTGTGTGTGTGTGTGTGTGTGTGTGTGTATGTGTGAAAGAATGACAGTCTCATGTATGCCAGACTAGCTTTGAACTCTTAATCTCCTACCATCATGTTCCAAGTGCTAGAATTACAGGCATGTGCCCATCACCATGCTAGGCTCTGCAATTCTATTTTTACCTTATAGACAATCATAGTCTAAACTAGTTTCACTTACTGACAGCTTTTTGTCTGGTCTGTGAACTTGCAGCACTTTATCATAAAGTGCCGACAGGTAAGTTGTATGTGTTTGTGTGTGTGTTATCTGAGAAAAATACAGTGCAGTTGGATTATGTGATAGGAGGCCTGCCTGTCATCAGCTCATTCTATGAGCATTATTAAGTTAGCCAACAGACATCAGCCCCAGTTTCCTCTGCTTTAAAACGTGTAGGGTCAACTAGCAAATGCCCAGGCTATCTATCTCCTCACGTCAGTCTTTTATCACAAATGGTTACTAGATGAATTCCTATCAAGTCATACTAGCTCCTGTTTTCTTCTGCTGTTGCTAAGGAAGCAGCCCTGGCTTCCACCATCCAGTCTCTGTGAACATCTGACCAGAGCTCGAAGGGTAAGTTGGTCTTTTCTCATCTTTCAAGCGACCTTATCCCCAGCAATCTGAGATTCATGACTTGATCACATAGCCAGAAACATTCAGGGGAAGAATGAGCAGAGGGCCAGAAGGACCTTCTTCCGAAGGAAGGCTGGTTGGTCCAGCGAACCCTGCTCAGGGCGGTTTGATATATGGCCATCAGTGACCTTTCTCCTCATATATAAGCTCCTATATCTTGTATAGGAAAGACATGTGGCTGATTAGCAGTGAGACAGTTCAGGTCCTTTATAATGTCTAAGCCATGAAATGTGTGTGTGTGTGTGTGTGTGTGTGTGTGTGTGTGTGTGTGTGTGTGTGTGTGTGTGTGTGTTTGTGTGTGTATGTGTGTGCACGTGTAGTAGTGAAGATTGACTCTTCTTTAAAAGCTTAAGGCTCAGAGAGACAGCAGATGATATTTTGGGAGCAAAGTCTAGTTTATTTCCACAAAACTTGTTTCAAGATTAGAATCCTGGAGGAAGCTATAAAGCCAGTGTAAGTGGTCCTAGACGAGAGCCGGCCAGCACCTACACCAACCACTTAAGCAGGGCTAGAGGAGGTGGTGGACATGAGTTACTGGCCACAATTACTGACAGTGACAGCTAAGAGCACTCTCTCCAGGGTGAACACAGGCATGCTCAAACAAGCTGCAGCAGCAGGCAGCAAATCTACACATTTAATCAAAGCAACATTTTTAGTCAAGTCAATTAAAAACAGAGACATTCTGAATTTTCCAGCGCTTAACCGAACAGAATTCCCAAGGAAACCTGGGATAGGCTGAATTAAGAACAAAGAATAGCTTTCCTATATTTTATCAGGATTTCCAAAGAACGCAGGGTAACCAAAAATAAATAAATAAATAAACCTTTGCTCCACCTCCTCGCTAGCACTGAGAGTGAAGAAAATGCCCTAACCATAACAGTTCACACTCATTTACTAGCTAATTTACTAGCTAGTGCGTATAATAAAAATTATGAAAAGGAAATACTTCTGTTTCTCCTTACCAGAATCTTGGTTCACACAAGCGTGGAAACAAATCATTGTCAGGAACAAAATAAGCAGCATTTTCAGGTTGTAGGCTGAAAAATCTCCAATCTGAAAGCTGGAAAAGTCGAAAGGCAAACACAGAAAACCATGTGAACGTTATTTGCGCACCAGGACTCACACAGGTGACAGCAGACAAAATTATACAGTGAACTCCGGGTGAGGAAAGGCACTGGGTAGCAAAGGCCTTCTAAACCATGAGGCGTCTTGGAGTAAAGGGGGGCTCCTTTACAGGTACACTTTCCTGGTTCTCAGACCTTGAGTAAACACGAGATGCTGGTCAGCCAATGGAAGTGGCCAGATGACTGTGTTCCTGTCATTCTTTTCCCATGTCCCATAGCACCTTATCTACTTGTCGCCATGACAGTGTGGAGTTCATTGCGATGAGGTCTAAGACTGCTAGTTAGATAGGCAATGATTGCTATTTCTTTATAATTTTGAAATAGAGTCTTACCATGTATATCAGGCTGGCCTTGAACTCAGATCTCCCTGCCTCCACCTCAGAATGCTGAGATTACATGCACCATCATGCCCAGGTAGAATTTCTCTCCTATATTCTTCTTTTAATTCTTAGCTTTAAACTTTATCATATATTTTAAAAGATTCCTAGTTAAAATATCACACGGCAAAATTAACCAGACACAAAGACTGCACAACTCAGTGAACTTCTTTTGTGCAGTTAGGGTAGACATTTGGGACAGAAGCCTTGCAGCTTCGCACTGGACTTTATACTTTCACCACTGAATGCATGTTATATGCTTATCTACCATCAAAACCAAAACGCCATGACAGAATCACAACTAGAAAAACAATTAGCCCCAGACCCCTTCATAACTGGTGTCTATAACCCCATTCAGCCCTCCCTCATCCCTGATAGTCCCCTCCCTCGTTCTCCTCATGGTATGTGGCACCCACATGTTTGCATGCCTGCACATACACACATACTATTGTTCAGACTCTGTACAAGGAGAGCAGGGGGTTTCTAAGACTGCGACTTCTCTTAATATTATGCATTCCGAGTCCATTCATCTTCCTGCAAATTTTGTGGTTTTGTTTTTCTATACGCCTGAATAGTATTTCTATTTGTAAGTATATTTTATATATTTAATTCTTATTATCCATTCACCTGTTAATGGACAATTAGGTGAATTCTAATGATTTGCACTTTATTCTTAATCAAAGAGGAAGAAGAGGAGGAGAAGAAACTTGAGCTGTGATTGAAGATGGACTCTCACATCTTAGAATAGGGAACTCATTTGTGTCCCTCTGCCTGGATCCGCACAATGCAAGGGTCTCACAGTTCCAGCTTGGCCTAAAGCATTTTCACCTACCCTGGAATGCCCACCACGAAGTCAGAGAGAATATGAGATATATTATAAATAAATATAAGCACATGGAGCTTTCATTTCTCCACTAAGCAAAAAGCAAGCTGGTCCATTTTTGAGTCACTAATATTATTTCTATGTCCAGCTTAATTGCTACCCAAATATATATTCACCTATGGCCCCTCTGCTCTGTTTCAAGGTTCCTCTCAAAATTAACATTTGCATAGTCAGAAAATGGACTTTTAACTGAGGAATTCTATCCCTATTTCCCTGCTTGCTCCATTGTCCCTTTGAGAGTCTCCAATTTGAGAATATCTCCAGTCTTTCATAATTTACATTTTGGAAGCTATGCCAATCGTCAGCCATAGTCAAGTGGAAGTGAGTGGGCTGGAACTGGGCTCCTAAGAGGCCATTTTAGCAGCATTTTCAGTCAAAGGAGCTAAACCTTCAAATAGAAAGCCCAAAGTAAATATCATCTGCACATGCATTTTTCTACTAGTATGTATAAGCAAATTCTCTCTCTCTCTCTCTCTCTCTCTCTCTCTCTCTGTGTGTGTGTGTGTGTGTGTGTGTGTGTGTGTGTGTGTGTGTGTGTGTGTGTGTAGAGAGAGAGGGGGAAAGAAGAGGAGGAGGAAAAAAGGAGGGGGAGGAAGGAGAAGAGGAAGAGGAGGAGGAAGAAAAGGAGGAAGAAGAGGAGGAGGAGGAGGA
>CM052706.1:16544925-16564868 GCA_028551405.1 Uromys caudimaculatus | reverse complement strand
AAACAAGCATCATACACACATATCCCATACATTTAAAAAATATTTTTAAATTATTTGTAAGAAGAAAAGAAGCCCCTCTTCAGAGACATCTTTAGATTCATGAGAATTTCTCAGAGGATTGAAAAGAACCACCCATGACGTGATACCAGGGCAAAAAGGAAAAACCCATGAAAGCAAGGCCTGCTGGAGGAGGCAGGTTACAACACAAAGAGAGGTAGCGCAGGCACAGGCAATGCGACCTTTGAATGCAGCTGGCAAATACAGAAAGGTGCTTTTAAAAGGGGTGTGGAAAGCCCGGCAACCACACTGGCGATCATCACAGGACAAAAAACTACTGGAATCCAAAGAAAATAAAACAGAGTTTGAAAGCAAACATCAAAACACCGACCCATGCGAAGTCTAGCCACTGGAACTAGATCGAGTGTGGCGAATATCCTGCTTCATACAGGAAGTTTAAAGGCGATGACTGGGTTCCCAGAGGACAGCAAAGACAGAGTTTTATAATTATCTAGCACAGAGGGGACAGCGTGGAGAGAGAGCGGGTACGGGTCCTAATGGAAAATCTGGGGAAGACACAGGAAAGAGGCATTGATTTTTGAAGCGGTGGTGGGTGGGAATGTTTTAGAATTGAACGTACAAATTGTCAGGGCTGGAGAGATGGCTCAGCTGTTAAAGGCTGGGCTCCCAACCAAAATGTCAAGAAAATACAAATGCTTCTGAGGTGTTAAAATGTATCTACAATGAAGGGGATATGCTCTGCAGACCATTTATTCACACCGACAAATGTCAGAGAATAATTATCTTCTGTCATAGGAAACATTTTATATTGAGATCATTTATAATTAGAAACAAATGTAAAAAAAAAAGTTACTGATTAGCAAAGTAAACTGAGGCAGGATAGACTAAAAGAGCGGGAAGATGGCTGTGACTTGAGAAAGATCCCCTCGCCCTGGAGCCTGGTACAAATTCTGGCCAGCAATGAAGCAAGACTCTCACCAAATTCTGACTTCTTTTCAGAGCCATAAACCTGTGGTTTTCTAGGAATCTCACTAGAAATCCCATTTATTTACAAGGAAAGGGCCCGAATGAAACTCCTTGTGCTCACTGGCTCCCGGGTTGAGGTTATCGGACTATCCAAGCGAGGCTTGTGTGAAGTCACCCTCCAGTCTCAGCTATCGTGAACAAGAAGGGGAGACAGGCAGGGTCCTCAGCAATGTTTCCAGATCTAACTTAAAAGCCAATAAATGCTGTCTATGGCTAATGTTATGACAATCAGCTGTGGCTCTTCTGAGGCGCCCACATCCACACTGAGGTCTGCCTTACTCTCTGTAAATCCATCTTAGAAAAGGCCACGCCCATGCTCCTGATGGGGCTTCCATTCTTTACAAGTTCCTTCTTTCTATAAAACTGGAACTCCAGTCCACACTGGATTCTTTCCTGTGTTGAAGCCAGGAATCCAGACTTGGCCTGCCTCAGGATCCCTAAAAGGTTAAGGGAGCCCGGGGCTGCTGAATCTGACAACTTGAAACTGTTTCTAGATTTTTTATATACCTAAAACACTACTAAAGGATATATTTGAGTAAGAAGAAAATTAAAACCAGTAAGAAAGAAGAATGGAATGCAGGAAACAATAGAAAAGGAATTTGAAAGCATAGTGATAAGTCTAAGAACAGTCTAAGAACTAATTGGAAAACTTAAAATTCGGGTGTTTTAAAACAAGGGAGGAAGTAATTAAGAAAAACAACTTTGGAATTTGTATATTATTCAAGGGATGCCTAGATGCTAAGGTTAAGCTGTGATAATGTCACAGGTGAGACATTCGAAAGGCAACACATTAAAGTTCTCCCCTACCCTAATACTGTTTTTGGAAGAAATTCTCAAGAAGGAAACAGTAAAGTATAGACTGAAAGGGAGAAGTGGAGTTATCAGAATATAAAGTATTTTGACAAACCTGTAAAAGCCACCAGTTCCAACAGGAATGGTCAACAGAGGAGCGTGAAATTCACAGTTGAAGATATTATAAGTGACTAGTAGGAACAGGAAAGGCCCCACTCCTAGCAGTTAAGAGAGAAATGTATAATAACATACCAGGCTCTAGAACCATCTATGGGCAAAACCAGTCATCATGTATGAGACTCCTGAGCCCAGCCTGCCCGGAAGAAATACAAGCCAGCAGAGAGCTTGGGAGAGTTGCTGGCCGTACCAGTTACCAGGTGGCTCAGCCATTCTCAGCCCAGATGTGAAGCACATAACTGAGAAAGATCTCAGTGGCTACAGCCTTGGCCACCAGCTGACCAAGACCCCACATAAGACTTTGGTCAGCAGCCTAGCCCAGCCAGAGAACCACAAGAAGTAACCATTAGTTTAGCCCACTACTTTTTGAAATGGATTGTTCTACAAAGATAGGTAACTGGTATATACAGAACTCGACATCTGATTTCTTGAGATGCTGAGCTTGGTGCATCCACAGTTGAGTGGAGACATCCCAGAGGCAGAGGTAGATGCAGTATTGGAGGCCAGTATGTTATCATTGTTTATATGAGTGTGCTTGGCTGCTCTGGTCTAACAGCCCCTGGAAATGCAAACCCTGTCCATACAGCCCTGGACCTAAGGAACTCAGCGTGCCAAGGGTGAAGCACGTGGACCTGACATAACAAGATGCAGGTGGATGGGGGAGGGGAAGAGAGCAGGACAGAGCTGGTGGGGATACTGAAATTCTACTTCCATGTTGTAGTTGCCCCAGTAAAACCTGAGTAGTGTCAAACACAGGCTCTCCTGGAGGAAATAGACCCAGGCGATGGAGATCCGAAGGGGAAGTTACGAGTTCTTGACTTGAAATCAAGGACTAGGCAAACTGCTTCGCTTTGGCAAAAGCTCCATTGGGTAATGTGTGTGTTAATCTCAGAAAGACACGGCTAAGACTCCACATCAGTGGTTCTCCACCTTCCTAACGCTGAGACCTTTGACAACAGTTGGCTCCTCACGTTGTGGTGATCTCCAACCACAACATTATTTTCTGTGCTACTTCATAACTGTTACTTCATAATTGTGTTATATTATGAATTATAATGTAAATGTTGGTGTTTTCTGATGGTCTTGTGACCCCTGTGCAAGGGTCATTCAACCCCCAAAGAGGTCACAACCCACAGGTTGAGAACCACTGCCTTATATATTTCTTCAAACATGATTCCAACAAAATAAATGAAAACAGAATGCAAAATACAGCAGGTAAATTCATTCATTTGTATTTTTCAAAGGCTACATTGTATCCTGCACACACACACACATACACACACACACACACACACACACACACACACACACACACACAGGTTAGTGCCTGTACAGAAAAGAGGGCGCCCGATTGTGCTTCAGATCCTCTGACTCCACACTAGCCCATAAAGAACACCCACCACTTCCGTCTTATGGATGCTAACACTGACTTAGGAAGAACTCTGCTCTCTGAGACATATGTAGAAAAGCAGCAGAATTTGGATTCAAATTATTCCTTTCTCTTTTCAGGACCACCCCTGCCTTCCAGAAGGTTCTTCAGAGATGTGTAAAGCCCCTGGAAAGCTGAGGATGCAGGTGGGAGAGTGGACGCTGGGAGGTTCCAAGTCCCCCTTTGACGGTAGGGTTTTGAGCTAAGTCTTGTGGAATGTGGTAAGTTTGTTGTCCAAGTAGCTCTGGCCAGGCTTACCCTAACCTGTGGTTCTCAATCTGGAGCCAACTTCTCTCTCACCAGCCAGCCCGCCCCACCCCGGAAAGCGTGATTCGACTGCTCTGAAAGGGCTGGAGGATGAATTGTTTTTAACTCAAAAGGTTTAGGTAGAGCATTGATTGGGAACAAACAGGTGCTGCCCGGTTTTACTGACTAGGAATCAGCCGCCGCAGCCTGGGAGGCCAATCTAATGCGCCTGTTCGCTTTGCTAATTGAAGTGTTTAATAGATCCCAGCCTTCCCTGATCATGAAACAAGCTAGAGTTGCAATTATATCACAGCGGCACACTTGAGCGGCTGTGGCACTAAATTGCTTGTTATATGGATCTTTCCAGAAAGATAGCCAATGTTTCCTTACTCCACTGCCCTCTAAGTGTGGTCCTCTGGTCAGCAGCATGGTCAGGAAGCTGTTAGAAACACAGACTCCAGCATACACCCTCTACCAGAATCTGCAGTGTTTAACTGAAGCCCCAGGTGGCCTACATCCATGCCAAGACTTGAGGAGTCACACCCTGTGCCGATCTGGCTACTGCCACCCTATTAAGAATTATTTTTATTACATTGTTTGATTGTTTGTTTATTGTGTGCGTGTATGTGTGGGGACACATAAGTTCCAGGGTGTGCACACGTCATGACATACATGTAGAGGTCAGAGGGCAGCTTGGGGAAGTTGGTTCTAACCTCCCACCATGTGGGCTCTAGATACTGAATTCAGGTCATCGATCTTGGTGGCAAGTGCCTTTACACTCTCCGTTCTCTCACTGACTGCTCACTGTCCTTTGTATCCCTTTCCTCGCTCCGGGTTGGTTCTTTTTCAGTAAACAAGGTCCTCTGTCTGAGTTTGCCCTCCTACTGTTTTATCATTTTTTCCTCAAAGCAATGTTCAAATCAGTGACTGATCGTTCACTGGAGTAATTTTCTCTTTGACGTCTGTCCCTCTGTGAAGCTGGAAGCCTCATGAGCTTGGGGTGTAAAATAGCTCTAAACTCTGTAAATCAGCGGGTGTGCAGATGCATGCTTACAATCCTGTCCTTAGAGCTGGAAGCAAGGCGATCAAGAATTCAAGGTCATACTTGGCTATGTGGGGGATTCGAGGCTGATCTGGACTACATGAGACCCCATATCAAAAGCAAACAAAGCATAACTCAGGACTGGGGAGATTGCTCAGGGGGTAAAGTGCTTGCCAGGAAAGCACAAGGACCCAAGTTCAAATCTCTAACACCCACGTAAGAGAAGCCATACCAGCACACATCTGAAACCCCAGCACTGGGGCCATGAGAGCAGCAGAGACAGGCAGATCCCAGCAGCTCCCTGGCCAGACAAATGGCTAACTTCATGCTCAAAAAGATAAGGGAAAGCAATAGGGGAAGACATCTAAAGTTGATCTCTGGCCTTTACATGTGCACATGTGGGCAAGTGCACTTCTAGACACACATGTGAATACATATACAACACACACATATACATGTACAACACACATGTATATATGTACACACATCTATAACACACACATGCACATGTGCCATACATGCGTGCACATATATAAACAACACACATACAATACATACATACCCACATGTACAGCACACACGTTCAATATAGACACATGTGTAACACATGTATAACACACATACACAAACATGTATAAAACACATTCACACTTATACAACATACATATATGTGTGTGTACAACACACACATACAGAAGTAGAAATCACACTGACTTAATAGCGAGTAGGAAACAACCAAAGGAAGAAAGTTAGTTATTAAAATAAAGTCAGTTATTAGGAAGCTCTTGGACCAAGGGGGTGGCGCCTTGGAGGCCTGGGGTGATGGGCAGGAGGCTTTAATTCCCTCCCTTTGCATTCCAGGGTGAAAATTTACTATTCAGTCACACAGAAATCTTCAAGGGCTTTGGGAAACCTCCGCAGAGCAAGGATCCAATTTCACCAGCTGTTCACTAAGTGAAATAGCCATCTATATCAGGAATTTAATTAGAAAGCCCAGAATGTGATCCCGCCTGAGAAAGTTACATTGCAGGCAGCTGCTTTGCCCCAAGAGACCAAGGGAAAGCTGGCTGCACTTTATGCTCCTCTCCCTCTTGATGAGAGCTCTCTCTGATTGATTTTGTTCAAAGTGCCCTTGTGGGGAACACTTTTAAATGGCTAACTTATTGTATGGAGATTAAGTACCCTAATGGGTCCTGGCAAGAGGTCTGTAGTGTCTTTCAAAACAGGACACAAATCGGATGGCTTAGGCTGACTGCACCACAGTTACCCATGGAGAGCTAACATGGATGACTTTTACTTAGAAGAGCTTCAAGAAGAGCCAGGGAGAGGAAATGGAGCAGGTGAAGTGCTTGCCACGGAAGCCTGAGGACCTGAGTTCTGACCCCAGTACCCATGGGAGAAACGCTGGACTCCATTATAGGTCTAAAATTTCAGTACTGGGCAGGTGGAGACAGGGGGATTCCTGGAGTACCTTGGGCAGTCAGGCTAGCCAGATGGGTGAGATCTAGGTTCAACAAGACACTCTGTGTCAAAAAGAAAGAAAGGAAGGAAGGAAGAAAGGAAGGAAGGAAGGAAGGAAGGAAGGAAGGAAGGAAGGAAGGAAGGAAGGAAGGAAGAGCGCGCCACTTTCTGGAAGTAATTAGAACGATGTTGCTGTCATGGTAAGGGCCTAAACAGAGGGTTATCTAGGGAGTATGCTAAGTGCATTTTAGTAAAGCCCTCTCTCCTGCTGGTAAGGAAGAGTGAAGATTAGAGGAACTCCCAAAAGACTGAAGCACTACACTGAGAGGGCCCAGGTGGCCACCTCACCTAATTCTCAGATCATCTTTCCCCATCCGTAAAATGAAACCAGCCTTGGCTCACACCTTCATCCCACCACTTACCATGATTCTTTCATTCAAGTGATTTTTTAATTGATTACTTAGGAATCTCACATCATGTGCCCCGATCACACTCACTTTCCAGTCTTATTATCTTCCCCCGTGACCTTCCCCCAACCCTGCAAAAGAAAAAACAAGTCTATTTCATGTGGTCTATATAGTCACTGGAGCATAGTCAATTTCCTAGTGGCCTCCCCACAGGAAGATGGCTCCCCTGCATCTGCCCCAGAAGCCATCAGCTGAGGAGAGCCATCTGGTTGGAACAGGGAGGGGCTAGTTCTCCTGTACCCACACCACCACCTACCGCAGTGCTGTGGACTGGTGAGGGGCAGGGCCAGCTCTCCCGTGCTCTTGGTACCATGCATGCATTAAATAGCAGGCAGCATGCTAGGCAGAAGATACTCATAAAAGAGAAAACAACTGAAGAAATGGGGTGTTTGTGTGTGGGTACACCAAATACAAAATTAGAACCACTGTACGTACAGAGAAGGGGTTCCTCTGACATCCCACAGCTAACCCATCAACAAATTTTGTGACCCATATCTTCAAAATGCATTCCAAATGCCAGTCCCCAACTAAGCCAGTGTCATCATCACTTCTAACTGGATTACTGCAGTAGCGCACGTGTGTGTGTGTGTGTGTGTGTGTGTGTGTGTGTGTGTGTGTGTGTGTGTGTGTGTGTGTGTATGTCTGTGTCTGTGTCTGTGTGTGTGTATGTCTGTGTCTGTGTGTGTGCACACATACATTATCAAATCTACACACAGTAATCAATTTTTTGAAGATTATGAATCAGGTCACTCAGTGCTATGTGAAAAATCCCTGGTGACCTTCCATCATGCTCAGACTAAGGGTGGTTCCGGAAGGCTCTTGAGGGTCTGCACAATACAGGCCACGTGGGTCCTGACCTCATCTGCTGGGTTTTCCTCCCACCCCTCCACTGCAGCCATGCTGCCTCCTGCTCCCTGAGCATGCCGATGTGTAGTGGGTAAGAGGTCTTGTCACACAGATGAGCACAGAGAAGTCGGGAAAGTTAAGCACTCACGCTTTTTTCTTCAAAGGAAAGAAATGTTTTCCTGTCTTCTACCTAGAACTTCAGGGGGGAAAGGTAGTTTACAACCTAAACAGTTAGCCAGCCATCTTTTGCTATCTGTAGGGTCTGGCTTCACTTGAATCCTCCAGAATGTTATGTTTTTTATCTCAGACTTTCCCCCACTAAATCTCGAGTGCTGCTTCTCAGACCATAAAACCCATCCTTATGAGAGATGTCACTTGTACTTTTACAATCGCCTAGGTGACTTCCATGTTGTCTGACTCCCACAGGCATTATGTTTACCTCAGTCATTCTCCCTAGACTCTCATGTCGAACATTGTTTCTGAGTCAACAGAACCCATCTTTATAGAAGAAGCCATATGCCCTTTGTAAAAGGTTTCAACGTAAACATGTCTTAATTGACGTCAGGTGACTTTTTCCGGAATTGTGCTGTGCTTAAATATGGCTAAAATAAATCACTTGGTGTCAGACCCCAGACGTCTGGCCCAGCACTGGTAACTAAGTTAGGCTGAACTGAGTTTTATTTCCCTGGAACTGAATTATTTCCCTACTTAAAGGAGTCCCCACAATAATGTACCTGGACATGGCCCTAGATAGCTTCATTTGTTCCCACATTCACGCAAAGATGTTGAGATATTGATACCTAGGGACAGCTCAAATGTTACCTTCCCAGAGAGTCTTTCCTGCTCATTTAGAGTCACCTCGCCGACCAATACAGTCAGCTACCAGCCCCTTAATCTATTCTCTACCTAAGGTGGTGTTTAATTCCACTTGAAAGCTATTCCTTGACTTTTCTATTGTTTGTTTCCTATCTGGAAGTAGGACTCTATCCATATCATTTTTAATCATCTATAATAGACTTTGGACATTAAAGGATGCTGAATAAATGTTGTTATTCTATACTGTGATGATGTAATAATTACTTATTTCAGGGAGATCAAGGAAGGCTTACTTGGGGGAGGACACAATGCTGAAAGAATGGTTAGGGTTTACCAGGCCAAGAGCAGTGTGGTATTGGCTGGGGACCAGGAATTGCTCAAAGGCTCTGAGGTGGGAAGGAAAACGGTGTAGTCAAGAAATTAAAAGATGAGCTGTGGAGATGACTCAGTTGGTCAAATACTTGCATGTGAGCATTAGAAGTTAAGCTCAATCTTCAGAGACCTTGGAAAAATCAAACAAACAAGCAAAAGACCTGGGTACGGTAGCCTGAACTTAACGATTTCAGGGCTACAGATGGGCAGCTCCCTGGGGGCTTACTGGCCAGCCTACTTGCCAAGTTGTAAGCCAATGAAAGATGATCTCATGGAAAAACAAAGAAGGATGAATGTTGTGCTTTGTAAAAAAGAGAAAGAGCCAAGGATATGTTTGATGAACAGCTCCTGAAACAATACTTGAGGCTGTCCTCTGGTCTCTACACACATGCATACACTCAGTACAGCAGAGTACACACACAAACACACAGACACACACACAGACACACACAGACATACAGAGACACAGACACAGACACACACACACTCACATGAGGGTGAGGGTATCAGAGGACATCTACACAAACAGAACATAGAGAAAACTGCTGTGATGAAACACCATGACCAAAAAAAACGTAGGGAAGAAGGGGTGCATTTTGCTTTGCCTCCCAATGTCCATCACTGACAGAAGTCAGGGCAGGAACCTGGAGGCAGGAACTGATGCAGAGGCCATGGAGGGGTGCTGCTTACTGACTTGCTCCAATGGCTTGCTCAGCCTTTCTTATGTCCCCCAAGACAGCTAGGTCCCTTCTTTGAAAATGACTCTACTTGTGTCAAGTTGACATAAAATTAGCCAGCTCGGCCCTGAATGAAGCTAGATACCAGGAAGTGGCCAGACAGCTCATGACTACTTGAGAGCCATTCATGCTTTGTGTCTTTCTTCCTAGATTATGAACAGATTTTTAAATGGGGGAGTTAAGGAAAGAACCAATCATTTTTATTTACCAAAGAAAATCTGAAAAGATTTATTAAGTCCCTGCTTTAAGCCACACAATAAAATGAGACAAGATTCCTGGAAATATTAACCATAGTCAGTTCCAATGGCAGAGATTCAAGCACATACTAAGCAAGTGAACTGAATCCCAGGCCCTGAGCTGCTGAGCTCTGTGACTCCTCACCCATTACCAACCACTTTGGAGCTTTATGTCCAGACTACATTGATCGTTCTTTCTTAAAACAACCAAGGAAACAAACAAACAAACAACAAAACCCTCACTTATTGAAAACTTTCCATTGCCATGAAAGAACATCTGAGCGATTATTCTGCTCATGCAAGAATGTAGCGCAAGTGTTAGCAGAAATCTTCTAGGCTCCTGAGCATTTTCCACTTCTCCCTGCAGGGTGGACAAGTAGTGGTCAAGGCCAATGGCTTGCTGCCTCCCAGATTCAAATCTTTCCCACTGACCAGCTGTGGTCTTAAGAACAGCTGTCCCTTGAGCCCTTAAATACCTGTCATTAATCTTCAGTTAACCTAGTTTTCTTTATTTGGGAGTGAGGGATAATACTGAACCGTATAGGGCTTTGGAGGCTCTGCAGCCACTGACAGAAAACTCCATAGGTAGAAGACTCAAAGACACCCTTTCTGAAGGCCTGAAGATCCCAGGGCTTTCTCCTAGGGGTGGCTCTAGCCATCCCTCACACTGAACCTCTACATCTCAGCAAACTGTCTTTCCATGGGGAGTTCGCAGTACTGGGGCCAGAACAGTACAGATGCCTTCTGGTATATCTAGTATGCTACACAGCCAGCCCCTGCTGCTTCAACTGACTGTGGTACAGCAGAGAGGCTATGTCTACAGCAGCTTTCTCCATAAAAAAATAGAAAGACCAGAGGCTGGGGAGATGGTTTATGGATAAAATGCTTGCTATGCAGACAGGAGTGGCTTTGGACCCCTTAGTACCCATGTAAAAGCTGAGTAGGCAACAGCATGCTTGCAGTCCCAGAACTCAGGAAACAGAAACAGAGGATTCCTGGTAATTCCTGGCTAAAACTAACCTTTGGGTTAAGAAGAGACCCACCCCCATCTCAATAAATCTAGAGGAGAGCCATTGAGGACACTCAACGTCAACTTCAGGCCTACACACACACGTATGTAGACACACACATGTATGCACACACATTCATGTGTCTGCATACATGCAAGCACACATACACATGCACACCATACAGAACCACACATGTGGGCACGCATTCACACGCACACATATAAATGCAAAGGAGATTAAAAGAATAGTGGAAGGGCCTGTTGGAGCACCAAGGAAGAGGTAAGTTAGCAGATACATGAAAGTCTACGGTTTGGGCAGCAAGGGAGGAACTATTTAAAGTATTCGGCAGCACAGAGTAAATGTTTGTGGGTTTATCTAGTCTGGTCTATCAGAAAACTGCTATGAGAACCTAATATAAACACCATTAGTCGTTAACTTACCCACATTCTTTATAGTGACCGTTCATTACAAGGGATTGTGTGGCCCATAATTATTGGATCTGTGAACATGGTGGGGCTGGGGGTTGCAAAGTCTGTGGTACCCCTGGCCCTGCCAGCTTGAAAACAGTCTAGTTACAGATTCTGAGGTAAGTGAGCCAAGGCAGTAACTTGACAAATATAGCTAAAAGTCCTTAAATCCTGACACCTCCCTGACTGGGAGCTAGGATCTCAGTTTCTGCCTCAATTGCGTTCTTAACTTAGCTGTCCACTACACAGATCTGAGTTTGTTTTTACCTTCTTCACCAAGTGGTAGCAGCCTGGGAATTCATTTACTGTGCATCCCCAGCCAGTTAAATCACCTGCAAACGTGCCTAACACTTTAGGAGCACCCTGGCAACAGTTCCCGGGAGACCCAACAATTAGATGCCTAATGGTCCCACTTCAGGATGACGGCAGTAACCAGGGAGAAGGGAGAAAGCCAAGCAGCCTTCTCAGTGGGGAGAGGCTTATTAAGGCAAAACCTCTTAGAAATAGCTCCATTTCCCACTCTGATCCAGGGAATACAGACGTTGACAGCTGGGAGGAAGGATCACTTGGAGGGAATGGTGGAAGAGTTAGAGCAGGACTTGCTTTTTCAAAAGCCCACGCTGGGATTGAAAAGACATCAGAAAAGCCAGGCATTTTAGCTGGATTGCCAATGTCTTTCTGCCTCCAGGCTTCACTCAAACCATACTATATCAATATGGACCTTTATTTAGCCTGCACACCCTAGAACATGGCCTTGCCTGCCTCAAAGTGTCACAGGGTCAACTTAAGCATCTTTCTATCTTGGTGACTCCAAAGTAACTATCACTAAGCACCAGCTATGTGCATGCCAGAGACACAAACCCCACAAACTCCTCTCACTCTTCCTAGCTTGGGCATTGTTTCCATTATCCTATCATCAATGGGAACGCTACAGTTCAAAGAGTGTCTGTGGGTTGCCGGTGGTTGTCGGCTAGTAAAGAACTTGATGTTAGCTCATTTATTCATCAGCAGATATTAGTGGAGCATCTACTGAGTGACCAGAGCTGAGGCTGGCCACATGGGCGCACGCACACACACACACACACACACACACACACACACACCCCAAAGCAATCAGTTTACTGAAGAGCAGTCTGATTAAGGAGGATCACGGCACTGTATCTATCCCCAGTTGATGTAATCCACTAATGCTTCTCTTAAGAATGGGTGTAGACAGTACTTATGCTAACAATGGATGGAAGTGTTTAGCCAGGCCCTGGAGTCTAGAGAATAATACTGTCCTAGGCAGAGGAAATCTCAAGTGCAAGTGGTAGGAAGTGGGAGACAGTAAAGTCTCCCGACAGACCTAGAAAAAGGGACTAGGGGCAGGCACTCAGTCATAGACAGACAGAAAAGGTAGAACTCAGATGAGGGGATAAGAAGACTCTAACCGGAACCAGGCCAGGCTTTATCCAAAGCCCCTGGGGCATTTTAAACAGAGAAAAGTACAAGCACATGGTTAGGGAGATTCCCTGGGCTGAAATATGGAGGCTGCAGTTGGAGGAGGGGAGGGCAGGTGGGGAGGGAGACCAGGAGGCTGTTGTTAGGTGAGTAAGAGAGAGGGAGCTGTAGGAACAGGGAGTCACTGTACAAGGGGCTCCGGGAGGGTTGCTAAGATCCTTGGGATCAAGTTAAACTGTTGGGAATTAGAATTAGACACTGACGAGCTGGGGTCATTCATGAGGGCCGAGGGGAAGAACAGGGCTTCAAGGCTACTTTCTGGTGAGGCCCCTGGATTGTGCCGTTCCTAGGAAGAGGGGAAGGGGTTGAATACTGGGTGGGACTTGGTGGTGGTTGCAGCATAAGTAGTTCCTTGTGGGCAGTCAGAGACCCAGAACAGGGTGTTCAGGAGAGCCCTGGGGGTACAGAAAAGAAAGTCATGCTTAACAAGGATGACTACCACGGAGAGCACTGGAACGTCAGGCAAGAACGCGGGGTCGCAGCAGCTCCCCTCTGCTCTGAGACCACACCAAATCCTAACTGCCTCCCTCCATGTTCCAGGACAGTTTCCTTAATGCTAACAGGAATCTAGGAGCAAGCAGGACCAAGAATCCACCAAGCTAGACACAGTGAAACAGCTTTAGCTAACCGCAGAATTCTGTTCTCTAGTCTGAGAGCAAGGATTCCATTCTTGATATTTGACTCCAATGGTATTGAAAATATGGCTATAGATCAGTAAAATTGAGCTACCTAAATCTTCCATGCGCACTGAAATAGTCGCAAGAGTTTCCTCAAAAGCAGACCCTGAACAAGAATTCAGATGGCCATGTGCCCTAGTTTGCTTCCTGTTTCTGTGATAAAACACTCTGATCAAAAGCAACTTAGAGGATGATGGGGTTTATTTGGTTTGAACTTCCGGGTCATAGTTCTTTACTGAAGGAAGTTAGGGCAGGCATTGAAGCAAGAACTATGGAGAAACACTGCTTACCAGTTTGGTCACCGACTTATGCTCAGATAGCTTCCTTATATAGCCCAACTCCCACCCACACCCCCACACCTGCCCCCTGCCTAGGGATTGGTGATGCCTCCAGTGGGTCCTTCCAGATCAACCATAAATCAAGGGAAATGCTCACAGAGTTGGCCTAAGGCCAATCCTATTGAGGCAATTCTTTGACTTAGGTCACTATAGATTCTGTTCGCATTGACAATAAAAGCTAACTGGGATAACAGGCTATTTGTGAAGTGATGCCTAAAAGCATGAAAGTGGAAAAAGAAGACAGAGGAGGGAAGGAAACCAACATTAAAGTACAGGTGGTCTGCTGCCATGTGCGTGGGAAACTCTTCTCTTGGCCACCTCAGCAAAATGGATAGATCAGACCCATGGAGCTGTTCACAAAGAGGTGGCGTTTCCTCATCCACTTTAACCTGTTAGGTACAGCATCACTCCCTGATTGTAAACCCGCCAACCTGCCCCACGTGAGTCAGGTAGACACTCAAGGCAGAGAAATGTCTCAAGCAGAACTGCAGTGCTCCAAGTAAGAAGCCTGCAGAATGCATTGAATGCAAATGAAGAGAGAACATGGCCAGGGTCCTGGGACCATCTGCTAGCCAGCAGAGCAAGGCTGGCCCCTGAGATCTGGGCGTCGCTCTAAGGTCTTCCCTCATAGCGTTCCAAATTCTAACTTCCCCCAAGAAAATACAGAAGTGAATTCACCTGTTCAAGTTAGCTTGGGGTGAGGCAGGGATACCAAAAAGATGTTCGTGGACCATTTGATGCTCTGTGTGACTTTTTTTCCTCACTAAACAAAAACCAAACATGATGATGTCTATGGACTTCAAAGTTCAGCTGTATCAGGACTCATATGATGGAGACTCTAGGTCAGAATTTCTTGCCAAACATTAATCGAGCTGTTTTTTTAAGGACCCAAATGAATGATTAGCTTATGATTTTTCAAGCCAACACAAATGCCTTTGTCAACTAATCCTGGCAAAACCTTCCCCACTCTAAAGTTTAGAGTGCATAGAGTACACATGTTAAAGTCAATGCAGAGTCCTTCGCTGAAATGCTTAAACAGTTGCGTGTACATTTACCGCCTTGTGAGCCAACAAGTGTGACACACAAATGCATTAATTAAATTCATTTTTAATGCTTCTTCTTCTCTTCTACCATTCATACATCTGGAGAAAAGCTCTTCTTGCCAAAAGTAAAGAAGAAAATTTCCATAGATGTGTTGTTTGGAACCATAAAACGTACGTCATTTTTAGCATTATCTCAGCCAATCAAGATCACCCAAAGGTGAGGTTCAGAGTCATAAAGGTTGGCAGCATCTTGCTTTGGCAAGACGGGCCTTCAGCGTGAATGGTGGTGTTTATGTTTTCCTTTACCCTGCTCAGAGTTTGCGTGTTAATAGTTTCCCCCCTGAGATTGTACAGCTTACAGATTTTCAGAACATCATGACGTTTTGCACATTCCCGATTTTCCTAAGAGCATCTGCCCCAGCTTTCAAAGAGACGCATACTTCCAGCCAGAGTTTTGACATCCTAACAGCCATTTATTTGCTAAATATTTGAGTCCCTACTAAGTGACAAGGTAACCGTGGGAAACACTAAGGATAAGAAAAGCACAGGGCATATTTTCCTTTGGCATACGGTTTGTATTGGCTAAACAGTGTCCACTGCTGCCCTTGGGTATCTTTTCCAAATTCTCCTGCCAGGGCTGTGAGCTCACTCCAAGACCAGAGTTAGCAGGGGAATAAGAAACCAGCAGAGTGGCTGAGGGGAAGATTATTTCTTCACTAGGCATGTCTTTTAAATAGCCACTATGTTGCAAGGGGCCTCTGTATCTTCACTCTCTTCCCCTTGAGAAGCTTGAAGTTGCTATGGAAAACTGGGAAAACTGCTTTAAGTTTTTGAAAATGTAGGTGTACATTGTGGATTTTTTTTTTTAAATGTACTCTGACATTTTGCTCCTCAATGGATATTCTGAATGCTGCTGCTTAGGGAAGAATTTTTTCCATTTATTTATTTATTTATTTATTTATTTATTTAGTCAGTATACCATGTAGCCCTAGCTGGCCTCAAACTCATATGTAGTTGAGGTTAGCCTTGAACTCCTGATCCTCCTGCCTCTGCCTTCCAAGGGAAGGGATCTCAGGTGTTCATCACCACACCAAGGCAGTTTTCCATTTTTAACAGTCGTTCCCTTCTGCTGACAGTCAGAGGAGGGGCTGGGGAAATGACTTAGAGGCTAAGTGTTTGCAGAGCTAGCATGAAGGCCTGAGTTGGGATCCCCAGCCTCTATATAAAAAGTCAGGCACTAGGACACATGACTGTAGTCTCAGTGCTGGGAGGCAGAGACGGGAGGGGAGGGGAGGGAGAGATGGGAGTTCCTTGAGGCTTGCAGGTCAGTTTAGCTGAGTAGGAGAGCTTAGGTTTGCTGGGAGACTTGTCTCGAAACTAGACAGTGGGTATTTGAGGGAACTACCTGATATCAACTACACACAATGGGGGGGGGGAAGTAGGGGGCAGGGAGTGGGGTGTGGGGTGTGGACTAGAAAGGTATTTTCAACATCACAGAACCATGATCCACAGAGTCACAAGCAACAAATATGCTTTATCGTTTTACTTTGTATGGATGGGTGTTTCCCTTGCATGTAAGTCTGTGCACCACACGTGTCTGGTGCCAGCAGAGGCCAGAAGAGGGTTGGTTACAAATGGTTGTGTGCCACCTTGTGGATGTTGAGAATTGAACCCAGGTCCTTTGCTAGAGCAGCCAGCTGTCTTAAACACTGAGCCATCTCTCCAGCCCCTTTAGCATGATTTTTAAAGTCACCCATCTGTGGGAATAATTTGATGTCTCTGGAAAAGTTTCCTCAAACCATAAAGTTTATGATATGAGGACTTGTGAGTTTAGAACAGATAACCCCTCCCCCTCCCTCCCACCTCCCTCCTGGCCACATCTCTTCCAGGATAGCTGCATGCCTGAGTGACAGGCCTTTTCTTAAGTAATCTTTATGAACTGGAACACTTCCAGGAAAAAAAGAGAGATTGTACCCAGAAAGTTTCTGCTCATCATGTGTTACACTCCACGGAAACAAGTTGTTCACTGGGCTGGCAACACTGAATAACATTGGGTTTAACGCTGACAGCGTTGTCCCAAACAGTGGTGTCTGCCTGATGGCTTTCCTGCTGCTTCCCTGCTGGAGAGCGCCCTCATGCTAAGGCAGTTACAAGGGACAGGTGAGCAAAGCAAGGCTCTAAGAGGTCAAGGTTAAGGTTCATCAGGCTTGACTGTCATTCAAAACTAGGCCTGTTGGAGAGCAAAGTTAGGTCACCCCCTACTGTAAAAACCAACAGTCACAAACAGAAAAGTCAAGAGAGGCCTGGGGACATGGGTTAGTAGTTACCGAACGAGCCTGGTGACCTGAGTTCAGTCCTCAGGAAGACACTGTGGAAGGAGAGGACCTACCTCAGCAAGTTGTCCTCTGCTCTCCACCTATACTACACACCATGGCTTCTGAGTAGCTCACCTACCCAGCCTGCCCCATCCACATAAACACATAAAATAAATAAAATGTAATAAGAAGTTAAAAATTACTTTATCCAACATTCAATCAGCAAGGAAATGCCATGTTTGTGTCATATATGAAAGAATAATTAGGCTCAGAGTTCACCTTTCATCTCAGTCTTCAGGAGGCAGGAGGATTTCTATGAGTGTAAGGCCAGCCCAGCGATACAGTAGTGAGTTTCAGGTTGGCCAGGGTTACATGGTAAGATTGTCTCCAAACAAATAACGACACAGATCCAATCAGCAACAACAAAGAAGCAGTAAAAGCCGGAAACTCTAATGGTCCCCACACGTGTTTCTGGGGGCAGGCAAGCGAGAGTTTGTTGCTTTCAAATGCATAACCATTAGCTTGGCCCTTGGCTACTTACCTTGGAATATGGTAACAGCATCATTTTTAGTTTTTGAGAGATTCTGAGCCAGGGCCTATTTACTGAGGGTTCAACCACCATTTTTCAGAACTTCAGATTAGTGGGACTGTGCAGCACACGGAGTCTACAGATGAATAGATGCTGGTCCTGCCTCTAGTCATAGTTCTCGCAGCTTGGTCCCTGTTTGGTGACTTAATTAGCTCCTACCAATACCGTCCACACAAACCCACGTCTCTGCATTAATATTGCAAATGCTAAAACTTTCAAAAATCTAGACTCTCCGAAGGGACTAAGACAAGAAGGTTGTATTTTATTTTTAACAACAGTAAACTTGTAGAATTATGTCTCTAGAAGACTTAACAAAAGCAAAAGACTTTTTTTTCCTGAAGCAAAGGTTTATCCCCTAATGAATGAATATTAACAAAAACTTTGTAAGCATAATAAAAGTTGATTTTTTTTTTTATGGCACAGCATTAAGTATACCAAACTTATGAGTGGAAAAGAACCCTTGAGCCAGGTTCTCTCCTCCTCTCCTTCCTCTCTGTTACATTCCATTAGTATGAATATGTGTCTGTGTGTGTCTGTCTCTCTGTGTATGTGAGTGTATGTGTTTATGTATGTGTGTGTGCGTCTGTGTCTCTATATGTGTGTGTCTATGTGTGTGTATCTGTCTATCTATGTCTATGTGTGTGTGTGTCTGTCTGTGTCTTTATGTGTGTGTGTGTGTGTATCTGTGTCTGTGTCTCTGTGTGTATCTATATGTGTCTATGTGTGTATGTGTGTGTTCGTGCTTTGTGAGCATGCAATACACACACACACATATATGTACACACACACACACACACACACATATGTATGTATGTATCTTGGAAGCAAGTGTCTACTCACTGAGCCATCCCACTGGTCCCTCTCTGCATTTCTGATGCTATGAAAGGGCGGAAGGAAATGACAGGTTTTCATCGAACGATGCAAACACCTAAGACTTTTTATTTCAAGCCGCTATTTTAAGTTTCTGGATCTTGGTGAACATGGCCCCAGCTGTGAAGATACTGAACAACAAGTGTAGCAGTGTAACTTCACCCTGGCATACTTGGGATTTACTATTAAAAGCCGTGCCTCAAGGCCAGTGAGCCGACTCAGTGAGTAAAGTATCTGTAACACGAGCATGGGGGCCTGAGTGCAGATCTCTGCTCCCATGTAAAACCCCAGCACATCAGTGAGCACTCTATAACTCCGGAGGCAGAGAGCAGACAGCAGAACCCCCGGGCCTCACTGGCTAGTCAGGCTATCTGGAGCAGCAAGCCCCAGGTTTAGAGAGAGACATCCTCTCAAAAGTGAAGTGGAGAAAGGTGGAGGAAAACACCAGACATCAGTCTCTGGCTTCCACAAGCACATACATGCCAACTATGCCCACATGTGTGTGCACGCACATTTTTAAAATGCCCTGAATTATGAAAAAAATAAACCTCTAAGTAGCCTGAAGTGACAGATGAAAATGATTGGCTTCTCTCTTGACAAGAAACCCTACAAACTCATAAAAATCAAGAGGTGAAATCTTTATGTTCACTTTAAGAGCACCCAGGAAGTTACCGGGGCCATCAAGAGTGTGCATATGTGAAAAGCCACCAATTTTCTGAAAGATGTCACCTTAAAGAAGCAACACGTGGGGTGGGAGAGTAGCTCAGCAGCTATGGGCGAGCACTGTTCTTCCAGAGGATCCAAGTGGAGAGAAAGCTCAGTGGTTAGAGTGCTTACTGCTCCTGCAGAGGTCCAGAGTTCAGTTCTTAGCAGCCAGGGCCAGTGACTCACAACGGTCTGTAACCTCAGCTCCAGAGGATCTGACACCTTTGTAGGTACCTTCACCCATGTACACAAACACACAGAGAGACACACAGGCACACACACAATTAAAAGTTAAATAAATTACTTCAAAATAAGAGCAATGTGTGCCACCCCAGTAGTATAAGCCTGCAGAGAGATAGATGTCCCCAGGCTCAGCAGTATCTGAATAAATGATGCACTTTAGCTGAACTTGCTTAAAACTGCAGAGGGTATCTGAAAAGAAGCTGGATATGGATTCTCTGGTGAAGCATCTTCAGGTGAACCAAGTACCCATGATGCCGACCACACTTAGAGAGCTCACAGCAGGACTGCCCCACACCTCAGCGTCCCCTGCCCTGTGTAGGTGAGACTCGAAAGGAACAAACTGTGCCTACATCAGAAGAGGAGGCTGCATAGAAGGGAGAGATATTCCAGAAGAAACAGGAAGCAAAAGCTTCTGCATAGGAATAAATGCCAAGAATAAACAAAACTGAAAGTGGTACCCATCAAATAGATCCTTTAGAGTGGGTAGCACATGGCCCTAGAGATGGCTCAGCTAAGAGCTT
>CM052706.1:16514393-16544425 GCA_028551405.1 Uromys caudimaculatus | reverse complement strand
AATATGGGAATGGGTGGGCGGGTAGGCGGGAGGAGGAATTCCCTCACAGAGGCGGGGAGGGGGAGGGGACACGGGGTTTCCAAAGAAAAGGGGAATCATCGGAAATGTAAATAAAGTATCAAAATAAAAAAAATAAAATAAAATAAAAATAATAAAAAAAAAGACCTGGTCCATTGCTCCAGGATCCAGAAAAGCCCCTAGATGGACTACCCTTGCTTCTTGGTTTCTGCAGTTCAGCTTCTTGCTAGCTATTCTTGCTAACTGAAATGTGTCAACCAGGATGTGAGTTTTGTGCATAAAAGACCAAGAAACTGTGAGGATTGCTACTGAGTGGTTTGGGCAAGTTCCCCATGCAGCAAAAAAGACTTTCAATTTGGCTTTAAAAGTGTCCATGTGGCAGTCTCTGATGACTTACCCTGCAACACTGGGAATTGAACTCAGTTCACCAGGCTTGGCGGCAAGACCTTTTCGCACTGAGTCATCCCACCAGTCCCAACAGTGACTTCATCATCAGGTGATGTTTATAGTAAAGTCCTCAAGCTCTACTGCCAGATCCTGCTCAACACGCTCAGTTACACGCTGCTCTCAGGAGAAAGGACAACTTTCACATTATTCTGTGGGATTCTGCGTCTTATGCTTACGCCTACATGTTTCACGTTGCTGTGTGAACATGCTTATCGCTACATCAAAGGCTGTTGCTTTTGTTCATTTTTTAACGCCTGTATAACCAGCTACAGGACTGAACAACTTTCCCAGCTACAGACAGAATCCATTACACTGACCTTGAATATTTGTTCTAGCTTGCTCTCCACCAATGTGATAAACATCATTACCAAAAGCAACTGTTGTGAGAAAAAGGTCTATTTCAGATTACACTGAGCATCACTGAGGGAAATTGGGGCAAGAACTCAAGGCAGGAACCTGGAAGCAAGAGCCGATGCAGAGGCCGTGAGGGAACGATGCTTACTGGCTTGCTCCTCATGCTTGCCCAGACTTCTCTCTTCTTTACCTCAAGACTACCTACCTGGGGATGGCACCTCCCTAGAGAGCTGGGCTCTCCCACATCAAACATCAATCCAGAAAATGCCCCACAGACTTGCCCACAGGACAATCCGATGATAGCACTTTCTCAATTAAGATTCTCTCTTCCCAAATAACCCTAGTTTGTGTCGAGCTGATGGAAACAAAATAAAGCTAGCAGTTTTCTGTGGAGATAATCATATTATCTGAAAATAACAAAAGTGAGTGTTGGTGAACAGGACAAAGTAAGAGTATCTTGGTTTGGGGGTTATTTTGGCCTATCTTGGACTCCTTTAGGAGAGCCCTTACCACTAGACAGCCCGTCCTGGCTTGAGCACCTTCCCTCCAAGGAAGTTCACCTCCTTCTCCTGTTTCCATGAAGGTAGTTTTAGATGCACTTACCATTTAAAGCAGTAGCATTGGAGTAAAGCGGAGTTCTCCCTGCGATGTGATGCAGGTGGACTTCATCTAACAGTGAAGATCTGAATAAGGTGACCCCTTCCAGGAGGAAGAGGAAATACCTCCGACTGACTCAGAACGGGACTGGGAACTTCAAATGCTCCATCAGCCCTTCTCAAAGTCTTGGTGATGCTGCCTAACACACAGGTTACAGATTTGCCATCTCAGCACCATGGGGGGGGGGGGGATTGGGAGAGAGAAAGGGAGGAGTTCTCTATAATAGACACAGCATTTTTATAAAGAATAATATTATTTCAAAAAGACTATATAAGTTCATCTAATAGGAAGGAATAGTGAAAGTGTTCCCAAACGTGCTTTTAAATGAATTCTCTGCTTTTCAGGAATAATTGTCCCTAGGCTTCTGGGGAAATAACATTTTATCGGGCAGTACCCACTGCAAGAGGACACCAGGCAGCCAGATCCACACATGGGAATGCAAAAGCACTGGTTAGCATTTCAAATGCAATT
This sequence comes from Uromys caudimaculatus, assembly GCA_028551405.1. Classification (NCBI taxonomy): domain Eukaryota; kingdom Metazoa; phylum Chordata; class Mammalia; order Rodentia; family Muridae; genus Uromys; species Uromys caudimaculatus. Next base: position 16,542,478 of record CM052706.1, on the reverse strand, counting down.
ATTCACACATTTTCTGAGAATTCTTTTCTTGAGCCATGAATAATTTGTCCCTATCTCTTTGAATTCTGGCTCTGAGTTCATGTTTTCTTTTTCCTGGGGGACTTTCTAGTTAGATTTCAAAAAGATAAACTGTCTTTGGAAACCATGGTAAAGGCTCATTTCCAAGTCCTCCTGCTTCTGTAAAGAAGTTTCTTTGCTTAGGGGAGGAGAGAGGTTGCCACTCTTGTGGACACCCCATCTGGTTTTCCCTTGTAGTGGAGCAGTTGTTAGCTGTTCAGAATTGCCCTCCAGTGAAGACTTCCTGAAACTGAACCAGTGTGATGAATTAACTAACCAATCATCCTTAGCCATCCTCCATCTTGTATCCTACACTAATTGTGACTTTCCTCCTATGTCAGATCCAGTTCATGCTAGGCGATCGCCAAAGCAGAAAGCATGAGCCACTGTGCATCAGCAACAATACCATTTCTATGTCTGTTTAAAGAGAAAATGGCGGCCGGTTCCTTATCCCAAAGAAAAAGAAATAACATAGGGGCTCCTCAAAACCTTAGAAGAACAGATATTCCATGGTCCAATAATTCCACCTTGGGTGTATAGCCAGACAGTATGAAACCGGTATGTCGGTGAGACATCTACATTCCTATGTTCAATGCAGCTCTACTCATAATGGTCAAGATATAAAATCAACCTAAGCTCCATCAGTGGATGGGTGGATTTAAAATACAGCATATGCATATGCACACAAAGGAATATAATTTAGCCTAAGAGGGACCTCCTATTGTTTACAACAACATGCCTAAGCCTGAAGGGTGCTACATGAAGCCAGACACACAGACAAACGGCCATCCTCACTTATATGTGGGATCTATAATGCCAAACTCATAGATACAGAGATGAAGTGGGACTGGAGAGCCAGGTCAGAAGTTGACAGCACATTCTGCTCTCTCAGAGGGCATGAGATTCCCAGAACCCATGTTGGATGGGTTACAACTACCTCAGAGGATCTAACACCCTCTTCTGGATTCTGTGGGCACCAGTGCACACGTGCATGTGTTGCATGATATTTGATCACACTGTGAATCCCAAGATTGTGAAAACACCTGCTTCTAGTTGTGGTGTGGCTCAGCCCTTAAACACACACCTTTAATCCCTCTGGCTGGAATATAGACACACCCTTAGTACACACATTTAATCCCAAATGATGAGGGTAAAGTTAGTTTGTAGAAGGAAGCACCCATGTTTGAAAGTGATGTCTAGCTAAGTGGCCAAGTGATGAATCAGAGAAAGATTTGATAGAATAGGATATGCCCAAATCTCATGAGAAGGGAGAAGAAAGAGAAGCTACTTAAAGGAGAACAGAAAAAAGGCAGTTTTACTGGTAGAGTTTTACATCCCAGGTTGACGAGAGAACAAGCTAGACACGTGAAGACAGAACAAGCCAGAGAATGACAAAGAGCCAGAAGATTAGAACAGATTGCTAGAGTTAGTTTGAGACCAAACAGCAAAAAGTCAGAGGTCGAGAGAGAAGCCAGATTGAATCAGTCAACTTGGAGAGGAGTATGAGCCAGAACAGCTGAGTTGAATCATCCAGGAAGAGTTCAGAAAGAACTAGAAAGCAGTGAGCTTATTCAGCAGTAAGTCTTAGGGGCTGAAACATTCTAGGCTTAGATAATATTGTACAGAGGCTAAAAGCTTCCAGGACTAGGCCTAGGTTAGCAGATGGAGGCAGTAAGCCCCCAAGATAACAACAGGAGAATAAAAGACATGCACAGACAGACAAAAACATAAATAAAAATAAACCTCTTTTAAAAGCAGAAAGTAATGGTTAATGGATAGGGGTGTAACCTGGAAGATATTGTTGAAAGGTTTTTCAGTCAGATATAGGAATAAAGAGATCTGTCATGTATCATGAATATGATGACTGGTGCCGATTTTTTAATTTGACAGGGCCTAGGAACAAACCTTTGGGCCAACCTGTGAAAGATTTTTTTTTTTTTAGGTTAGGTTAGCCTCTTGAGAGATTATCTTGATTGACTTTAATTGAGATAAGAAGACCCATCCACTGTGGGTGGCACCATTCCCTAGGCTGGGATTTCAGCCTGTTAAAAAAAAAGAGAGAGAGAGAGAAAGTGAGTTGAGCACATCTTTCATTATTCTCTTCCTGACTGTGGGCATAGGATGACCAGCTGCTTCAAGTTCTTGCTGCCTTGACATCTCTGCCCTGCAGGTCTGTACCTTGAACAGTGAGCCAAACTAAATCCTTTATTTCTTAAGTTGCCTTTGCCAGAATGTTCTATCACAGCAAAGGAAAAGTAAGTATGAAGGGGGTCTGGCTAAATAAAATGTTATAGCAGAATTTTGTTGTAAATTGTAAGTGAAGGAAATATGTGCTTCAGTAGGGCAGATAATCACACACAGCTAGCTCTTCTTGAAGTGCTTTTAAATGACAAAAAGCATTCATTCACAGAAAGACAATATATCCAGGAATAAGAACCAGCAAGGGAGTGATTTCTTGGAGTGGTGATTTTCTTAACCGAATGAAGAAAACTGCAGGCCGTGGGTCTCTCTATCTATCTATCTAGAGAGAGAAGGAGGGAGAGGGGGATTTAAGTCATTCTTTCTTCAAAACCTTTAGAAATCCTAGTATTTAAAGCAGCAGGCACCCTGAAAGATGTAGCTGAGATGTGGAGACAATGGGGTGGGGGTGGGGAATCTTGCATGCAGACTGGTTAGACTCTCAGTTTCCCTTCCTCTCCTTGAAGCTCCCTGCTTCTCACTCTTTCCTCCTGTTAGCCATTTTCCTTCCTGCTCCTTGACTCAGTTTCCTGTGAGACATTTAGCCCCCAATTCTAAACACAATCATGAATCAGGTACTTTGGAATAAAGGTCCCTGTATGAGAAAACCTTAAACCAACAGAATAAGCAACAGAATAAGACAAAAATGAATATATAAGCAAAGTCAGGGAAATCACTGAGAAAGAGAGCAAATAAGTGGAGAATAAGAGACAGAGGGCAGACAGACGCTTATAGGGGTCAGTTTGGCAGATAGCGTCTTCCTCAGCAGAGAAGAGAAAAAATGATCAAAGAAATAGCTCTCGCTCTTTTTTTCCTGGTAAGTCCATTCAACCCACATAGATAGGAAATAATAGAGTAATGAAATAGTTCCAGCCAAGTCCAACAATAAATTTGGGGAGGGGTTGCCTACAGGTGACTCAAAGCCAGCTAGAACACTGAAAACCTCGCCCCAGCACGGGCTAGGACTCAAGAAACTGCCTTGCTGGAGCCCAACTTGCCCCTCAGTGATTATCTTCTGCTTATAGATCCCACCTCAAAAACGAAGCTGTCTTTGAGAGGGACAGAACTTCCCTCTGTTGTGCTTATCTTAAGAGGGCTAGGGGTCCTAGAAACTCAGCAGTCACCAAAGCCAGAGGTTTTCAGATTATTGTGTCATGAATGTTTGAGAATGAAATTCACGAACCATAGAAAGTGAGCTTTAGAAAGAAGTCAACTAACCTAGGCCCATTAAGGCTCACAGAGACTGAACCACCAACCAAAGAGCATGAGGGGGCTGACCTAGGCCCCTACACTTTTGCAGCAGATGTGCAGCTTGGTCTTCATGTGGGTTCCCTAACAATTGGAGCGAGGGCTTACCTTAACTCTGTTGCCTGTCATTGGATTCCCTTCTTCTAGATGGACTGCCTCATTGAGCCTCGGTGGGAGAGGATGCACTTAGTCCTGCGGCAACTTGATGTCCCACAGCAGGTGGTACCCAAGGGGGAGGGGCTTCCCTTCTCTGAGGAGAAGGGGAGGTAGTAACAGGAGGGGGGGATTTATTAGGGTGTGACTGGGAGGAGAGGAGGGGGGCTGTGACCAGGATGTAAAATAAATAAAGGGGGAAAAAAGAACGTTTCATAATAGGGAGCTTGAGAGGAAGGCCGATCTACTATACAGCAGAAGGGTCCCTGAGAGAGGACACCACTGAGCCTCACTGCCCTGGAGTTAAGTTAGGTGGAATCTGGAGACTGTAGAGTGAGCAGGTCTGTGCAGCTTCCATTTGGATAGGCTGGGCGGTTCCAGACACATCCTGGGAGGGCTTTCCGGGAAAGGGGAAGAGATAAAAACAATCCAGACTCCTGCTCTGGTATCTCCAGACTCTGGCCATGGCAGAATAAGTGACATTTTTAGCTTAGGAGTTTCTGGCATCTTTTGCCTCCAGCTGCGGAGATGCTGCTGGCAGGCCCAGGGACATTCCTGTCTTTTGGCCAAGAAAGGAGCTGGTTCACTTTTAGATGGAGTCTTTTTGCCCTAAACTGCCCCCCATCCCGGTCTCTACCTCCTGTTCTCATCATCTGGGACTGGTAAGTTTCTGAGCACCTTAAGTCTTGTAAAAAAATTTTTTTTAATTTATTTTTTATTTAATACTTTATTTACATTTCAAATGTTTTCCCCTTTCCAGGTCTCCCCTTTGGAAACCCCCTATCCCATCCCCACTCCCCCTGCCTCTATGAGAGTATTCCCCCACCCATCCACCCACCCACTCCTGTCTTCCCTCCCTGGCATTCCCCTATACTGGGGCATCTAACACTCTCAGACCCAAGGTCAACAAGGCCCTCCTTAGACACATATGTGGCCAGCACCATAGGTCCCTCCATATGCATTCTTTGGTTGGTGGTCCAGTCTCTGGGAGCACGGCGAGGGGCATTGACCAGTTGACACTGTTACTTCCTCCCCATAGGACTGCAAACTCCCTCAAATCCTTCAGGCCCTTCTTCAACTCCTCCATCTGGGACCCCATACTCAGTCCAACAGTTGCTGTGAATTGAATCATGGGTGTTCCAAACTTTTGGACTAATATCCGCTTATCAGTGAGTAAATACGGTGTTTGTTCTTTTGTGACTAAGTTACCTCACTCAGGATGATATTTTCAAGTTCCATCCATTTGCCTGTGAATTTCATAAAGTCATTGTTTTTAATAGCTGAGTAGTATTCCATTGTGTAAATGTACCACATTTTCTGTATCCATTCATCTGTTGAGGGACATCTTGGTTGTTTCCAGCTTCTGGCTATTATAAATATGGCTGCTATGAACATAGTGGAGCATGTGTCCTTATTAGATGCTGGAGCATCTTCTGGGTATATGCCCAGGAGTGGTATAACTGGGTCCTCAGGAAGTACTATGTCCCATTTTCTGAGGGTCTGCCAAACTGATTTCCAGAGTGGTTGTACCAGCTTGCAATCCCACCAGCAATGGAGGAGTGTTCCTCTTTCTCCACATCCTTGCCAGCATCTGCTGTCACCTGAGGTTTTGATCTTAGTCATTCTAACTGGTGTGAATCTCAGGGTTGTTTTGATTTGCATTTCCCTGATGACTAAGGATGTTGAACATTTCTTTAGGTGCTTCTCAGTCCTATGAGTTTCCTCAGTTGAGAATTCTCTGCTTAGCTCTGTTCCCCATTTTTTGATAGGGTTATTTGGTTCTCTGGAGTCTAACTTCTTGAGTTCTTTGTATATATTGAATGTTGGACGTAGGGTTGGTAAAGATCTTTTCCCAATTGTTTTTTTAGTTTCCTGTTTCCTGAGCCCCTCATTTCCCGACCCCTACCAGGAGGGAAGATTGCAATCTGCAAGAAACATCTGTGCAATGAAGTGAATTTTTTTCCAAAGTAAAGGACGTGGTTGCCAAATTGGAAAAAAAGAAAGAAAGACTGTACTAGTTATTTCTCTCTGCTGCGACAAGACACTTGACAAGAAGCAATTTAAGAAAGGAAAGGTTGATTTTGGCTTGCAGCTAGAGGATGCAGTCTATCACGACAGGCAGGGGGTTGGGGGAAGCTGGTCAGATTGTGTCACCAGCCAGGAAGCATGGAGTGATGAATGCCAACACTCAGTTTCCTCTCTCCAACATTCAGGGTGTGTTTCTCCACTTCAGTTAACCTAAGACGGACCCTGGTGAGGTCTTGGTTCCCTTTGTGAACTAAATTCACTGAGTGAATTTAGGAGCACTGTGGAAAAGAAATGACAAACTCTTGAGGATTAAGATGTATCTCGGTAGTAGATCACTTGCCTATCATAGAGGAGGCTCTAGCTTCAATCCCCAGAACCTAAAAGATAAAAGAAAATGTTTGAGATGTATGGTGTGGGGGGACAGAGAGTAAAGTGCCACCAGAGACAAGGATATCGCTTGGTCAGTACAGCAAGCGTGAGGACCTGAGTCCAGACTCCCAGAGTCCACATAAAAGTCAGGCAGGTATATCTGCTGCCTACAGTCTCAGCACCTAGGAGGCAGGATCCCAGAGCAAGCTAACAAGCTAGGCCAGCTGGAATTAGTGAGTGCTGGGTTCAGTAAGAGACTCCGCTGCAATACACAAAGTAGACAACGATCATGGAAGAGACCCAGCATCAACTTGTCCACATGTGTGTTAATACACAAGCAAACATGACTGTGGATCATGTAGACATAAACATATCCAAAGAAGGGAGAAAGGAAGAAAGGGGGAGGAGAGAGAAGGGGGAGAGAGAGAGAGGGAGGGAAGGAGGGAGCAAGGAGGAAGGGAGAGGGAGAGAGAGAGACTGAGAATATGAGAGTCTTCCGGTGGTGAGAAAGCATCTTCCACCCAGGTGACAATAACAGGCAGTGAATGTCACTCCGATGTTTGGAAGACTCTGAACCGCCTGCCTGGTGCTGGGAGGCACCTTCAAAGAGGAACATCAAGGAGGGGGCACAGCTATCACCATCTTTAGGGACATACCCCTGATCAGTATCCAATCCCCAGAGGTCAGCACCAAACACACACTCACGTGAACAGCACCAAATGGACCAGCGAGCGGGCTGTGCTCATGCACACGTGTATATATGCATGAAATGATGATTGAAGAAGAGGTCTTGAATTTAAAAGGGAGTGGGGTACATGGAATGAGTTGGGGGGTGAAAATGATGTACATATAGTACTCATATAAGAAATCCTCAAAAAATTAAAGCTAAAAACAAAATAAAGCAATGCTCAAGTAAAATGTGCCACTCAGCTCTGCTAAGGACATGATCAGCCCTCTTCACACCCTTCCTTGGCCAACCATGAAGGTTATCTATCACCAGTGTCACAGAGAGAGTCATTAAGGCTGACTCTCAGCCTCTGCTGGGGCACTGTACCAAGCCAGACTCTGGAGAAAGTGCTTTCCACGAGCCAAGCCTCACAAAACCAATTTCACAGATGAGAAAAATGGAGGCTCCGATAAGTCGAGCCACATGTCCGGTGTCAGATAGCCAGCTCGCAGAACAAATCTTCCTCTTTTGGTGATTCCAGATTGCACTTTGGACACATCATTAAAGCCTTCTAGGGCATCAAACAACAGAGAGAGAGAAAGAGAGAGAGAGAGAGAGAGAGAGAGAGAGAGAGAGAGAGAGAGAGAGAGAGAGAGAGAGAGAGATCATTAGTATTGAAAGTGCAGAATGAGCCATTTATCACAGAAAATGTGTTCACCGGACAGAAATCCTGCTAGCCCGGCAGAAGGACCTCACATGGACTCTGCAGACATTGCAGAATACAGCAAGCACCACATGAGGTGTGGTGGAGCAGAAATATAGCTCAGTGACTGCAGTGGCTGCTGAGGAACAACCCTGGTTGGCAGGTGTGGGGCAGGGTGTGAGTTCAGAAAGAGAGCGGCTGATTTTAAGTGAGAACCAAATTAAGACGAAGCCACCAGTTGGAGAATCTCAGGAAGTAGTTGCAGAAGCTGAAGAAAGCAGCAAATTCCTAATGGCGGTGTATATAAATGAAAGGAATTTTAGGGGAGATTAGTGCAAACCCATCAGTTTCCTGAAAATAATAAAGAAGAGGTTGCCCGTAAGAGTTGGTATTGTTTGAAAATCTTCCATGTGCCAGGTGCTATGCTGGGGACCTCATCATATCATCCCATGACCTATGCCAAGCTTCTACCCCTACTTCAAGGGGGGCCTGATGATTCCCTCAAGACAAGGAGAGCCGGATTCTGCAGATTTTTTTCTGTGTGTGGAAAAAACACAATCTTTGAAAGAACCAGGCAAATCCAGATCTAAATCTCTCTTACCTGGGCACTGGGAGACCTTTTCTTTCTGAGTCTTGGATCTGTCATTTATGGAGATAGTGGTGTGTCTTATTCTTGTTGGTCTGCATTAAGTTAAATGGAGTTCAGGCTAGCAAGCTGGCTCAATGGGAGAAGCCATGGCTGACGACCTGAGTCCTACCCCTCAGGACTCACAGAGTGGAAAGAGAGAACTGATTCCCACCCATTGGCTTCTGACCTCCACAATCAAGCCTGGTGCATGGGTGCCTATGCGTTCACAAACAAGCACATCCATGCATGCACAAGTAAACATATATACAGAATAAATAAATAAATAAAATGTATATAAAGTACTTATTACAATATCTGGTACATAGTGGGAACTCAGCAAATATGGAGTTTTGGTTTGTTTGTTTTTCTCTTTCCCCTTGTGTAGAAACAGTATCCATTTCCTCTTTTTCTTTTTCTTTTTCTTTTTCTTTTTCTTTTTCTTTTTCTTTTTCGAGACAGGTTTTCTCTGTGTAACCCTGGCTGTCCCGGAACTCACTCTGTAGACCAGGCTGGCCTTGAACTCAGAAATCCACCTGCCTCTGCCTCCCAAGTGCTGGGATTAAAGGCGTGTGCCACCACTGCCCGGCTCCATTTCCTCTTTTTCATATCTGTCCTTTTAGATGATAACAGTATATATTATACTAATCTAAGATGTACCCACTATATATTCATACACATGAGAGACTTCGAAAGAAGAACATTAAAAAACAATTCTAATATGCTTAAGAAACACAAAAAATCTCTCCTTTGCCTGAAACCCTAATATAGTAAATTGGGTTCTGCCGGTGCTTAGCTGCACATTAGAATCATTGGGAGCACTAAAAACGCCCATGGTCAAGCTGCTCCCCAAGATGAGGGCCAGCTACCCATGGTTTAAAGAATCCCTCGAAGGCTTGGCCTTCGAGTAACCTGTGAAGAGAGAGCCATTTAGCTGCCAATGAAATGGTTCTCCAAGGTCAGGCCAGGGAGCAGCCCCATCAGCATCCTCTTCAAACTTGTTACAAACAGGGATATGCAGGCTACATGGAGACCTTCTGAGTCAGAAACTCTGGCGGTAGGGCTGCAACCTGTGTGGACCCAAGCCCTCCATGACAATCTGAGGCAGGAACAAGAGGCACGTGCTCTAGCCACCTAGTCGCCTTCTGTCCAAACCAATGGATGGATGCATCCCCCTAATCACCATTTAAATGTGCCCCTTGTATGTTCAAGCGTCTCAGCATCGTTATATGTTCTTATGTGAAGAACTGATAATCCTGTGGCTGGTTCTCTCCCTCTACAATTCCCAGGTTCTGCAGCAGGCAGTCCCAACCTCAAAACAAGTCTAACCACATACATCCCTTTCCTGTTCTCATTGCCCTGTGCTTATCTCCCCACCTCCCTGTCCCATTCTCCTACTCCCCCCTCCTCCCCACCTCCCTGCCCCATCCTCCTCCTCCCTCCTCCTCCTCACCTTCCTGCCCCATCCTCCTCCTCCCCCTCACCTTTCTGCCCCATCCTCCTCCCCCTCACCTTCCTGCCCCATTCTCCTCCTCCCCCCTCACCTTCCTGCCCCATCCTCCTCCCCCTCACCTTTCTGCCCCATCCTCCTCCCCCTCCCCTTCCTGCCCCATCCTCCTCCCCCTCACCTTCCTGCCCCATCCTCCTCCCCCCTCACTTTCCTGCCCATCCTCCTCCTCCTCACCTTCCTGCCCATCCTCCTCCTCACCCCCACCCCTCCTCTTCTAAACATTGTGTTTATAGTTCAGACCCTTTCTGAGGACAAAGAGCTAGGAAAAACCACTCTCCTTGGATTCCTTTCATATTTCTGCTTTCCCAGGTTGTATCCAGTCATTTTCATTCAGACCAAAGGGCCCCCTCCTGGATATTCGGGCTCCAGATGCAGTTTCCTGCCCCATGGTCCCACAGTGCTCTCTGCCACCTTCACCATAGCATCTCCATGCTAAAGTGCAACTATCCATTCCTGATTGGGTCCTAGTTAGATCATGCTCCATGGTGGATGCTCACACACCACGCCATGCAGAACTGGAGAGCTACAGGGTGTGTCTGCTCCTCCAAAAAGCTTCAAGCAAATGATGTCTAAGCCAGGACATCTCAGTGTCCCATGATCACACCGGTCACTTGGGGATCTGGTTACAGGGCAGAGTCTAGCAGAGTAGACATGGGGGACATCCCAGAAGTTCTGCATTTCTTCCAGTCTCCCATATGATGCTGACACTTTGGTCCAGGGGCCACCAGATATGACTTGGGTGGATAGAACCACGACCAGGACATTTTCAGGTTAACTCATGTCATGCTAGAAAAGACCATTTTGTTTTGCAAGAATGCTAATAACTGGTCAGAGATGAGCTGTGCTGTTTATTAATCTGTTCTCATAACATTCATCATCCTGGAGTTTTATCTTTTTTTTTTTTTTTTTTTTTTTGGCTTGTTTATTTGAAAGAGACTGTAATCAATCCACTTGTGAGCCGGTCCCTGCACAGCTGCAGTCCCTGTCTGTTAGTCAGCTTTCTGCTGCTGGAATAAATACCCAAAGGTAAAGCAACTTAAAGAGATGAGCAGTTTATTGCTGGAGGTTCAGTTTGTTAGCAGCTGGAAGTGTTGCTCCAGGCCCTGTGACAGAGCAGGACATCACAACAGGTGCCGTGTCAGAGGAAACTGCTCACCCATGGCAGCTGTGAGGTGAAGAGGGAAAGGAGGAGCCCAGTACCCCAATAACCCCTTCCAGGACTGACCTAGCATCCTCCCCCTAGGGCCCCACCTCCTAAAGATTCATCCACTTTTCCATGGTAACAACTGGGGACCACACCAAAACCACATAGGTCTTTGGGGAGATACTCAAGACCCAAACCACAGGACCAGCACAAACAACGAGAACTTCCTTATCAGCAGCCTTTGTGTGGAGGCCAAGAACTGAGAGGTTTTTTTCCAAAAAAAGAAAACTTTTCTCTATGCAGAATCCATATTCTGTTTGGGAACTAAAATCTTGGAAGAAGAGAGGCCAACAAGATATTGTGGTATGTTCCACAAGATAAGACTCCCTCACTTTATTCTTTCTGCATAAAGACTGGCCATTATTAGGGGTCTGCCGGCGAAGGCCGGAGTTCCTAGTGGTTAATGTGGTATTCTCGTGGTGAGCAATGGAAAGCTACAGAAGAAGTGGAGCCAGTGACAATGTCAGAGTTCTGGGGTCAGATCGCCACGGTTCCAGTAGCAGGTGAATGGCACTGAGAGGTTCCTCTAGAGACGAGGGAAGGGCCTTCTGTTCAAAGAGACCAAGCTTCCAACTACACCAGGCTGTGTTTTACCCCAAGGCACACACTCAGATCAAAGAGTCTGCAATCACAGTTAGGCATGGCGAATGAGATTTTCCAGAGGCATCACAGGGCTCTTAGTCATCTATAATTCTGACCAGCTGGTCTAAATGCACCCTCTCATGTCACGTAAGGTTGCAGGGGCTTAATGGGTCATTTCTGGGGAAAAAAAAAAAACTGGCAAAATGGGTTCTTAATACACACACACCATGGTTCCTTTTGAGGAAATTCAAATCGATTATATATTGTGGAATGTTGGAGAATTTTCAAAACCGTTTGCTCCTTTTTTTAAAAAAGGCAAAACAACAAACTGGTTTTCAACAATTCACCTTGCTTTCTGCAGCACTGACCTCCCAGGCCAGCCACACCAGCCAATGCACAAGCCCTGCTCAGGGACTGCCAACATGTCCCCCTCTCCGGGACACAGATACATGGCTCTAACTTTTCTAACTTGTCATCACTCATGCCATGCTACTCCTTGTCCCTAAATCTGGTTTATCTTCTATGACTCTGCTCTGCCATTCCTTCACTTGGATTGCCATCACTAAGTGCCAGGGACTGTCCTGGTGAGGTCCAAGCAGAGATGCTCCCAGCAGCACCCACAAGGCCGTGGGCCCTCAGGACTCGGTGAGAGCCCAGAAGGAGTGGCTCTAGGGGACCACGAAATGTGCAGTAGGTGGGGTTACTCTGCTGTGATGGCTAATCTTCATTGTCAGCTTCACTGGGCTTAGAATCACCATAACCCATCTGCAGGTGTGTCTGTGTTTCCAGAGAGCCTTAACTGAGGTGGGAAGACTCATCCTGAAGGCTGGCGGACTGACTGAAAAGAATGAGCAGCAGCATTGACCTCTCTCCTTAGTGACTACAGCTGGGGGATGACCAGCTTCCTCAGCTCTTGCCACTGTGTATGCCCCCCCCATGATAAATAGTACCCTCAGTACACACACACACACACACACACACACACACATGCACGCACACACATGCATGCACACGCACACGTAAATAAGTAAATAAGTAAGTAAATTTAAGATAGATTTTATTTTAGGCTTAAAGGGCCAAAATATATACTTATTCAGGAAGCTCTTCACAATGACAGTGAAATACTTGTCCAGTGAAATAATATGTCTATTATTTTGCTCTTGGCTGTGTGCATGTGAGTGTATAAGTGTATATGCACCTGTGAGCTATACATGTGAAGGCCAGAGGATACTTCAGATGTCATTCCTTAGGTGCTATCCATTTTACCTTCTCTCTCTCTCTCTCTCTCTCTCTCTCTCTCTCTCTCTCTCTCTCTCTCTCTCTCTCCCCGTGTGTGGGTGTGCGTGTGCGTGTGCATGTGCGCACATGCGTGTGTATGTGCATGTGTGTGTGTTTTCTTTCTGAGACAAAGTCTCTCACTGACCTGGAGCTCACCAAATCGTCTAGGCTGGATGGCCAGTGAGCTCTAGAAACAGGCCTGTCTGCCTCCCCAGCACTGGGACCATCACGAGCATTTGCCGTGATGGCGGGCTTTTTGACAGAGGCTCTAGGGCTTGAACTCAGATCCTCATGCCTTGCAAGGCAATCGATTTTGTGGCTGAGCTGTCTCTTCAGCCAGTCCTTCTTGCTTCTTAGACTCTTCAAGTTGTGCTGTGCTGTATATAACCTCAAAATGACTACTCATGTGTCTGTGACCACTCTGTGACTACACATGTGACTGACATGTGACCACTCAACTGTCTCTTGAATGGTATTACTCCAGTGACCTTTGCTTACTGCAGACTCAAGGTGAATGAGATTTGATAGCTGTTTTTAATTCCTGACATGATCTTAAATATATATAAGGATTTACTTAAGTTTTGTATTTGCTTTTTCACCCCATGACTGGTTATTCTCTTTTAAACTATATACTACCAATTGTCTAAGCATGTATAAAGAATTTCTCTATTAAGCCCTTAAGAAGAAATAAGATATCATGGTGCCAACTAGATGCCCCACCTTACCTCTTCCTACTGTGGAGTCTGGAGTTTGGCTTAGGGGAGATGGAACAGACATCTTTCCAATGCCCAGCTCCTGGGCAAATTTCAGGGCTCTCGTCTATTAGGCCATAGGCCTGCAGGGGCTAGAAAACGCATTACAAGTGCCTGTGTTGATCCACTTCCCTGGAGTGCCATCTACGCCCCTGCAAAGGGGAGACTCCACCCCAGGCTGTGGAGTGAGGCAGGGGATGATGGGATATTCTGTTTATCTTGTTCCGTTATGGCCATTCTTTAGATGTCGCAGTGCCCATTTTCCTGGCACTGACATCTGGGACTCTCCTGTTGCCGACTGTTGTCTTTTACCTGGGTCCTCAGTAGTCATAAAGGACATGGGGCACTGCTTCTCTGGCTTTTAAATATTTGAGCGATGCCACAGTGTATCTTTCTGCAACATTTTCTGGCTCCATGTTACCTTTGAGACTCATACCTGCTTGGGAATTCAGCTCAAGTTTATTGGGTTGACTTCCCTGAAATATTGTTATATGCATTAGGATACATGGTTGCTTTTAACTCTGCAGCAACACATAGTTTCACATGGTTCCCGTGTATATGTGTGAAAGCTTTATATATCCACCTATTGATGGGGGGGTTGCTGAGCTGAAGGATATGGTTAGATTGGAGCAGATAACTTGCGTCAGTGATGTTCAGCGTTGTAACAATCTTCCACTGGCCACATGGTATCTATTGGTTCATACTCTCTGACACCATTACCACATTCAGACTTAAGGATTTGATGTAGCCTTCACGCTTGTATTAAGACACACTGACAAAAGTTCTTAGAGAAAAACAAAACTATTAAATAAATAGACTTTGTCTTAGAAATTTCCAAAGCAATAACTGGCTACTTAAAATTAACTGACTGTGTTATTTTTCAATTATGTAAAAGACAACAGTCACAGTAAGGAAAATTATGTGGAACAAATATGAAATCGTCCACGTGTTACATCGCCAGCACATTCATTTCATTTTCCCACAGTGCATGCTCATTGGTTTGGCAATTTCTTGTTGCCTTAACCAAATTGAGTGATTTTATTAGTATATAATAATTATATAAAATAATGGCTCTCATTATGCCATATAACATTTACTTCCTCTGATATTCTTTTTATTCCCCTCTCCCCTTCCAAATTCTTTTACTTCTCATCTTCTCAATTCCCCAGTCCTGGAATTTCACATATGGGAGAAGATGTATGATACTCATCTTTGTGAGGCTGGCTTATTTCACTTAACACAAAAGCCTACAGTTCCGTCAATATTCCCGCAAGTCACATGACTTTGCTCTTCTTTATGTCTAAATAGTACTCCACTGCCTGTGTATGCCATGTTAAACTAAATGAGTGTGTAATTCACTACTGCTTTGTCTTATCCTATATGTGTGTTTCCTAAGACAGTTTAATGTGCTTTCCTGGAGTTGTATTCTAAAGGGTCTAAGTTAGACGACAGTTAATAAGAATGCACAGAATAAGTTTCTGGGTCAGACTTGGGTTTGTTATTTTGTTATTGTTGTTTTGTTTTTGTTTTTAGAGACTGTTTTGATACATTGTTTAAGAATAGCTCTGTTTCCATATTCATATGTTGACATGATTTCTTTTGCAGCAAAACTCAAGTACACACAATGCAAAGCACACTAAAATAGAAAACAAATGTTCCCAACATGAGTGAGCAGTTCATAAAGTAGCCTCTCCTTCCCTTTTCTTTGTTATGAGTTTGTTACTTTATAAATGTCCTGGTAAAGAAAACCCATTGACTACAGGTAGTCATTGCTCAGGGTCCTACGAGAACCAAAGCCACTAGTTTGGGTCATATAAATGGGTAAAAAAAGACAATTCTGGGACATTCCAATTACAAATTGTTTTTGCACAAGGGTCTAATTTGAGATATAGATGTAATAACAATCATGACAAAAATCTTTTAGCAGACTTTAATCACCCAAACTGATTAAAGTGAGTGAGCCAAGCTGTCACAGGGAAGCCTGTTGCCTCTTCTTGCTCAGTGTTCCAAATCCTCATGAGAGATGAAACCCAGTCCTAGTTTTAAAGGTCTGTTCCTTGATGTCTTTATCCTGAAGAGTATCACTCTGAGGTTTGGGACTGAGAACTAAATTTAGTTCTGGTTCCTGCCCCTACCCTTCTAATAAGTGATTGACATTTTTTGGCTGGAACCAGTGCCACAGGGAGTCCCATCTGCCAGCGAGCACTCTTCTCTCCTGCAAGTTCATCTTGCATCTTCGCCATCTGTAAAGCATGAAAGCCACCCTGCTGTTAGCGTCATGATACTGGATAGCAGTGTTTCCTCCCAAGCCTACTCCTGTAGGTACCAGGTATGAAACAAACACAAGAAACAACACTAACCTTTACTATCTTCAATAGCCAAACTAAAAATCCAATCTAGAGTGATCTAGGAGGTCCATGGAGAAAAAACGTGACCACTGGTAAAACTGTAATGCATAGGACTGTGAACACAAGTCTCTCTGGTCTACCCATGATTTGAAATTCCCTGCTTAGTGGCTTTAGTAGACAGAATTATTATATAATCGTTTGAAGGGGGCAATCACTATTTGCAATGTCTGGTCCTATTCAGAATTCCTGTGACCTTTTCATGGAATTCAGGACAACATTCCTCCCCTGCCCCCATCCACCTGCTCCTGACCTCCCCCAAGTAAGTTTTTGATTGGTAATAGCAGCACCTACTATTCCTCAGAGGCTGCTGTTGAGCAATAGAGTGGCTCCGTGAGTACCTGAGATGTATGCCCTTCCCCTGTAGCAGCTCAGTCCATCCATCAGGGATCTGGGAGGGAGGAAGACCCGACTTCCGCCTCTGATCAGGATGGCTCTGCCTCCTACCTCGGAAGCCTAGCTCCAGCAGGCTCAGGCTTTGGCTGCCCCCTATGGGACAGTGCTGAGATAGCACCTCATTTGGCTTCTACTCCTTCCCCAGGATGCTTCCTCCATCGCTTGAGGGATTCTCCACGACTGGATCTCATGAACATAGGTTAACAACTCAGGGAGAGCTTCAGGAGAAGATGGCTAAGTACCTGTCTCCACAGGAAGAGTCATGTCCTTTTGCCCTGCACCTTGGAAAGTTTCTAAATGTCTAAATCTAAATTTTCTTAACAATTTAAAAGTCATTAAAAGTATGTAACTGCAACATGCTGTAAAAGCTGACATTTAAAAATAAAGCTTCCATGGAGGCCAGAGAGGTGACTCAGAAGGGAAAAGCCAAGCCCGCTGACTTGAGGTCAGTCCTGGAGTCCGTGTTTGAAAGCCCAGTGTGGAAGCATGCATTTGGAATCCCTGCATTCCTAAGGTAAAGTAGGAGGCAGAGACAGGAGAATAACCCAGAAGCTTGCAGGCAAAGCCAACCTGGGGTATGCACTCCTCCCCCTCCTCCCCCCCCTCCTCTTCCTCTACCTCCTCCTCTCCTCTTCCTCTTCTTCCTCCTCCTCCTCTTCTTCCTCCTCCTCCTCTTCTTCCTCCTCCTCCTCCTCTTCCTCCTCTTCCTCCCCCCACTCCTCCAAACAAGGTAAACAGAGAGAAAAGACTGGGTCCTCTGTCCTCTACTCCCCCCCCCACCACATAACACAGTCATATCCACACACGTCATACACACTCAGACATGTTTTCAGTGACACTTCCATATTTCTTTTCTTTTATCAGACAGGGTTTTATGTAGCCCAGGCTGGCCATGAACCCCTGATCCTCCTGCCTAGGCCTTCCCAGGGCTTGCGTCACAAACAGACGCCACCATTCATGGCCACATTTCTCTTTTAGCTTATCCAACAAAATCTAAATTCCATAGTGATTTGATATCAGCTATCCACTGTATAAAATATGTTTACATCAGATAATTTATAGTGTTCATTTCTCTCCTTAAACTTCTAATTCCATCCCACTTGCAGTATAAGATTTCATCGCAACTGTAAAAGATTCATATGCTTTAAACTTTAAATTATTTGCCCATAATACCTTTCTGTTGGGGAAGTGTATGTGTGTGTGTGTGTGTGTGTGTGTGTGTGTGTGTGTGTGTGTGTGTGTGTATTTGTGTTTTAATTTCCTATGTCTATAAGTCTAGGTATCAAATTTTTGTCAAAATGGGATATTATTAGAATTTACCACCAATGCCTATATATGTAAACTTTGATCATTTTAGCAGGGAAAAGTATGCATTTTTTGAAAACTTATTAATTATATGGATAATTTTTATAGTATTTCTACTTTTGGCCTGACCATTTCCACCCAATCTCCAAAGCTTCCTAGGAAGATCATATATCTGGGCCGCAGCACCTTAATCAGATGCAGGATGGCTGAGAGACATGCCATACTCATGGGGGTAGTGGGTGGGGGACAGGGGCAGAACATTTGTAAAAGATGAAAGACCTCCAAGATTTCTCACACATACAAATACATGCTCTTTAAGACTAGCTTTTTAGACAGCCACACTCTGGCAAGTCTCTATGTGTCCCATTAGAGACATCGATGTATGTACCCCAGAAGAGAAAATACCCACCTTACCCAAGCTCCTCATGAGCAGTGGAGGAGGACCACAGCAGCTGGGTGAGCTCTAGAGATTGTGAGCTAGGTTAACACTTGAACCCAAGCTGGCACTGGGGACTCTCCGTGCCCACTCTGATAATCTGTCCACACAGCTATCCATCTGCTCTGTCATTCACCACAGCTGCAAAAAGCTAGTATGCACTGAAGTTTCAGTCCAGGCCACATGCCGTTTGAATACATTCAGTGCTTGAATTAGGCTATGACGTAAACCTGTTACTGTCTTCACTTTGCAGCTGAGGAAACGGAGGTTCAGAGAGGCAGAGCAGCACACCCAACATCAGATGTTCAGTGACTGAAGAAACGTCCAACTACTGTTTCCAAAGTGGGCACAAAACACGACCTCTGTAAGCTGGCTCCTCAGACAGTGTTCTGTGCTTGGACTGATTTGACTATAGCTGCTCTCGCAGACTCAGTATCTACCAACTCAGAAAGACAATGAAATCTCCTGCAAACACAGACTACTTGGTGGTGGTTTCCCAGAAGCATGGGATCTTATATATCGTAATATCTAGTTGAAGGACTCCTATTCACAAGAGCTGATTCGCACTCAGGATCTACAACAGTAGGCCGATGGTTCTCAAGCATCAGCCTGTAGGAGACTCCCTCACATGTTCTCACTGACAGAGCTTTAGTTCAGTAGGTCGAAGGTGGGATCTGAGAATCTACATATTCAGTGAGTGCTAGATGGTGCTGATGTTGCTGGGGTTAGATTCTATCAATCTGATGATTTTCAACAGTGAACTGCCCTGAGACATCCAGCAGGAATGATCCGCGCAGAATTCACAGCAGTGTTTTCCACACTTGACCATACACCTGAACCACACAGGGAGCTTTGTAAATAATACTAACTCTGTGTCTCACCCTAAGACAATGATTCATTTGTGTGGCATGTGGTCTTGTTCTCAATTAGAAGCTACTACAAATAGTGCTGCTATATACACCCTAGTATGTACATGTATAGATTGTTTTATACACACATACACACATACATGTACACATACGTATGAATATAAATTGTATTGGGTTTATAGAACTAACTTAGTTAAGGTTTCTATTGCTGTAATAATACACCATTATCAAAAACAACCTGAGGAGGAAAAGGTTTTTCATCTTACACTTCCAGAAAACATCATGAAAGAAAAACAGAGCAGGAACCTGGGGGCAGGAACTAAAGCAGAGGTTACTTACAGGCTTGTTCTCTCGGCTTCCTCAGCCTGCTTTCTCACAGCACCCAGGACCACCTGCCCAGGGCTGACTCTGCCCACAGTGGGCTGAGCCCTACCCACATCAATCACTACTTAAGAAAATGCCTCCGTAGGTTTACCTACAGGGCAATCTGGTGGCCACATTTTCTTCATTGACGTTCTCTCTTTCCGAATGAATTTAGCCTATGTCAAGTTGAAATTAAAAACTAGCCAGTAGAACAATCTAGAACAAGTAGAGTCATATTTCTAACTTCAGTGTAATTCATACATATTTAGTATACAATAATTCCTCTGCGAGATCCTGGAGCACAGCAGGACTCTGGGCTGCTGCCCTGGAGACCTTTGTGGATTTCTGTTCTCCGTAACTACCCCCCAACCCCACCTGAGAAGAAGCTTCCCTTGGCCCTCACTTAGATCTCAGAATCACATCACAACAGCCTCCTTCTCTCCAGGCACCACTGAAACCATGACTCAGCAAGGAGGCAAGCACCCAAAGCTGGAAGGCTCCAGTTACAAAGGCAGAGCTGAAGTGTTCAGAGTCAGGAGGCTGCCCACCTTCCTAGAAGGTTGTGGTTCTCATTCTTGTCCCTTGCTTCCCAGCTCCCTGACTCCACAACAAATCCTCAGAACTACTTTCTTCTCTGGTAGTTCTGACCACAATCAGCCCCCTCCTACCTTCCTGAGATTTTATCTCTGGCGCCCTCTTATCTCAGGGCGTTCCCTGGTTCCTGGATAAGCAGAAGCTCTTTTAGTTCTTTATTATTACTTCTTCTTAGTCCCAAGGTTTTCAACTCTATGGGAAAGACTAGCCAGACAAGAGCACTTCAGGGTCTCCAACTAGGACACCGCAGATTACCTTGATTGCCATTCGCTGGAGCTGGGGTCTCTTCGGAACATGGCTCTTCCTTATCATTCACCATCAGTTCCCCAGAGGAGAGGAGCAGGTACAACTTCTGCATCAGATCATCAGTGCTTTCTGAACGGTTACCATGACTGTTCCCTAGGAGGAAGAAATGCTGCTCCTGAGAACCGGAGTCTCCAGACAGCTTACTCTCTCCTGCCTCGATTTTGTACACCTCAGGGATGAGTCTGGAGTGAAGAAGAAGAGTAACCGAAGTGGTTAGCCAAGTCCCTTGTAAGATTAAGTGCAAATCTAGCCAATACCAGCATGTAAACCCATCTTATGCACATGATAGGGATGGTCCTACTGGGGTTTATGCATGCAGGGGTAATTTTCTAATATTCGGAAGGAGAATTAAACACACATTTGTCTCAGAGGTTTGGGATTCCACACCAATGTTGTTGTCATCGCTAAAGTTGTACTGGGGACGCGGGGTTTTGTGTTGCGAAGTCAGAATCGTTCCTGCAGCTCTGACATGCACTTTCTGAAAGTCAGGATGTCTTCTCTGCCACATTTTCCTTCCAACCTTTGACACTGTAAGCTTTGCTTGGGCACTAGCCAGTCTGAGTTGCATTATGTAGTTATCAATATGAGGTCGTTTTAATAAAAGCAACATATATGGTTGATTGTAATATAAAATGTGGCCCTGTATAGTACATATCGTACTCTCTTCTGCTAGCCAGGGATGTTATCACCTATACAACATTTTAAAAACCCTAGCCCAGCCCAAATTCTACATCCTGAAATGAAAATGTCATTCACTTTACATTTTTAGATTATGACCACTAACGCTGGACCAGCTATCCCTTCGCATTCTTAAGGATTGTTTCCTGGGCTATACTCCCCACATCTGAAATTTTTTAACTCACAATACACTGTCTTCCGTGCCAGCATTCTCTGGGCTGGGGAAGGTGAGATTAGTGCACTTGGCTTGCAGGTCTCTGCTGGGATATTTGTTGATAGCACCTAGAGACAGAGTGGAATTCTTAGTCCAGTTTTACCTTCTCACATAAGGCCTATCACCCAAAAAGTCAGTTCATCTTTTCCTGGAGATAGAAGTCTCCTCAAAAACAAATTAATTTTGTGAGGGACTTTGCAAAGTCGGCATGCTGGCATTGAAAGACCTTGTTCTTGCCAAGTCAAAGAGATACAGCAATAATTAAATTATAAGTTCTCATGCTCAGCAATACAATTCAAGGACATCTCTGAATTCCTCCTGTTATCTATTCTCCCCTCACCCTCACACCCCAGAAATGGAGGCCCTTCCTAATAGACTCTGTTGCCACTGAAGTTGTCTTCCCTATTTCCACCTTGGCGTTGAAAGAAGGCACTGTTTTGACTCAGCAGTAAATATATTGCCTGAATTCCATGATTCCTAACTCTAAGCTGAGTTCTGGGATCATGTATGTGCCAGAACCCCTAAAATCCTGGGTAACCCTACCAAACTCCCAGCCACCGCAGATAACCACACATCGTGACTTTTGTTCTGTCCCTGATTCCCAGCACAGGCCAGGACTTGTTTGATACTCTAAAACCTTAGCCTATTCCATACCTCTGCCTAAAATTACAATGCCAAGGACAGAAGCCGAAGCAGCTACTCTCAGAGTGCCATGGTGGAAAGGTACATTTCAAATCTCTGTGTGGTTGCATTTAAGCTAGATCTTGAAGAGAGGCTCTAAAAAATATCTGTACCTATAAATCATAAGAATTCAAGTCAGACCCAAGGCTGTTTAAAAATGACAAGGTAGACCAGATGTCCTTGGGAAAAGTGGAGGGTAGTGACAGTGGGGGTCTTCTTTATTATGGGAGTGCACTTTGTTAAGGGTTTAGTAACTAAAGTGCAGCTTAATAGAAAAGAACATAGTCCTGGGGTCAGAATGTGTGGGGTTGAGTCTAGAATTTACCAGGCATTAATTACAAGCCTTTGAATAATTTATGTAATGTATTCAAATCTTAGTTATTCCTCTATAGAAAAGGGATCTGAATTCTTCCCTTTGAGGGCTATGGTGAAGATTAACTGATATAGTCAGTCAGAGAATCAGACAGTTAGCAAAAGTTCAGAAGTCAGGCTTAAAGGAACCCTTTCAACTATTTAAGGAGCAGTGCCCAACGTGAACAGGCTTTTCTCTGAGATTCCCCACTGCCTCCTGTTCACTGTCTATCACTTTCCACTAGAATGAGATGCATTCGACTAAGCAGGCCGATTGACTGCATGCAGAGACATCGATAAGGCAACAAAGGGGAGAGAGTGAGTGACTTACGTCTGATTGAATGAACAAACGGCTTGATGAACTTGATGATATAGTCCAAATCTGGCTTGTGTACCCGGCCAAGCCGGACCAAGTGATGATCCAGGGGCTGGCTTGCTAATTCTTCTAATTCCATGTCATTGTGTATAGGACCAAAGGAAAATACAAATATGGAGTAGCCTTGGCACTTGGCTCTCAGAGATGCATTCCTTAAAGCTTCTTTATCTAAAGGGTTGGTTTCACCTGCAGTTACTATAAAGATAACTTTGTTTTTCCTCAGATTGGGGGTTCCTACAAAGACATTGTCAATTGTCCACTGAAGGGCATGCCCAATAAAGACATCTCCATTGAGCTGCTGAAGAGATTCTTGGAGATGATGCTTCATTTGGTGGACAGTGTTGTAAGTGACCAAATCAAATTCCAGGTAGACTGGGCATTCTTCAGTGTTTGGCAGATAGCCTGGAGGAGAGTAGGTCAGGACAGCCACTCTGTCTCCTAAGACAGAGGTCAGTGGAGCTGGGGCAATGTGAAAGTAATCCAGTACTGAAGTTATAAACGCTCTCACTTCCTTAAACTCATTATGTCTTCCTACTCGTTGAGAAGCATCTATGAGGAAAGCCACGTCCATGTAATATTCTTGAAGAGAAGCATCCCCGGACTCATGAGCAAGACCTAGTTCTTTTCTGCCATGACTTTCGAGTTCTGCAACAGAATAACTTCAGTCACTAATAGTGAAAGGGTTAACTTTAAACTCAAAGACAGGAATGTAAACACAAGCCATGGGACACTACTACTCTTCGTTCCCACACTATGACAAACACCACTAATCAATATAACAGCAGCTATCACTAATCAATCTCAGTACTTGTCCTGAAATACATTCTTCAAATCTGCCTTCTCTTGATGCAGAATTATTTCCATTTGACACATGCTGTCACATAAGAAACCTACTTGCTACCAACTTCAGGTTTTTCTAAAATGACTGATTTGACCCCAAAATATCTTAATGCAAGAAGAGAAATAAATGCCCAGTTTTAGCTCTTCCTCATAGTTACAAAGCCTGCAGCATGCATTCACATATACTGACTATTTAATTACAAGGAGTAAACACAAGAGAAAGTACAGGTGTCAACGTTACAACTCACATGCTGGCATATATGGTAGACAAAAGCAACATCCACAAAGCAACGTAACAGGGCAGGTGTAAGTCAGCACTGACTTTAGAACCTTGCTGCTATGTAAGATATGGTATACTCTAAGACTTGGGTATTCTGAGTGGTGGTTATCAGCCCATGACTAGATAAGGAGGTCAAATGGTATCAGTAAGCACTGGCTAACTCAGTTAACATGAATTTCTTTCTACAAAGCATTCTCAGGGAAGAAATTAATACCCCAGTTTTCACACTTATCTGTCTGTCTGCCTGTCTGTCTATCTATCTCTGTGTGTGTATGAGTGTGTGAGAGTGTGTATACGTGAGTGTGTGTGTATGTTACACAAAGAAACCCTGCCTTAAAGAAATATTTTTAAAAAGAATTGATATCTATCATTTCTTAGATTTGTTGAATTTTTGATAAAATCATGGGAAAACTTCAAGTACAAATTCAATCATTTTGACAAACTAGTTAGCTTATTTCTTCTTGAATGAACTGTGGTGATTTTTATATTATAAGACATTGTGTCTAATTTATAGGCAAAAGTAGCTCATTACATTCCCCTGTTATCCTTTTGAAAGCTGTAGAACACAGAAGATGCCTCCTCTCTCTTTGCTAACACTGGTTATTTGTGTCTACTTTTTCTGGTGAGTCTAATTCTATAGCTTTATCAATTTTGTGGATCTCAGAGATCTGACTCTTAGCTTTACTGATTTTTATCATTTCTTATTCATCGAGTCCTTAAATGTTATTGCTTTCTTCTGCTCACTCTGGGATTGCTTGTCTTTCTGTTCTGGCTTCTTAAGATGGAAATTGAGATGACTGATTGGAAGCTATTCATATATTTTTTTACCAGCATAAGCATTTAATATTAAATATAATTCTCTTCTAATTATACTCTAGTGGGGTCTTGAAGATCTGGAATGTCTGTTTCATTTGTATTTCTCCCAACATGCTTTCTGATTTCTTTATTGATCTCTATTTCAGCCATGGATTATTTTAAAGTGTTTTATTTATTTTCTAAAGCTTTGGGGGATTTTTCAAAGATCCTTCTGCTAATTATTTTTACTTTATTTCTATTTGGGCCAGAAAATATGCTTGCTATGACTTGAATCTTTTAACATTCGCAAGCATTTTTCTAACACACGGACACAACATGGTCTATTTTGGCAAGTATTTCATGAGCATTCCAAAAGAATGTACACGCTGCTCTTGGGTGGAATGTTCTGGAAGTGCCAAGTAGTTTACACTAGCTGATAATGTTGTTTTACAGTGTGCCTGTTCTCTCTCTCTCTCTCTCTCTCTCATCAGATATTGGGAGAGAATATAGAAACTCACTGATTTTTTTATTCTAATTATTGAACTTTTTCATTTGAATAATTTCCATTGCTATATTTTCAAGTGCCCTGCTATTTTTTTCTTTTGTCAGATTGAAGCTGCCTGCCCTTAACCTCCTAGCTGATATATTGTTCCCCCTAACACTATGGTTTTTATCTCTACAGATACTACTTGGTCACTGGAGAAATGGCTCAGTGGGCAGAGGCCCCTGCTGTGCTGACATGAGGATCTGAGTTTGAACCCCAGCATCCAGGTAGAAGGTTGGATATGACTGCACCTGTAACCCCAGCACTGTGGGGTGCAGAGACAGGAGGTTTCTGGGGCTCACTGGCTGCCACCCTGGCTCTATCCGCAAGAGATCCTGAAAGGGGTAAGGCAAAGAGTGGTTGAGCGGGACACCAAGTGTCCTCTGTAAGAGTGTGCTCATGTGCGCATGCACGCACGCACACACGCACACACGCACCAATGCCACTGCGAGTAGAGCTGGGAGAGCTTCTACAGATCTCTGGAGTTTTCTCTGCACAGCTCTCTTCTCTGTCCTGTGAACCTTAGGTCTTGCTCTCCCTGAGCTCTCAGATCTCTTTCCTCATCTCAGAGAGATCACGAGGCTCACCTAGAATTCTCTCACTTCACATAGAATCTTAGGTCAGAAAGGTGGAGACGCTATGCTGCTCACCTCCTTTGTTTCTAACTCCCAGGATCTTAGACTTTTGCTTCCTAAAGTCCAGTATCTTTTTTTTTATTATTATTTACGTTATGTTTATGAGTACTGTCTTCAGACACACCAGAAGAGGGCATCAGATCCCATCACAGATGTTTGTGAGCCATCATGTGGTTGCTGGGAATTGAACTCAGGACCTCTGGAAGAATGAGCAGTCAGTGCTCTTAACTGCTGAGCCATCTCTCCAGCCCATTGTCTTAACTGTTGTCTCATCTGTGAGGATTTCTTTTCCTGTTGGTTATGCTGGATTTGGTCCCTCTATTCTACCTGAGGAGGTTCTATTATAAAATACTGATCATTTTGTGTGTGAGGGGTGTGTGTGTGTGTGTGTGTGTGTGTGTGTGTGTGTGTGTGTGTGTGATTGCTTATCTCAAAGCATAAAGAACTGGTCACACATGTACTAGGTTCTTAGTACATTTATAGAAACCAACAGGATTCGGCACTTCATAAGCTTGCTTGAAAGGTACAGGCCTCCCTTTCCCCACCAGAAACCCAGTTTGAAGTTCTTACTGAACGTGCAGTCCAGATGGAAGTCCTGATTAAACTGTTGATCAGCACACAAGAAGTGCCTCCTGTAGTGCCCTTTGCTGTCAGGGCTACACAATGTAGTGCCATCAAACCATCCCTGAGACTCGGAGCCACAGCATGTGAGGGACTGACGGTACTGAGAAGAGAATGGGCTTTCTGCCTCTGGGAGGTCGCAGTTCTGGACCTCACTGACCATTATCTGTGTTATCAGCAAGAGCTCTGGTTTCCAACTATCAATTTTCAGTCTTTCAGGGGCCAACCAGCAGACTTCTATAAGCATAGAGGAGGCTTCCATAAACATAGAAGACTTGATTTGCGGCAGGAGAGGAAGGACCGACTGACTGACTGACCGGAGCAGTAAAATGCCATTCCATGCATGCCTAGAAATATCACTATCTCACTTTTAGTTTTCTCTTTATAAGTAAACTAAAATCTCATTTCCCCCTCCTTCCAAGTGCCCAGCAACAAATCCTTTTCTAAAGAGGCGCAAACCACCCACAGGAAACCCTTAAAAACAGGCTCCCTCTATACTTAGATCTTCATGGAAAAAAAAATCAAAGAAACTAAATATAGATGACTGTGCTTTGAGAACACTAAAATTTAGTCCAACCCTAAGGTAGGATTGTTCTATTTTGAGTCTAAATTCGTGTTATTTGGGAAGATTTGGGCTTCAGAAATATTTCTCCTTTAAGGAGTTTGAGTCTTATTTCTGCCTGTTGTTAATTCAGTGACCCCAACTCTTCTCCGTGCCTCAGTTCCTCTCTACAAAATGCCATGCTAATACATGACCGTCTCACAAGGTTTTTGGGGAAAAAAAATGCAAGTTTGCATAGTTCACAACAAATTAAAGCATTATACAAATTTAATCTTTATAAGTAAACAAGAAGAAACCTCCCAGGGCTACAAAAATCCTTCCTGCAGTGGTAAACTCTGCAGAATTTCGATAAGAAAAGAAAAGGCAGCCTGTTGGCCTAGCTTACAGATGCACTCACAGGGGCCCCAGGAATGGCGGCTCCACTGTGTTCATGCATGCTTATCTGCAGAGGACTTGGCAGCACCTGATGAACCTTTCCACCTCACACCAGCAGCCCAGGCCTGCCCTCCCTCTGTCCTGTGAGGTCATTGGCTAGGGATCCGGGGCCAGAAAAGCAGGGGAGGCAGGCACAGATTGTGCACACCACCGCACGCCATTAACACGCCAAGGGAAACAAAACCTTACAATGCTCTTGGTTTTTTCTGTGTGAGAACCTCTTCACATTTAAGTAGAAATAACTTTAAAACGGATTTCATCCTTCCCCCTGAAGATAGGACAAATGTTCCTCTTGGCCTTGACTTTTCTAGGTGGTTCTTAGATTGTCAGAACATCACTTACGAACCATTTTGTGCTCAGAAACAAGAGTCAGCAGAAGAGGCCTACTTCCTGAGGAAAAGCACTGCCTCCTTCACTACACCCAAACCACCTGTAAACTTGCCCTTCGGCTTTAATAAAGTTATTCTGTGCTTTATGTTTCTAGGTGGAAAGTTTATTATAAGTAAGCTTTAAAAATTAAATTGAAAAAATTTAAATACCAGAATTGTATCACCAAAATGGAAGAAAACTTCAGGCCAATTTCCCTTATGAATATCGATGCAAAAATACTCAATAAAATTCTCGCAAACTGAATCCAAGACCACATCAAAACGATCATTCATCATGATCAAGTAGACTTCATCCCAGGGATGCAGGGATGGTTCAATACCCGGAAATCTATCAATGTAATCCACTATATAAACAAACTCAAAGAAAAAAACCACATGGTCATCTCCTTAGATGCTGAAAAAGCATTTGACAAAATTCAGCATCCCTTCATGATAAAAATCTTGGAAAGATCGGGAATTCAAGGCCCATACCTAAACATAGTAAAAGCAATATACAGCAAGCCAGCAGCCAACATCAAGCTAAATGGAGAGAAACTTGAAGCAATCCCACTAAGATCAGGGACTCAACAAGGCTGCCCTCTCTCCCCCTATCTATT
>CM052706.1:16484811-16513893 GCA_028551405.1 Uromys caudimaculatus | reverse complement strand
AGAATCACCTCGATGGCCATCAGGGAGAAAGGAGAGGACTTTGGGCCTGAGGGTGCTAGAGGCCCCAGTAAAGGGGAATGTCAAGGTGGGAATATGGGAATGGGTGGGCGGGTAGGTGGGAGGAGGAATTCCCTCACAGAGGCGGGGAGGGGAAGGGGATACGGGGTTTCCAGAGAGGAGACCCAGAAAAGGGGAAACATCGGAAATGTAAATAAAGTATCAAAAAAAAAAAAAAAAAAGAAAGAAAATAACTCTCCAAAATAATGATGCAGTTTATGTTGTTTTCAGGTTTGGTAAATCATCATTTTTAAGTGATCACGTAGCCATCACCAACCATATGGCATGCATCAGTAAAACCGGTCAGGTCTTTGGTACAGATGGTCAGAGACTGATATGACACAGAACATCAGCTGACTGACATTCCAGGGATGGCTCAGAAGCTGACTCAGCCATCCAATGCAGATTTAAGTTTAAGCACAAGTTTTATGTGCAAGTTGAATATGTAGCAGCAAAAATCAGAATCAAATTACATGTTCAAGAGGAGGTCAATAGCTAAATATATCCATTCATTGAAGGGAAATTATGAGAGTGTTTAGAAAAATCAGCATGGAGTTTACAGGAATTTGGACACTGTTAGATGATACTGTGTGAAAAAATAGAACATGCAGTTGAATAAAGCTATGAAAAGCAATACACCTATGGGGGAGACAAAAGATGCATTCAACACTGAAAAAAAGCTCAGTTCGAGAAATGTTTTTGAAGTTTTATGTTCAAATTTTATTATCACTTTATAGTTCTTTTGAGTTTTGTTTTTTGTTTTTTAATTAAGATCCTGAAGTAATGATGGGACAGCAATGGACAGATGTAGATGTCTATCTAGATTAATCAAATGTTTTAAACTGATGCTATTACCCTCAAACTGTACCATCCATGGAACAATTAATTGATTCAATGATCCCTTGCCTTCCTAAGCCCCCACCCTTAACCCTCATTGGCCTCTGGCTTAGTTGTGCTATCACTCCAACCTGTTCAGTGTTTTCTTTTGATATTGCCACCCCACCCAAAATTTTCATTACAAATGACATCTCTCCCTTAAAAAAGAAAAAGGGCAAATTTGTGGGGCAGTGATCTGTAACAGGCAGTCTGAACCCACTGGAGCACAGGTGTAAAATCTGGGCGACAGAGCAAGGGACCGAAAAATGTTATGCCAACACTCCCAGGAGGCTTTGGGCTCCAGTCACGGTCTTGTACCACTCCTCCTCAGATTGAGGCGTGGCCACACAGCCCCAAGCCACCCCCATGTTAATGAGACATCTAGAGGCTTAGCCATGCCCCTTCCCAGCCACTATCTCTGCCTCGCCTCTCCCAGATGGAGGTGCAATTCCATCCACGCCACTCTCCACACGATGACAATAAATGTCTTAGAATTATGAACTGTCTCTTCACCTGGACCCACCGTGGGAAGCGAGGGCCAGAGCCGCTGAAACCTGGTCTAGCAGAACCCCAGCTGCAGCACCTGTGGTGACTGCAGTGCCCGGGGCTAGAGAACCCACAGAGAAGGCTGCCGAGCATTCCCCGGGAATGGCCCCCTCCCCCACCCAGGGCAGGACCCACATAGCACAGCCACAGCGCCTAGGACAGACACGTGGGGCTTCTTTCCACATGCCAGGTTTGTTCCCACAATCCAGGAGGCTGCTAAGAATCAATACTATGGTGTGAAGTTCACCCCTTTTTCTTTTATATTTGCATATTCTAGTCGTGCATATGATGCATTGGATACAATACTTAAAATGCCAACATTCTGGGCAAACGGTTATTTTGGAAGATTCTAGATGCAGAGTTTGGATGGCTGAGTAGTCTGTTTGAAATTTCACACTTTTTAAAAATTTTTAACTATGTATTTCCTTTTATGTGTATGGGTATTTGACCTGCATGTATGACTGTGTAGCATGTGTGTACAGTGCATGCAGATGCCACAAGAGGGCATCAGATCCTCTGAAACTGAAATTATGGATGCTTGTGAGCCGCCATGTGGGTACTGGGAATTGAACTCGGGTCCTCTGAAAGAGCAAGGAATGCTCCCTGCCACTGAGCCTTCTCTTCAGCCCCTCACATTTTCAGATGAAGATAAGATACCTTTATGTATCATATGTGCTTATTATCTTACATATTAGTTTGTTTTAAGCAATTAAAATGTTGACATTAAAATATTTAGAGTAAGCCTGGGGGAATTGAGCACTCTGCCATTTCTGGGTATCTCAAAAAAATAAAACATAAACCTACTTGTGTAAGCACAAATGCTGGGGCGATGGCCAGGCCAAGTTTTAGAGGTTGTTTTGATCTTGTGTTTGCTCTGATATTCTCTATGTTGTCGTGTTCTGAACCATACCAACCTTCTGAATTTCACGCTCTAATTTCCCTAAGTACATCGTGGACATTTCTGAGACCCTGCACAGTGATTCCCATGGCTGTACTTTATGTCATCCACTACTACTTTTGTTGTGATAATTGCCTCTGGACCCACCATCCTAAATTGCTTCAGAGTCCAGCCTCAGTTTATTTAATTCTCTGCTAGTATTACAAGACAAGGCCCTGGATGACTGAAAATATCCCATCACTGGTTCACGTTCTTACCGGAAGTGAGACTTGCCATTGCAACAGATTCCTGGCCATTTCCATTGTGATTCGCTAACTTATGTGGCCCTAGCATTTGGTTTGGAATGTAAACCAAATGGTCACCTCCAAGATCTTCCAGCACAAAAGATGAGTCTTTCCCAGCATTCAGCTCTTGACCATCCAGGCTATTCTTGTTTGCAGAAACCTCATGGAGCTTAGCAGACAATCTAGATGAAGAAAAGGTAAGTTTCAGCCGAGTCCAAATAAGTTGGAACGATGCAAATAAATTATCATTTTAATATGGTTCTTGTTATTTATTAAAAGAAAAGGGGTGATAACCCAGTTGGTAAAGGGCTTGGTTTTCAAGCATTAAGACCTGAATTTGGTCCCCAAAAAGCCCCATGAAGAAGCTGACCATAGTGGCATAATGCTTGGAATCCAGGCACTAGGAGGAAAAGCTGAGTGAACTCTTGGTCTCTCTAGTCAGCCATCACAGCCTACTTAGTGAGCTCAAGCCAGTGAGAGACCCTGACTCAAAACCAAACCCCAAACAAAGGAGGATGATACCTGAGGAGCAACAACCAAGGTTGTCTTATGGCCTCCACACACACGCATGCACACAGCATTCACACATGTGAACATATGTATGCATACACATACATACACAGAGAAAAGAAAAAACTGGGTGCTGGAAAATTCCAAATTAATTTCAATCAATTAATTCATCTCCATTTGGTCTTCCTTTCCTTGTGTTCACCTATAACCTATGGAGCCAAGTCTGATTTGCATAGATTTGTCAATAAATTATGAGGAAATCATTCATCAAGCAGCCCCTGGAACAACCTTATTATACCTCAGACTGATACAATTACCATAGAAAATAGCCATTTAATGTACAAAGCCCTGTTCTGAGAGGAACGAGGGTATGGAGGAGACCCTTGGAATGGGGCCAGCATTTAGGTAGGCAGCTTAAGGGTTCTTTGTGATATTTTAGAAGTAAATTTTTATTTAGATGATAACTGAAAACATACACAAACATATTCTTGACAATGTCACTTTCAATTTATGATTTGCAGTTGTGTCTAATACTGGTGTTTGGTACCCAGAAGTATTATTTAGCTGTGAGGCAGAACACATAAAGGCCAAATGACATCATGACACACTGCATAGATGTCTTGTATTTGTGTGTGTGAGAGTCCATGGTGAGAAGCCAGGCTACTGAGCAGCAGAGGCCAGCCAGGCCCAGGTGCATCTGCACCATGTGCCATAGTGTACATTTTTGGTCTTCAAATGCTCAGCTTTAGAAAACCAAAGCATTCACCACATGAAGTTAGCATGGCACTGCTTTGTCTGACTGTTTAGATCTGATGTGTAAAGTTGCTTGGGTTTAGTAGTTGCAAAAGAATCAAAGCATCATGACATTTACAGCAGGGCTTCTGTTTGCACATGCATAAGTAACAGCAGATCTCGTCCGCAGCTCCTCTTAAAAGAGTCTGTGGCTTACTCAAGGGAAGCTGCTCAACTGGACATTAATGATGCCGTCTTTCCAAGGGGTTGGCTCCTGGACATGTCCTTGCTAGACTACCAAGTAATTGGAATCTGGCATTAGAGGAGTGTGCTCGTGCGTGAATTCTAGTTGCTTCTGGATACCTGGAAGAATCCATATCTTCTCTGAGAAGCTGCCTTGCTTAATGCAGTCAGATAAGGGATTAACATGTGCCCAGAGATCCAAGCTCAGTGAAGTTCCAGCCAAAAGCAACAGATAAGGGCTATGCTCACAGTATTTGAGGAGCCAAATTCAACCAATTGTTATATTGTATTTAAGATACAACATGAATAAAAATTGCTTGCATGTTCAATTGCACTATAAGGTCTTCTGTGGGATGCTTTGGGGTTTAAATAACTCAGATGCAGATCTAGATTTAGTGAGATGAGACACTGGAGTAAGCTGCCACAGTACCTCAAACGAGGTATAAAGGCTTTGTTACAAACACATGGTCTTTCTAGGTAGCCCAGATTGGCCTTGAACTCACAATTCTCCTGCCTCCACCTCCAGAGAACTGGGGTTATTGGAGTGCAACCCCATGCCCAGTCAAGGCTGTGGATTGCGAACAGGGTATGGGGTAAGAACCAGTCTCAAAGAGGGGGCCACTTTAGTCACGACCACTAAGTATAAATGGGACCTTAAGGGAAGGAATGGGAGCCCAGGCAGCTGCCCAGAAACCAGGCGGGTGAAGGATGTAGCTCAGACAAGGCCAGTCCAGGGCAGATAGAACTCAGAGCCTCAGGCTCTGGGCAGTGAAGTTGAGGATAAGCTGTGAACTTTTGCTTGTTTGTTTGTTTTTCAGGGTTAAAGTTTATCAGACACTTACAAGAAAACCATGCCTTTAAATGCAAGATTTAATGAAATTCACAGTTTTATAGAAACCTTCAAAGTGGAAAGCACACTGGTATGTGGCTGATGCTGTGCAAAGTAGAATTCATGAACAACCTGCCATCGGCCAGTCACACACCCATCAGTCAATTAACAGGCGCTTGTAAATATAAGTGCTCCGCTACCCACCGGAGGCCACGGCGCAGCACAGCTCCCCTGTCTAAATCAACGAGCATGCAGTCATCCTTCAGCATCGGAGGCGGGTACTGATTAAATCCGCCTACAGAGGGAACAAAGTTATAGTTTGATTTCCAAACCAGAAATTGGGTTTTCTAGGCAAAGAGAAGCCCAACAGGAATCCTCTCGAGGCAATAAAACGTTAGTAACACATTTCAAGAGCATTTGGCCACAGTGAAAATGGAAAATACTGATAGCTAGAAATGGCATTCACAACTTCGGCTTCTGAGGATTTCGGGGGCCAAAGAGTGACAAGGATCATGGGAATATGCTCCAGGTTAACCCTTCAGGGATGGGTTAATTGTAATGCAGGAACACATGAGTACTGCATGCCCACGCTATCATAATCTGACAGACAATCTATTCTGATTCTCATTGGCTTTTTCTCCCTGACTTAAACTACTACCTCAAGCATAGAAAAGATGGCGTCTTATTACATGATATTATTTCTTTGCTTCTGCACCAATAAACACTGATTTCCTATGAGAAAAGAGGCCACAGAAAGGATTTTAACTTCCTGCCAACACAGTACACCTCTTTAAGCTCTTTCTGTACTGTCTATAAGCTGTATAGTGTACCATGGACTATAATTTTTTCCTCTCATGCAGGAAAACAAATTTTGATGAAACAAGGCCCTTGGTTATTGAAGATCTAAGACTCAAGCATGAAAGCATCTCAAAGAATCCCTGCAGTTTCATTTCTCTGGCTCGAGGATACACTTTTATTTTCTATTTGTCTAAAATGAGACTGTGTCTCTGATTAGTTCCTTTGACAGTGGCTATTGGTGGAAGGAGGAATCATGTCACAGCTTTAAACAGAAAAGCAAAAATACCTAGAACTGGAGCCTGCACTTCGGGAAAGGTTCTCAAAGGACCAGAAAATGGAAGAGCAGTCATTTAACTCCAACAGATGAAGTGCGTTCCTTCAGGATGGCAGGGAAGATGGGGGTCAAAATCAGTCAGCTTTGCTCAATTGCAAAGCCACTTTCCCAGCTCTGCAGGACCAGACCTGAGTTATTCTGAGTCTCTTAAAACTTTCTACATTGTTAGCCATCTGGAGGACACAAAGAACAATACTGTGTGGGGAACGACAGACAGCCAAACCTCTGGGTTGAGAAGTCAAAATTCTAAATTGTGAGCATTTTCAAGAGTCTCTTTCAGATAAGAAGTCGTTTGGGGGTGATCTGGCAGTCGACTGCACAGGCGTTCCTCACATACATGCACAGCAGTGTCGTACAGTGGTATACAGCTGGAAGGACTACTATAAAATAAAATACTCTAAACCAATTGAAAGGTTGGCATCAAAATGTATTTGAAAGCAGTTTTTAAAATTCCTTTTTATGGCATCCAAATGAGTCCATGTTAGGTTTAAAGGCAATAATCTAGCATTCCCAGGAAAATGGGTAACAGGTTCAACGATTTACTATAAATCATAGGAGACACTTTCCTGCTGTGGTGTGGGGACATTCCTTCAACACTAGGGAAACAGAGGGGGCTGAACCCTGCCAGAATTCCAGAAAGAACAGGCTCAGCTCTGTTTTCTGGAATCTTCCAGAAGACAGTGCTATGGTTTAGATAAATTTCCCCCAGAAGTCCATGAGTTTAGACTTTGACTCATGGGCAGGGTTACTGGGAGATACCCTACTCTTTAGGAGGTAGGACCTAACATGAGGCCCCTAGATCATTGGGGTACACCCTTAAGAGAGCCTTGGGACCCTCCCCTTCTCATCTGCCTTGTTTCCTGGCTTCTGATGGAAGCAAATTCATTTTCTCCCACACTCTGGCCACGATATGCCAAAGGCACAAAGCATAGGCTACCTGACTCTGGACAGTAAAGTCCACAACCATGACCAAAAACTAAGCCTTTCCTTTTTATAAGTTGGGTATTTAATTCTGCATTAGGCAGAATAACACAAGGGTTTCTCAACAAACTTCTTGGCATTTCAGGCTTAGGCTTAATTTTGTTCACAGGGCTGGGTGTCCACCCTGTGAACGGTAGAGTGACTATAGCATCTCTAGCTTTTACCTACTTGACATTAACAGCACTTACAAGTAGTAGGAGTCAGAAAACTGTTCCAGACATTTCCGGACAGGACGAGGTGCTATTTCTAACCCTGGCAGGCTAACACTGTCACTCTTTATCATTTCCGATGAGACAGAGTCCACTGACCCTGCACTCTGATGCTCCAGCAATCATTGTCAGGTTCTTCAAAAGCTTTCTAGTGCTTACTCTCAATCTTTGAACTTAGCGCCTCACAGGTCACTTTGTGGGCTGGCCTGTATCCCAAGGGTAACACGTCACAGCATGCTGGACTGGAGCCAGGTTGCTTAAAGTGTGGTCTGTGAACCACAACACTGGCATCGCTCAGGCACCGGTGACCAATGTCTCAGGCTCCACCCTAGCCCTTCTGAACAGGAGCTAGGATCCCTATGAGACATGATTGGTCATCCCCACTCCCTCCCATGGCTCTCCACTCAGTGCCAAGACTGGGAAATGAACTCATTTAAATGCTTAATCCATGTTTTCCAAGAGCTGCTAGGATTTCTTCTGGGTGAGAAAATACAGCTCAGGAGACCACCAGTCACGCTGCGATTTTTTACTCCACAGATTTGGGCAAGAGATGTTCTACCATGGCCAAGTCTCACCATCATATACCCAAGGCATAGGCAGGATCCACTCAGGTTATCTACCCACTTTTGGTCCCAGTCACTACCTAATTTGTATATTTGGATTAGTTATAGATCTCATGATATTGATCTTAGGTTATCAATACTACTACCAGATACTATTCCATTAAAACAAAGGAAAATAACCAAATAATGACTTACGTCTGACCGAGTATACAAAGGGTTTCAGAAATTTCACAATATAATTCAGATCTGGCTTGTGCATTCTCCCAAGCTGTATCAGATGGTGATCAAGTGGGTAGCTGGCTAATTCTTCCATCTCATCTCTTTGTGTGGAGCCCAGAGAAATCACAAATATGACATAGCCTTGACATTTGGCCCTCAAAGCCACCGTCTTCACAAATTCCTTCTCCTCATGGTTTTCTCCAGCTGAAATCACAATGATGACCTTGTGTTTTCTCGGATTGGGGGTTCCCAGGAAGAGACCCTCCATGGCCCACTGTAGGGCAAGACCAACGGCGGCATCTCCGTTCAGCTGTTGGAGGGAAGTGTGGATGTAATTCTTCATGACTGATTGGTTGTCGTAGGTTGTAAATGCAAACTCTGTCTTCACTCTGCCCTTCCTTCTGGAATTCTCTGAAGGAGAATAGCTCAGCAAAGCAACCCTGTCACCAGACTCAGAAGCTGAAGGGTTTGAAGTGATGTGCAAGCTGTCAATCACTGAGCTCACCAGCGCTTTCATGGCTTGGAAGTCATCACTGGCGATGCTCCGGGAATTGTCTAAGAGGAATGCAACGTCCATGTAGGAATCCTCAGGAAGGAAGGGTTCTTCCGTACAAGTATTTGAAAAACACTTGTCTGAAAACACACAGAGAGATGCATCATGGGATCAGCAGCAGCACAAGACACTGAGAGCTTCCAAGAATGAATGAACGTATCAATACTTCTATTTCACATCTAAAATAACAAGAAGTGGCCAATGTCCCAGGACTGTTTTGGCAACTACTAACTAATGACAGAGGGTCTATGTTGAAAACAGATTTAGGTGGCATGTATCTACAAAATCCACAGTCATGCCCAAACTCGCGTATTTTCAGTAGCTTAGAGACTCTCAACACAAACTACAGCACTGTCCCAGGAGAGACGACACCAGTCAGGTAATATACAAAACCAGTTTTCACATTCTACAGAAACTCTATAAACATTAAAGATTGGAATCCTGACATAGTACACTTTCCAAAACTGGAAGACTGAAAATAGAACCTACCGTCATAAACTGAGATCTCTCACTAAAGCCCAAGCCGGTACCGCACTGGGAAAGCGTTAAGGCCCCTTCCTGCACAGTCAGCCATTCCCATCCATCTTACCGTAGCAAAGCGTGCAGAGCCGAAGCTTTTCCAGTGGCTCGTAACCTCCAGCTGGAGGAACTGGAATCACCTGAAATGTCCCCGTATCATCAAACTGCATTGAAAAAGAGAAGCAAATTTTGTCTGTGTAATTTAAACCTTTATTAGGAAATTATTATGTGCTAATCATGAGGAAAAGCTTGAAAATGCTCACTGTCACTTTAACTTTGTATAGTAATCCTTTGGTTTATTCCCTCTCCCGACCCCCGTGTGTGTATCTCTCTCTCTCTCTCTCTCACACACACACACACACACACACGAAATCAGTATCCCTATTTCATGATAAGGATTTTTTAAAATGTGTTTGGATGTTTTGCATGCATGTCTGTCTGTGCACTGAATGCATGCCCGGTGCCCCTGGGCCAGAAGAAGGTGTTAAAGTCTCTGGGATTAGAATCATAAATGGTTGCCAGTCATCGTGTGGATGCTGGATAGCAAACACAGGGCTTCTGGAAAAGTAGAGAGCGCTCCTAACGGCCAGAGCATCTCTCTACCCAGTCTTAACATCTCCTTTCCATGACTGCAAAGCTCGGCTAAGTTTAACATGTTTCTGTGTGCCTCACAATGGGATACACATCTCACCAGCCTCTCATGTCAGGCCCTTCAGAAACCGTTTATTCATAGGTTCCCACCAGTCACTTTAGGTGGTGATACCAGAACACTGCTACTGTACTCCATCAGAAAGGTTCATCTTCTTGATGTCTCACGGACCCTTTTAATCCCAAACAGCAATGAAGTTTCTTTCAAATAGCAATAGACTGAAGTCACTGAGTTTATTTACATTCTTGCCGTGACCCACTGTCCTCCATTGTGTCTCCTATGACTACCCCCATTCTCATTCCATCTGTTTCTTGATTACTGTTTTGCTTTATGTTCATCAAAATGGGCAACATGCAATGCTCATTCATTAATCCTTTGAGTCAAGACCTAATTTAGGGTCCTTTATTTTTACGGTCCTATGCAAAGCAGATGCCTTTATTCCAATGAAAGGAACATATCATTTTCAGATGGTGACAGGCAACCCCTCAACCCCC
Organism: Uromys caudimaculatus; assembly: GCA_028551405.1. Taxonomy (NCBI): domain Eukaryota; kingdom Metazoa; phylum Chordata; class Mammalia; order Rodentia; family Muridae; genus Uromys; species Uromys caudimaculatus. The sequence goes on along the minus strand of CM052706.1, from coordinate 16,503,599 downwards.
GGCTTTGTTCAGGTTGTTTTTCTCCCTCTCTCAGATCACAGAGGGATGAGGAAAGCCATGCCTCTGCCTTTCTGGAAAGTGCTGAGTGTCTGAACAAACTTGAAATCATTTCAGCCCGAGAAGGAGAGTTATAGTTATTCCTCAAACTGGACAGTTTGGGTGTTACTCTACAGCTGACCATTTTTGGCCCCACATCTGAAGACTAAATATTCTGTGGACCAAGGAACTGATTCATGGGATTGAACCACATGCTCTACATTCATTATTCGTACATCCAACAAACATGGATTGAAGTCAACAAATCTGTACTGGATGCCAACAATGTTGTAGGTACAGTTTTGATGTTAAGGGGTGCTGAAATGAGCAGGACAGATAACACTGTCTCTGCATTATGCTCTAGTGGGGTAGAGCCATCATAAACATAAAAATCAGTAAATTATTTCTATATTGAGAGATAATCATTTCTTTTCAAAACAGAAATGGGTAGGAAGGATGGTAAATGCTAGGTACCATTAAATGAAATTCACCTAGAAACTGGGAGAGAAAGATAAACTGAGAAGGAGGAGCCAATGAGGTGAGAGAACACCCGGGGAAATGAGATGCTGTGAATCCACTGACCTTCTTCGGAGCACTCATTACCATTTTAATCAGAACACCTGGGATTATTCACAAGTGACTCTCCACAAGTTGGATCTGTTGACCTTCCTCATAGGACGAGGAGGTAGGGATGGTCACGAGACCCTCACCAGAGATTCCAAACACTTCTGCCTTCATTACTCACTCCAGCTGTATGTAATTCTGCCCCAGCTGCATATGGTTGTGGGAGGTGCTAGCATGTGCAGGAAGAGACGGTGACTGATTAGGGTCCTCACTACCATTCAGGGAAGAGTGTTCATTCATACCTGGCTGAGACTGCTTAGTGATGCAGTGTTTTGAGGTGTCACCCATGTTCCTCTAAGTAATTCTCCCACCTATGCACCCATAAGTAAATCCTCGCCCATGCACCTATGTGTAATCATGGTATTAGTTAACATTTTGTTGCTGTGATAAACTACTATGACCAAAAGCAACTTAAGAGAAGGAAGCTGATTCTTTGGCCAATGGTTCCTAAGGCTTAAGCTGAATCTTTGGCCAATGGTTCCTAAGGCTTAGAGTTCACAATGTTGAGAAGACATGGCTGCTATCAGGAAGAATGGCAGCAGGAGCAAGAAGCTTCGAGATCACATCTAAACCCCATGTACAGCGAACAGCAAACTACAGGTGGGGTAAGGCTATGGTCTCTCAAAGCTATTCCCACTGACATGCTTCCTTCCAGCAAGGCTACACTTCCTGAAGGCTCCACGGCCTCCCCAAACAGTGCCACCACCTGCGACCGAGCCTATGATAGACATTTTTTTTTTTAATTCACTCATCCGTGCACCTGTATGTAAGCCCAATGGACCCACTGGTTCACTAAGCTACCATTGGGTGGAGTTATTACTTTGGTTTGCCGCTGATGTCTGAGACATTTGTTCTTGTAACATGTACTGACTCAGTGGGGGAAAATGTTGCCAAGAACATGCAGGGTCCACAGCTGTCTTACATTGTTCATGGTGGTGTGTGCCAAGTGTAAGAACCACAGTAAGTGAGAATATTGTTGACTGAAAAAGAGCACAAGAGCACTTTGGGGGCAGCGACAGGAGTAATCTGTGACTAGAATTTGTTTGAGAGAGAACGTAAGAGCCAGGTTGTTGTCTGGGCCTGCTCTCAGCTCCCAGGATGGTGAAGCAAGATAATTTCTTGAGTCCATGAACTCAACTTAAACAGCATGTCAAGATGGGAGAGAAACAGATCAAGGGGAGAAAAAGAGGCGGAGGAGCAAAAGGAAAGAAAGAGGGAGAAATGGGGGGAGGTAGAGAGGAAGAGACAGAGAGAGGAGGAGAGAGAGGGAGGGAGAAGGAGAGAAAGACAGGGAGAATATGCAAGAAGAGGAGCTGTGGACAGCAAACAGACAATTTCCCCTGAGAACTCAATGTATGGGGACCTAAGAAATGGGGTCATAACTAAAGTAAGTCGGGTCAGGGAAACCGCATTCTTCCCCTCTTGATTAGAACGATTTGACAGAAAGGGGTAAATGATCTATTGTGGACAGAGAGTCTCTAGCAAGAATAAAACTGCAGCACTTTAGGGGAGTGCCTGAGTACTTAATAGCTGCCCATTCTGTTGAGCTCATGGGAGGGAACCACAGAGTACAGCAGCTTTCTAGAGACGCAATCCGAAACTTGAAACATTTTTATACATTTCTGGGACATCAGGGGGGATGCTGCAAATTTGGTTTCCAGTTGAGGCAGATCAGAGATTAAAAAAAAAAAAAAAAAAACAAGATAATGTTTTCAAATCGATTTGTCAAAAGAAGGTATTTCAAAATGGTGTGGGGAGTCTGAAGTGGCTCAGAAGGATAAAAGGTGGCCAAAACCACATAAAAATATGTATCTCCACACAGAGATACCGGTTACAACTGAGGGCTGTTCTTCATCATATCAGTAAAAAGGAGTGATGTTTCTGTGTTAGTTCTGTGTGTGAGTGTGGGTGCTTGAGGGCAAGTGTCCTCGGGAGCCAGAGGCACCTGGTAACTGTGACTCTAGAGTAACAGCTGGGAGCTTCCCAACATGGGTGCTGTGGATTAAACTCAGGGCCTCTGCAAGAGCATCGAATGCTCTTAACTGCTGAGCCATCTCTCCAGCCTCTCAGTGGCAAAAAATTTTAAGCACACATAAAAATCCCAAGTCGAAGCTTAGGGAAGAGGAAGGAGGTCTCCTGAGTGGGAGAGAGCATGGAGGCAGGGGCATACCCGCAATGACTGCTGGAAGCATTGTTCGAGCCTGACACAGAGTTAGTCAGAAGGGTGCTCTGTGATAAGAGTGGTAAGAAATAGCTGCATGGGTTAGTGCTCTGGAGAGAGCAGCTGGGGGTGCTTCTGTGCTGAGGCCTCCACAGGGCTTGGAAGTGGGCCCAGCAGAGACTCTAAACAGAAGACATCCTTCAGATTCCTCCTATCCTAGAATTAGAGGAGGCTCTCAGAGCAGAGGCGTTAGTTGGTTTTTTGTGCAGAGAGCAAAATTACGGAGACAGGGAAGCTTGGAAAGAGAGATGAGGAGCCAGGAGACCTTGACATCTAAGACCTTTCTTATCAGGAACTTCTGTCCCTCCTATTTCCATAAAGTAAGTATGTGTGTGTCTATGTGTATGTCTCTGTGTGTGTATGTCTGTGTGTCTGTGTGTGTGTCTGTGTGTATGTCTGTCTGTCTGTGTGTATGTCTGTGTTTGTGTCTGTGTCTGAGTGTATCATTGTGTGTCTGTGTGTGTCTGTGTCTGTGTCTCTGTGTGTGTGTGTGTGTGTGAATCAGGAGCAAGCTGCCCCCATCCTTTATTATAGAAATGCATGCATATGACAAGATCCTTGTAGCCTCCTGAGCAATGAGATGGTGTCACCCAGCTCCAGAGCCTTGTGTGGTTTGAATGTGAGATATTCCCCAGTGGCCCCTGTGTTTGAAAACTTGGCCCCCAGCTGGTGCTGCTAATTTGGAAAGCTGTTGAATCTTTCGGAGGTAGAGCCTTGCTGGAAGAAATGAGTCATTGGAGGCCAGCCTTGCTGCTTGCAGGCCGAACATCACGTCCTGTCATCTTTCTTCTTCCCTACTGCAGCTGCCTCGTGCTTCCCCACCACACAAACGGCATCCTTATTGGCCTGTAAGCCAAAATAAATAAACCTTCCTCCCTTCAGTGGCTTCTTGTCAGATACAAGGAAGCTCTCTCTCTCTCTCTCTCTCTCTCTCTCTCTCTCTCTCTCTCTCTCACACACACACACACACACACACACACACACACACATACACACACACGAGCACACACGCGTGCATGTGCACGCACTTCACAAGAAATCAGTACACTGAAAGTCACTGGACAGTAGATGAAAAGGGTCTGCAGTTTTTGAGGATTTGGGTTTTATAGGTTGTTTGTTTTGGATAAGAAATCAAGATGGAGGAACTCTGGTTCTTTTAACATCTGTGGGCTCCCAAAGAAAAGAACATCTTTAGGAGAAACTATTCATATATATTAAATATCCCATACCATTTTAGGGGCTCACAGCTCCCCTGAGTTTTTTCCACTACAGGTTAAGAGTCATTGACTGATGAATCAACAGCAAGCAGGTGGCTATTCCAAAAAGTACTAGACAGCAAAGGACCAGCAGAGCACCCACGAGACCAGCAGAGTGCCCACGGGGCCAGCAGAGCGCCCACGGGGCCAGCAGAGCGCCCACAGGGCCAGCAGAGTGCCCACGGGACCAGCAGAACACCCACAGGGCCAGCAGAGTGACCACAGGGCCAGCAGAGTGCCCATGGGGCCAGCTGAGCGCCCACGGGGCCAGCAGAGCACCCACAGGACCAGCAGAGCGACCACAGGGCCAGCAGAGCGCCCACAGGACCAGCAGAGCGCCCACAGGGCCAGCAGAGCACCCACGGGACCAGCAGAACACCCACGGGGCCAGCAGAGCGCCCATGGGGCCAGCAGAGTGCTCACAGGGCCAGCAAAGCACCCACAGGACCAGCAGAGCGCCCACGGAGCCAGCAGAGCGCCCATGGGGCCAGCAGAGTGCCCACGGGGCCAGCAGAGCACCCACAGGACCAGCAGAACACCCACGGGACCAGCAGAGTGCCCACAGGGCCAGCAGAGCACCCACAGGGCCAGCAGTGCACCCACTCACATACTTTTATTTCAGATGGACCTGAGTTAATATCTGAGACAGGCACTTAGTAGCTACGTAGAAGTGGATTTGTTCACAGAACACTCCAGCTCTCTGAGTTTTAACATGGAGATGGCACATGCACTCAGTCAGTGTTTTGTGAATACATGAACATGTACATAAAGCTCTAGCCCCAGGGCCTGGCATAGGACAGATCAAACAAACCGGCTGCTACTGACCTATCAAGAACTGTAAGGAGGTCCGCCTGTGCCCCAACTCCACACAACTCTCATGTTGCCTTACCAACATAACTCTCTTAAAAATAAACAAGGGAGATTCTTACCCCAAAAGCCTCATCAAGGAAAACCCTTTCATTATAAGCAAAGACTGCAAGGCTGATATCCAGGGCACTGGACTCCATGGTGGCTGTGAGGATAGATGCTCTACTGGCTGCCTGGCCATTGCTGAAAAACACAGCAACTCTCCTGGTGTTAGTTCCGGGAGATGTCCGCTTGAAAACATTGCGGGCCACAAACCTCATTGCATTGCCAATGTCCCTGGCCTTCCGGGGCACCTGGTAGTTTATCTGGGAAAGAAGCTGCAGGAGATGCTTCTTGCTATGGTAGTCAGACCCACGGATGAGATAGCTGGTGTCTGAGTCATAGGAAACCACGACAACCCGTGCTCCCACGGGACAGTTGTTTTCCCTGACGTTGAGGTCATTGATAATTGAAGTGACGGTGTCTCTTGTTTCATTAAATTGCCTTTCTGTGGTACCAGAGGATTGGTCCAGAGCAAATACCAGCTCTGTTGGATACACGGGGCACTTTTCTATGAAAATGAAAAGCAAAATTACTAAAAAGATTTCACTAGATCACAGTTATCCCCAAACCCTTTATACCAGTAAAGTGGTTCAGACAAGGTGAAGCGCAGGCCTCAGTGGTTGCGTCCCATGTGTGTGTATGCATGATATATATATAATGTATAAACATATATCGGACATATATAGTTTATACATAAGGTTTATGCATTTTACTTGGTAAAATGACAGACAAAGATGTAGGTCAGAGGGAGGCAAGACATTGATCACATCCAAGAAGCCAGTGATGATGGGAACAGTTAAGAGGAGTTGGACCCCTGCTCCCTGAACCCTCAACCCTTCCTGCCCCCACCCAAGAAGGACAGGGGCTACTCGGTAAAATAATGAGTAGGAAACTGTGATGGGCCCTAGACAGGACAAGAGTGTGAGAGACTGTGTGGTCACTGCAGACACTCAGGTAGAAAACATGACACTGACAGGTACAGCTACATTCAAAAGAGAAATGTCTGCATAGAAGATGGAAGTCGCTTTTTCCTGGGGGTGGAGGGCTTTCTTCAAATTGGTCTTAAAAAAATACAGTAGCTATTTTGTCAGGAACAGTATGGCCAGAAGACTCACCTTTCCAACAGGCTGGAGAGAGAGAGAGAGAGAGAGAGAGAGAGAGAGAGAGATTATATTTTTGAAACATGGACCCCAAAATAACCTAAACAATAGAATCCCAACCAAATGAAGATTTGGGTTCTCACTTAAGATGAAGCTAATTTCTAAGTTACAGGGAGACACAGTTAAAAGGACCGGGAGCTGTCCACGAAACTGCGTTCATTTGGTTAAAGGACCAGGAACTGTCCACGCAAATCATTTGTGAGCATTGCTGACCATTTCCTCTTGTGAAGCAGAGCCAGCCAGCTTCAGCAGAATCGTAGCTGAAGTTGAAAGGTTGGTTGGTGACTTGTAGAAGCAGAATAGATCTGGCTCTGATTAAATGGCCAGAGAGCTGAAATCCAATTTACTTTGTCTCTAGTCTTAGAGCCCTCCGAGACTCATTCAAGTACACAGGCTAAAATATAGGGTCTGATTTTCTTTCCTGATGAATGCCTTGGGATTCTCTATTTGTAGAACCATGGAGGGCAGGGATTTTCAAATGAACCTTGTCTCTGATTAAAAATACAATTTTTTTTTTTTAACTTCCGGCAGTTTCCCCAAGGATTTCTGTGAGCAGGGCAGCATCTGGCCTCACCGTAAATCTCAGGCACATCAAGGAAAGTGCTGAAAAAAATCTTTAATAAACCACAGGCCTGATGTTTCTATGTTCAGTTGACTCAGTTCCTAAGAAGCAAATGAATCGTTCCAATCTTCCTTTCCTTTAAGTTCATTAGCACTGGTGACAAGCCGCCTTCCACCCTGGCATATGAGCCCTTACATCAGCCATACTAACACCCCGCATTTGTCTTAATCCTGTGGTCACCACGATGCCCCGAACCATCAGACAGCTGATGACATCAGACATGTAAACTACAACCTTCTCCGTATCCCAAGGCTGAAAGCATCTCTCTATGTGTTGACTTTAGATCCATAAGACATGCTAGGTTTGAGTCAATCAAGTCAGGGTGACTTTGGGAGAAATCACTTCATATTATTTAGTGAGTTTATTTTCTAAAATTCTCTGTATATGACTTTGCTCAAAACACTTACCATTTGCAGCCTCCTGTCCTATTATCAGCCACCTTCTGCCTGCCCCTTACACTCCTAGATTAATTTTATTCTCAGGGGAGGGTCCCAACTACCAGTTTAGAACTTGTCTCTAGTCTCTGGGTGAAAGAGAGCTGGTGCAGGACAGGGGGTCCACAGATGTGAGACCAGGGTCCAACTTCAAGCTGGCCTTGGCGACACCTTCTACCAAGCCACAAAGGCCTGCCACCCAACTTTTATCTCTACAAGCAGGAGCTCGGTACCAACCCACTCAACACTCTACCAGATTATACAACCCACCGACCATTTCTCCAGGTAACCACTGGCTGACTCATCTCAATCAATGCTGGAAAACAAATCCCTCCAAGTCTCAAACTCTCCAGGGACTACTCTCCACTCACCCTGGGTATTTCCAGGGAAGACATTTGGTCTCCATGAGAAGGCTGGCAATGCCTAGAAAAACCGATCACTCATTTCCCCTGTTACCTCTCCTCTTGGCCTCTTTTCCTGTGCTGAAGAGACTGTTAACTCTCAACGTCTTTCACACTACCCACTATGCATTCATTGTGCAGGTACACTCACCCGTGTGCGTGCAGAAGTCAGGGATGGGAGCATCCCTCATTCCTTTGGAATAAGTCTCTGTTGAACCTGGAGCTCACCATGTTTTGCACAGTCCCGTGGCCAGCAGCTAGCTCTATGATCTTCTTTCCCTAAAATCCCCAGTGCTGGAACTACAGATGTACACACTATAGTGTCCCCTTCTGTGTGCATATTATGTACACAGAGAGTGACTAGCTATTTTTTATGTGGATGCTGGAACCCAAACTCAAAACACAATTGCTTCCAGATACTGAGCCGTCTCCCCAACCCTTGAGATCTGTCAACTCCCTTCTTTGAAGATTTGGGTTTCCATTCTGTGCAACTTGACCCTTCTTTCTCATGTTCACGAGTTCGTCCCTTCAGTTTCTGTCCCTCTGGTTTCACAGTCTTGGGAGCATCATGATCTTTATGATGTCAAGAATGACCCACATGAGTGACTTCAATATCTAAATAGTTAAATAATTAACCAACTAAATCTATATCCCTGGGTCCATCCCTTGAGTATTTTGCCATCTGTCATTTTGCTCATAATTATTATATTACTAATGATAATTCATACATATATAATTTCATCATAATAAAGCTAATTTATGTGCCCTTGAGTTGGTCTTATCTCTCATGTCCATATTTTTTCTTCTGATATACATTACACATTATCAGCTCATGCTTTTATGCCTTTCCTTTTACCTTGGATGTGAGATGTCCCTCCTAGTCCCAAGGTAATCCTATTACAGAGGCTCCTCACCAAAGACTTTAGTCTTCTGAGTCTACAGACAACTCTACACCCAGTCCCAAGTTCTTGCTAACCACTGATGTTCTTGACTATAACACCCAGATACTCACGACTATGGTTCCTCAGGAACTGGATCAGTTCACAGGGCTGGCGAGTTTAAGACAGAAAGGATAAACATGAGTATAGAGATCTTCTGGTGGGTGCATTTAGTTCCTGATGAACTGGGAGTGGTTTGTTTTCATGAATAAAGAGATACATACGGAATATGTAGGTTGCCCTGTTGTGCCTTTAGGACCCTAAGGGGGGAAAAGAGCAAGTTATTGACTTGTGAACTATAGTCTTTAGTAATAAAAATTTAAACCCCTCTTCCTTTCTTGGAAGTAGAAATGACAGAAGTTGCTTAAATTATTGTGGGGCCTGGTGGGTCAGTTACAATGCCGTTCCCGTTCATATCAAGGCTGTATATTATTTTTTGTTTGTATCTAGGATACAATCCTTAGAATAAATTTCTCTAAAGGAATCTTTTTAAATTATTTTCTCCTTTTTTTTCTAACTGTAAGCAGCAGACTTTCTCCACAGGGCAGAACAAAGGAGATGGATGTACCGAACAGAGGTAGATTATCTTACAAATCAAAATGCAAACGGCAGTAAGCCTCAGTATATATAAAAGAACCAAAGTGCTTAAAACGCAAAAGGCAATAAGCCTTAGTATACATAAAAGAACTGAAGGCAATTGCATAGCAAATGAGATTTATACAAAAGAAGGGCATACATGCTAATCTCATAAATGACACAAGACTGAGGACAAAGGAATATAAACAGCCGGGAAAGGAGTTTGCTTTGAGACTTTGTCTCCTTGCAATGTCAGACACTCCACCCATAAAGTCTTCTTAACATGACTGAACAAGGATGAAACCAATAGAATGCCAAAGTGAATAAGGGAAAAACCTCAACCCACAAAGAGTTATAGGCAACTGAGGGAAGCTGGGAGTGGGAGAGGTGGTCCTCTCCAAGGGGCAAAAACATCAATTGGATGCCCAATGCTAAATAGTTAGCTCCAAAAACATGAATACAGGCAGCATAATACATATGAAGAGAAGAACATGGGAGGGTATAAAGGGAAGAAAAGGAAGGAGAAATGTTGTAATTATATTAGAATCTCAGAATCAAAAATAAATAAACAAATAGCTGGGTGAAATCAAGCAGAGATGACTTCTGAAGAGACATCAGCCCTGGTTCTCTTCCACTGGAGTCTTTCCCTTTGCCTCTCCTCCTCCTCCTCCCCCTCCTCCTCCTCCTCCTCCTCCTCCTCCTCCTTCTCCTTCCCAGTATGGGCTTCTCATTAGCAACGGCTTTTAATGTGTTTAATAGTGTGTTCGTTTCAGGGAAAAGATGCTTTACATACTCAGACTCAAGCATTCCCTTGGGCACTTGCCTCTCCAAGATGCTTAAGCAGATATGTCAGCAAAGTCAACCTCTATTCTGAATGACAACTGAGTTACCTGTCTGACCATCCATCACCCATTCATCAATCCATCCATCAATTCATCCATCAATCTATGCATCAATCCATTCATCAAGCCATCCATCAAGCCATCCATCAACCCCTCCATCAATTCAACAATCACCCATCCATCTAGCCATGCAACAATGGATAAATATCTGCTAAGTGCTAGGATAGCCTGTGGTAAGCTACCGATTTAACCAGAACTATGCGCTGTCCATGGTTCTGCCCAGTGGAGAAGTCACTAAGAGTCTTGAAAGCTTAGCCTCCTTTCAAGTTACGCTAGAAAACAGGAAAGAATGTGTGACTACTCACACAGAGAAGCAGTTTCTAGGTAACACATAGAGTAGGAGCTATATTTTGAAGGAGGTCAAAAGTAGGAACAGTTCATCCCAAAAGAGAGAACTTAAGAGTAACTCTACAGGCTGGAGAGATGGCTCAGAGGTTAAGAGCACTCACTGCTCTTGCAGAGGACCCAAGTTCAGTTCGCAGGACTCACTGGCAGCTCACAACCATATGTAACTCCAGTTCTGGAGTACCCAAGTCCCCTCTGACCTCCACTGGCTTCTACATGTACATGGTGCATAGACAAACACACAAGCATGCACACAATGCAGATACACAAGGTAAATATTACAATAACTTCAAGCAAGGTCTTAACAAAGGCTAAGAACCAAGAACTGGAGACAAAGACCATACCCCAATTCAGACCAGTTGAGCCAAGCACAAGACTGAGATGTGGGATACTTTAATTACAGCCCTAGAGCCTGGAGAAGAGATGAACCCAGACTACAGAAGACTGGACCACAGATTAGCTGCTCCCCCATTCCTTAATGCACATAACAAAGCAAATTATTATTTTATTCTACTATGGAGTCATTCCGCCAAGAAATCATAGGCGAGTTTTGCTTTGCTAGATTCAAATTTCAAGTACACATCAGTGCTTAAAGCAAGATAAACATTTTTCCAAGTACTCTTTACAATGTTGTCTGGGTCTCCTGCACACAGTAGATGCCAGCTATATTTAGTTCTGCCCTGACTCTGCCTGGGAGGGGAGAGACCCTGAATCATCAGCTACTTGGAAGAGGTAAAACAGATGCAGGTCGGCCTGCGGAGGTGTGCCTGGCTCTGCCTGGAAGTGCTTCCAAGGATGACGTTTCTCTTGTAATGGAACCAGAGTGGAAGTTGTGGTTACAGCTCCAAATTTCTCTAGAGTCCAAACAAAGGCTAAAAAAGCAACAAGAGTGGTTCTGGCAAACTCTTTCTGCCAACCTGCTTTGCATGCTGGAACTCTGTCAGGAAACCTCTATGAAACGTCAGCAGGCCTCCGCCTATTACAAAGGCTTCAGTGATAAGAGTATCTGCATTGTTCTTGCAGTTTACAGTGTCTCCTCTTGGTCATCTGATCCCACAGCTACCTTTTTAGCTAAGACAGGGACGTGTCATATTCGTCTTAATAACAGACTGAGAGACACAATGACTGGCTCCTTGAACACAGTGCTTCTGCCTTGAAATTCTGCGTCCGTTTCATTGGGTATACCAGAAACCACCACACCCCAGTCAGTCCCATGCATACTCACTCTCTGACCAGGAGGGCCTTGAGACCCCTGAAGTCCACTCCCTCCTTTCAAGCCTTTAGAGAGCTGAAAAGAGGAACACACAAATGCAGTTTCTATATTTTCTACCCATGAAGACTATCTCAGGTGTTTATTTCAGATTTTATTTTATATGTGTCAGTGTTTTGCCCATACCTGTGGACATAGACCATGTGCATACAGTGCCCACAGTGGCAAGATGGCGTCAGATCCCCTGAACTGCAGTTACAGATTGTTGTGAGCCATTATGTGGGAGCTGAAAACTGAACCTGGAACTTCTGCAAGAGCATCAAGTGTTCTTAACCACTGAACCATCTCTCTAGTTCAGTGATTATCTTAGTTTAAATAAGGTGTTATACTTCTTAAAATTTTTTAAAAGAACATCTTGATTGAAGCACATATCTCTGTGTCAGGGTGCTTACCTAGAATGTATGGGTCTCATCCTTAGCATCATAAATAATAATGGTGATAATGAATAACAATTTAATTAAAAATAAAAGAGAGCAACTTATTCATATCCATTAAATTCCTTGCCACTGACCCTTAATCATTAACGAACATCCATCTCCCTCTTGTCCCCTTTATTTAGTGACGTACATGACTCTGACACTGGCTGTAAATTTAAATCTAAATTAGTCATAAGCTGGGATTGGTGCTAAGGGGAAAAAACGGGGCACACAAAGATCGTGTAAAAACCTCGTAATCTATAAAGGTCAAAAAATAAGGGCTGAGCAGACGACGCAGAGGGAAGGAACACTTGCTGCTCTTACAGAGGAACCAGGTTCCGTTCCTGGCACCAACATGGACTCTCACAACTATTTGTAACTCCAAAGGATCCAATGCCCTCTTGGACCTCCAAGGGCATACACTTGGTACATGTGCACACATGCAAGCAAACATTCATACACATAAAATATAAATAAATGCATGTGCTTGTTTTGTCTTATTTAAATGTGTTTACTTCATTATATTATATTATATTCCCTTAGAGACCTGCTTGTTTTCTCATGAGAGACACAAAGAGGGTGGATCTGGGTGGGAGAGTAAGTGGGGAAGAACTGAGAGGAGAGGGAGAGGAAACAATAATCAGGATATATTATATGAAAAAAATCTATTTTAAGTCAAATTTTAAAAATAAATATTTTAAAATCAAATAATAAAAACAGCTTCCTACATACAAGATGGTACATGGGTGGACTATGCTTATTCCCCAGACTCAAAGTGATAAAGAGATACTGACAAATTATTCACAGACTAGAGCAAAGGACCTGTTCAACTGCATCCTTTCCACACCCAGGGTAACAGAGACATTGCACTCAGACTTCAAAGTAAAAGGATGCTTGTCTCAGCCAGTTGTACTTTAAAAAACAGAGTCTTCTACTCTGTGCTTTGCTAATCAGAACACCTCAGAACCCTCCCTTAAACCAATACTCTGTTCCATCACCCAATGGAATCATCAGACAGCCCCTGGGACACAGGGAAGATGACTGCTTCAGTTCCAAGAGTGACCAGAAGTAACCATGTGTGTCACTAGGTTTAATTCTGATAATCAGAAAATATAGGCCCTAAGAAGGTGTGTCCAAGGTCACATGACTAGTTGGTGGCTTCCAAGGTGCCCTTGGGATGAATCAAAAATACACATCTATCAGCACAGTAAAAAGCTGAGGTCTACAAAAGCAATGCCTATTCTTTCTGGAATCATTGGTCACTTACAGTCAGTCCCTTGAATCCTTTGGGTCCAGGTCCCCCAGGAATTCCAGGATCTCCAGAGTCACCCTGATCACATATATCAAGATGTTAAAATCTTTGCTATGAAAGGATTAAAAATTTCTCTGTAATCAATACTTAGGCTGATCTTGTCATCATTGTGTAATAATGGCTAATACAACAATAAGTGCCTCTTGAGGTAAATTCAGAACTAAACTATTGGCACAGCTCGGTATTCTCAGAACCACTTCCACTCTAATAATCCAAATATTTATATATAAATATCAACTCAGGGACCATCCAGTTGCTAAAAGCAACCAGATCTTATGCTAGAAATCATGGAGTACTGACTACCTAAGGTATTAAAGAATGACTGCCTAGTTCTGTGAGTTATTTCTGGAAAAATTGAACATAAAAAAATATTAATCTTGGAGTTGGAAGATGTTCCAGCTGGTAAAAATGCTAGTGGCTCCAAGCTGAGGTCCCGAGTTCAATCCCCTAGAGTCCATGTAAAGAGTCAGATGTAAGGCACACATCTGGACTGCTAGCACTCCTGTGTTACCATCCCTCTCCCTCCATACACACTCAGTTTCTAAAGTTTAAGAATGTATGTAAAAGTTGTGGAAGCATGCACAAGACCTGCTCAGACTCAAGCCAGGGCAAAACCCCAGCATGGAGGTGGGGATAGACCGGAAGTTCCAATACTACCTAAGGAGTTACTGGCAACTGATAGCTTCTGGGGAATGGAGAGTCAATTTTCTCTAAAGGTGCCGCTCTAGGTATGGTGATCCTGCCCCAGTGGAAGGCCACGCATCTAAGAGTAGAGGGCAGTGCAGGCTGTATCTGGTGGTTTTTTTTTTTAGGTGGGAGGCAGGGCTGGGTAGGTATGAAAGGGGAATGGACTTATGAGAAAATAGGGAAGGGGTTAATATTATCAAGATACGCTGTACAAAACTCGCAACCAATGAGAAAAAGAAAATAGCCTAAGATGTAAAACTAAATAAAAAATATAGAGGTTTATTTAAAGAAATTCAATCTGAATTTGGTAGTAGTTGTTTATTGATATCACATCAATCAATAAGTTGTTACATCTCTCCCTTTATCAATGAATCAGAAAACTGGTCCTCTGTAATGAGAACTCTTTTCTGAGAGTTATTTATGTAGCTTCTTTCTAACCTCTTGTCGGCCTCAGGTAATCCATCAGTGAAGAACACTTTTCAAATGTTCTGACACTTGGCTGTTCTCCTGTAGTTGATTCATTAGTTATTCTACTTTAGACCCAGTATCTCTTCTTAACTGGGACATTACAGGGACAAAGCCCATGCTGAGGTTTGGGAAGTCATAGTACAGAACCCTAGCATACACTGATAGAATGAGGCCAGCTCCTGCTGAAATCACAGGCTGTGGGCATGCAGACGGATTATCTAATAGACAATGAGGACCTTGCAAAGTGTTGGATCAAGAAGACATTATAATTAGGCTAGACGTTGGGGGCAAAAATCTAGTGAACATCATATTTGTAGTCAGTTGACAGAGAAAGGTAGAAAATAAGAGACCCCTGAGAAGGAAGTTGGGATTTTCAGGAGAGAAGAAGCGAAGTCCAATGGTGCTGTATTAATAACAGAAACTAGGTGGTCAATGAGACCACCAGGCTGGAGAACTAATCCAGACGGCTGCCTGGAGGTTAGGGTCCAAGGTAGGGATATGGGTCACTAAGGAGAGGTAGGTGGGACATCAGGCAACCAAGGGCAGGATGTGATGGATTCCGATATAAAGACTCAAAGGCTATCTTAAAGCCTTTCCTAATGAAGCCCAGAGGAAGCAACCGACCAGTGTCCCTGCTCCTCCCCACTCCACCCTACCCAGGCCAATGGCTCATCTCACTTCTCAAGAAGGCCACAGTCATAGCAAGAGAAGAAATGCATATGCACCTCACCTTCTGCCCTGGGTCCCCAGGGAATCCTGTTAGGCCCTGAAATTGTCAGCAGAGAACATAAGTAAGTCAACAGACCATTTCCTCCACACCATCATTATCAACTGAGGAAATAATTGTTTTGCATATTTACCTTAACTCCTTTTCTTCCTGACGGACCATAGCCTGGGAAGCCATAAACTCCCTGCAAATACATCAGTTAATTTCAGTTTCTCAAAAGCTATCTAGATGGGGAGACCGTGGGGCTAGAAATGAGCTATGGATGGTGGGGGGTTCTCAGTTCCTATCAGCTCTTTCTCCCTGTACTGGGGACTGAACCCAGAACCTCTTGTATGCTAGGCAAATGTTCTACCACTGAGCTACAATCCCAGCCTCTCATTCCTGGTGTATACCCTCCTACTTCCTTGGCCAGCTTCCCTCTATAACCACTGCAGGAGGCAGAGGGATAACCACTCTGGATTTCTGCATTCAACAATTTCTTACTTAGAAAATTAGGAGTTGATCTAAAAAAAAAAAAAAATGACTGAGGAATTCAACCAAAGATATAAATAGGACTGGAGAGACTGCTCAGTGGTTAGGAGCACTGACTGATCTTGCAGAGGACCTGGGTTCGATTCCCAGTACCCCCGTGGTGGCTCACAACCATTTTTAGCTCCAGTTCCAGGGGCTCTGATACATAATGGTCAGCAAGTGGTGTACATGCATGCAGGCAGGCATCGTTATACTGACATATAATTAGAATAAATAAAGCTTTTTAAAAATGAGCTCTAAACAGTGAATAGATGTTAGTGAGGAAATATGTTCATCCTCATTGGTAATCAAACCAATTAATGAATTAGCATTTTGCCAACAGTAAAGAGGATAAAGAAAAAGTTACAATAGCCATTGTTGATATGGAGACACTAAAGGGTAGTTCTCAACCTTCCTAATGCTGTGACTCTTTAATACAGTTCTTCATGAACATGTACGTGAACAAAGGATTTCCTTGCTAGTTCATAATTGTAATTTTGCTACTGTTACAAATCCTAATGTAAATATCTGATATGCAGAATATCCTATATGTGACCTCTGTAGGGGTTGTGACCCACAGGTTGAGAACTGTTGCCTTAAGACAATCAGACCCCTGCATATTGACCATGTAGTGTTTAAATCTTTTTAAGTGTGCTTGAGACTATATCTCAAAGGCCTAATTAAATACATACTTATCTGACCTAGCTATGAAAAATCCTTGAGCTTTCTACACAGAAATTAATTATAGCATTAGAAACGTAGCTCAGTGGTAGAGCCTTGCCTGGCACACATGATCCCTGGCATTCTACCCCAGCCCGTAACTCCTTTCCAAAGAATTCATTGGTGTGTTGTTTATGACAGCGAGAAACTGAAACAAATTAAATATCTAATAATAAAACATCAGTCAAAAACACAGCCTGTGCCCAAGCCGAGTTCCACTGCTCGTCTGAACTCAATAAGTGGATTAAAAGAGTCAGATTAATAGTTGGAAGCTCAGAAGGAGCTGAGGCCACACTGGTAAGGGGAGCAGAGAGACTCAGTGAATCCCTCACAGGAGTATTTTGAAACTACTGAAGCGACATTGCGGGGACACAATGACCTGGGAAAGAGCCGCTGGTGGGAGGGGACACTGGGTGACATGGTTTTTATCTGGGTGACACGGTTTTTATCATCTTCACTCTGTCTGGGATGTTAAGGGTAAATATCTCAAAATGGCCAGAATATGGTAATCTTTCTTTCCATTGCGTTCCACGTTCATGCCTAGGAAACTTAGACACCCCCCCCCCCTTTTCTTTCTCTCTTTCTTTTTAAATATCCATGTTTTCAAAACATGTATCACAAAAAGACAGGCACGGTTTTGGTTGGTTGGTTTGAGATGGGCTCTCGTGTGGTTCAAGATTTTACTTCCTCTTTCTCAGTTCAACTATTTTACGTTTTATATGCAAGACTCTGTGGCCTGGTGTTTGCCCTTTGGTGCTTGCCTTCTTTTAATGTTCTTAGTTGTATTTTTCACTTTTTTATGCTCTGCCTTCTCTCCTTTACTTTATGTAACTGCCTACAGGTTCAATCACATTGCCCTATGTGGCAAGATTTCCCTACTATTTTTCAGCCTATATAGTATTCCATCACATGGATATACCACAGTGCTTTTGTGCTGTCCATCCACGAATGGACACTTGGGTTGACTCCATATCTTCGCTATACTTGGTAAATTTTCTACTATTTAACATCTACATATCATATCATAATTGACATAAAATAACTCTCCCTCTATGAGCTGTCCCTACACTGGAATTTTGGCTCAGTGGGAGCAACTAGGCCATGCAAGTTGCAACAGGCTACTGCCTGTTCCTTGACACTCCTCTGCTTGTCATCCTAGGGTTTTGCAAGGAGAGAAAGATGAGCTGTTTTGTGGTTCAACCAAAATGTATGAACATAGCCACGTTGGTTGTTAAAATATTGAAACGCCCTGTTCCCATTCACCTGTTACTTCCTCTGCCTTTACCTCATCTCCTACACACACACACACACACACACACACACACACACACAGCCTGCCCCCATGCACACGCTAAAGAGCCAAGTGCACAGGAAAGCAGCAACGGATGGAGAACTGGCCCACATCTTCCTACCCCAAGTGCTGGCCCCGTGCTGGCCCCGTTTCCCCTTGCCTCAGAACCAAGTGCTCAAAGCCTCATACCTGCTCTCCTCGCTGTCCAGGGGGCCCCACTGGTCCTGGGCCTCCAGGAACTCCAGGTTCCCCCTAGTCAAAGAGTAAAAGAGGTCAGCAAAGTCAAACCCACCCCAGGCAGTTACACAGGTCCTCAGTGAGAAGCCAGCACTGGTAGAGCTAATGTGAAAGACACAATACAGTCTACCCAGAGGATAGCATGACACACATAGCGCAGCTCAGGGCTGAGCTCTGAGGACTTTTTAAGGCTGCATAGTATTCCACTGTGTATGCATACCACAATGTTTCCTGCCTCCCTAGTGCCAGTGAAGGAGAAGGGAGGGTAGAAAGCTCACTCCAGGGAAAACTGGCTTATTTGCTACTATATTTACTCACACAATATTTGCTTATTGTTCTGAAAAATGAACAACTCGATGTGATGAATGTAGTCCTGCCCCCGCTGAGCGCAATGTGATTAGAAAGAAAAAGAACAAAGTAGACAATTGCAGCCCTATGTGTTGAACTGCAGGCTCTTGTGAGAGCAGAGAAGAGGCTCAAGGGTCCAACAAGGTTTCCCAATGAGAGACCAGAGCCCAAAGAACTTTGTGAGCCCTGAGGAAGGAGCAAGGGAGACTAAGAGTGACTCTGGGAAATGGGAGAGGTTGGCTCTGGAGAAGTAGGATGGGGTCAGGAAGGAGCTGAGCTGAGAAATCTTGGAATTAAATAGGAGGAAATGCAAAAGACTTTGTGATCTGCTCCCTGCCTGCAGGCCCAGGGTTGATGGCCAAAAAACACTGTAAGTTA
>CM052706.1:16461347-16484311 GCA_028551405.1 Uromys caudimaculatus | reverse complement strand
TAGTTGTTTATCTCTGTTCTCTTGTATTTCTTTAAGGGTGTTATTCATTTCTTTCTTCACGTCTTCTATCATCAACATGAGAAATTATTTAAAATCTGAGTCTTGCTTTTCTGGTGTGTTGGGGTATCCAGGGCTTGCTGTGTTGGGAGTGCTGGGTTCTGATGGTGCCGAGTACTCTTGGTTTCTGTTCTTTATGTTCTTTCCCTTGCCTTTTGCCATCTTGTTGACTCTGATGTTAGCTGATCTTACTCTGTCTGGTTGTGGCTTGCCCCTCCTGCAGGTCTCTGTGTCAGTACTCCTTGAAGACCAGCTCTCTCTGAGAGGTGTTTGGGTTTGGAGAGCTGTTGCACAGGGTCCGCTCTGGGGTGCAGTATGAAATCAGAAGGATCTTGTCCCCAGCTGTCCCTTGGTTCCTATGCCCTGAAGGCTCTGCAAGGGTCCCTCTTGATCCAGTGAGTTTGAACAGAAGTGGTGGTTTTGCCTGTGCTCAAAGGTGTGTCAGCACTCCTGGGATACCCGCTCTCTCCTGGAGCCTTGTGGCCCAGGCTGAGGTCCCCAGGCACAGGTCCCTGGTGGCCCCGGCAGAGGTCTCCACCCACCTTAACCAAAGCTTTTTGCGTTTTTTTGTTTTGTTTTGTTTTGTTTTAAGCACATGGTAAGGCTTCTGATATTTTTGGCAGAGTCAGACACTAAAAGAAACCAGAAATTACTTAATAAGTATAACACAACAAAGGCGTTAGGGTCTTGAGTCCTCTGGCTTGCAACTGCTTATGTAAACAGTTTGTTGGAAGTTTACACAGCTAAATCCCAACTCTAGACCAGCTTATTAAATAGCGCTTGGAACCCCCTCCTTACTTTTTTTCTTCCTCTCCTTTTGCAGCTAAAGGAACAAGAAGAAATTAATGAGGGCAGAAAATAAAAGTGAGGGTACCCTCCCATCAGTCACTGTCTCCTCCCTGTCAGGATCTATCCTCCTCTCCTCCTGGTTCATCATCCATCACTCAGGATAAATACCCCCCCACAGAGACCTGGGTCTGGCATGGACCAGAATAAGGAGCTCAAGCAACAGGACAAAAGTCACAACTTTAGGAGTCACATGCTCCAGCGCTGAGGGAGTCTGAGGTCCCAAGGTCACACAGCCTCTGGTTCTTTGGTCTATTTCTGGGGACATCTGGAATACATATTTGGTTTTCCTATCAGTAGGGGCAGGGAGGGGCCCAGCCTGATTTTCTTGTCTTTTTGTGGGAGCTACATGGTTCTGCAGTCTTTGGTTTTCATGGGCTTTTGTTTCTTCCTGGGCTCCATTCCTCAGAAAATGTGTGATCTCCTCTCTGTCCCCAAGTCTATCAACACAGTCAGTGTCCAAGTGTCTTGCACCTCTACTGGACACTTAGCACATTTCACCATGTCCTGTGACATGAATTTTCTTAATCCATTTTTTCTTCCCAGTTTGAACAGCTTCTGATGGCAGGACTAGATGTTTCCTGTCTCACCTCTGAAAGTCCTAATTTTCTACCTCAATGTCTGCTCAAAACCAGATCCTCAAGAAAGAGTTGTTGAACTGAGTTAATGAGGAAATGATAAGAGGCTCCATCTGCCCAGCCATTGCCACTCAAGGGCCTAGCAAACCTCCCATCGAAAGAATCTTCTAGGTACTTCTAGGGCAAAGGGCCATGTCTTGAGTGTCTTGAGGATGACAAAGGAATGCTCTATACATGAAAAGTCAACTCTACGATTTCAGCATCTTACACCAAGCCTGTGTGCAGTGCTTCATCTTTATGTCAGCTTGACTGCATTAGAGCCACCTTAGAACACATCTCTGGGCTTGCCTTTGAGGTTGTTTCTGAGAGGTTTAAATAAGGGGGAAGACCACCTGGATGTAGGTGGCACTACTCTGGGGGCTGGGGTTCCAGGCTCAATGAAAAGGAAAAACTAAGCAGCTGGAGGAACAGCTCAGTCGCTAAAGTGATGGCTTTGCAAGCATGAGGACCTGAGTTCAATTCCTAGCACCCTCGTAAAAAGCCAAGCATGCAACTGTAATCCCAGTACTGGGGAGGCAGAGACAGGAAGATGCCTGGCATTCACTAGCCAGCAAGCCTAGCCTCACTGGTAAGCTCCAGGCCAATGAGAGATCCCGTCTCAAAGGAAGTGGGCAATGTTGCTGAAGATAACACCAGAGGTTATCCTCCAGCCTCCACAAATACACACACACACACACACACACTTTTAAAAATAGAACTATGTAGACAAGTAGGGAGGTGTATGCCTTTAACCTCAGAAGTTAGGGAAAAGAGACAAGTGGACCTCTGTGTGTTCAAGGCCACTATATAGCCTGGGCTATATGGCGAGTCCCAGGACAACCAGAGCTATGTTAAAAAAAAAAAAAAAAAAAAAAAAAAGACAATGTAGTCTGAGCACCAACGTTCATCTCTCCTGCCTAACTCCAGATGCAATGTACCCAGCAGCCTCACTCTTCTGTCACCATGCATCTGTCTCTGTGATGAACTACAACCCAAAACTGTGAACAAGAATAACCCTCTCCTTCCTTAAGTGGATTCTTCTCAGGTGTCTTGCCACATCAACAAATAAAATAACTAATACACCATTCTACCTTATTGGACCACTCTTGAACCGTCTCTGGGGGGTGGGGCAACTCTAGCAGGGTACAGGGGTACAGAGACAGTCCTGGCTTCACCTTTGGAATAAATGGAGACTCTATGGCTGGCTCAGGGTAAGAGAAATAAAATGGAAGTTTTGCCTGCAACATAGGACAATGAAAATGACAACCCAGTCTTTACATAAAGCATGAGCAGTGTATTTCCCAAGTCCAACTCCTGCTGTAGACAATGGCATCCTTTCTTCTCCATGGTGTCACTGGACTTTATATAGTTCAAAAATATTTATATACACAAGCATACACACATATGTACATATGTGCTCACACAGACCCACACACATACTTCTGATACATTACCCACTCAGCAAACTTATCCTGAGAATCAATGTACTTTAACCTCAGCAGTTGGGGGAGAAAAACAGGTGGATCTGTTGAAGGTAGTTTAGATTTAGCAAGAGAAAACAAAGATTTCTGTTCTCTTTGTTTACTCTCTGAGAGGCAAACTTTTTCAGACCAGAGACCAAGTCTCTCTGACTCCAGTGCTTGGTGCAGAGTACTAAGTAACAAAGGAAGTAAATGAGAAAGGTAGACATCGGATAGCTATGTAAGAAGACAGAATGAGGTATCATCTCAACGAGGGCATCAGCAAAACACTCAGAAAATAGTTTGGGAAAGACTTCAAGGAAGAGGTGGCATCTGGAGAGGATTTGAAAGACTCATGGAATATAAAAGGCAAAAGTGACAAAGATCAGAATGACAGCGAGTTCTGTGGGTAGAAATAAGCAACAGAGGTATTCGTGTGTATGTGTGTGCACTCGAGTGTGTGTATGCATGTGTATGCATGCATGTGTATGTATGCATGTGTGTGTGTACATTTGAGTGTGTATGTGCATGCATGCATGTATGTATGTATTCATGCATGTGTGTGTGTGTGTGTGTGTGTGTCAGAGAGAGAGAGAGAGAGAGAGACTGGAGACGTCTACATCAACAGTGTCCAGGATATTAGGGAGAAGGGGAAACTTGGAAGACAATGTAGGAAAGGCCGAATTGAGGGGACCAGGCAGTGGAAAGCTTTAGATACACCCCCCCCCCCAGGGAGCTTTGAAGGAACTTTATCCTGTTGGCAACTGTGAGCCAATGGTGGGCTTTGGCTGGGAGAAGAGTTGTACTGAGATGCTTGGGGTGCATGAAAAGGATGATTTTTTGCATCTCGTAGACCTTGGAGGAGCCTTTGAGTTTGCTTTCCAATACTGAAGTTGTCCTATGCACAAAGAGGAGGAGATCAAGGATGGAGGACAGAGAGGAGCCAAGCACTAGACAGCACGGCCTGTCAGTTAGCACAAGGAAACTGCCTGACAAGCGCCTCTCCTTTCTGCAGGAGAAGGAGACAATATCTGATATCTCATTCTAAAGGACGTATTCACCACAACAGAGTGGATTAGCTCTGTGTATGCTGCTGCCTTTTAAGGCCAAGACAAAGAAGGCTTAAGAGAGACTCTGCTATAGGTAAGTTAACAACTCTGCCATCTGTCACTTGCCAGCCAGCCAGCCCCACAGCGTATAGATAATTCATGGAACTATTACAGGTTCTCAGCCACAAAGAGTAAAATACATTAAAAAGCCTCCTTCCAGGACCATGTGAGCCACTTAAGGAGTCAGAACAATTTGCAAAGAGATAAAATACAGGAAGTCCCAAGTGCCAAGCCACAAACTAAGGAATCTGCTTTGTAGTAAAAGAAAAAGTCAGAACCCTACAAGCGTTTTAATTTTTTTGAAAAAAATCTTATTGGAAACTTATTGGATGAGGCTGGTTCTGGCTCCTTGAGTTTTCTGTGAAACCTTTGGGTATACTTGTGGTAAGGAGTGTGTCGAGGAATAAAATATCCGACAAGATTTGGTTCTGCATACTCAGCATTCATAATTGTTAGCTAAATGATAGCTCGTTACTACTGAGGATCAAAGTTTTCCCCTCACTGTGCTTTTAAGTGCTTGCTGCTACTTTACTCAAATAAATATATTTTTTTTCTAGATTTATTTCCTAGTCAGCTGTCTTGATTGGCTTAGTTTTGGCTTTGTCTTTTCTTTGATTTTCTTAGTTGTGAGAGATTGGAACAGCAGTACTTACACATCTCTTATTGCGTGGCCATCAACACTCTTCACCCTTTGTCCACTCCCCCTAGGCGTGTACTTTTATTTACCAAAACCCCAGAAGAATGAACTAATGTTAGGTGTCATACCCACATGGCCCACAACTAACATGCTCCGTGATAGTAACCTGCGTAGACAGACAATGACCCTCTGAATAATCAAATTCAGATGATGGCTGCTGAATTTGATCATAGTTCACTCTTTGCAAATGTCATTTTTTAATCTCATCACAATGCAAAGCTCAATATGTGAAGTCATCTTTATTCTTTTATTTCTTCTATCACATAACCCTGTCCACCCATTAAGGAAATGGACCAGGGACCGGAAGTTTAGAATCACTGTCAGCTGACCGAGCACATCATCTTAGCCAAGTGCCGTCTTTTTTACCTCCCTGAATTACTATGGGGTTTAAAGCTAGCAATTTATATAACCTCCTTCAAGGCCTAGGCAAAAATGTCATGATTACTCTAATTTCATGCTTGAAGTACTTCTGCTCGGGGAGGATCATGTCTTTTATCTGAATGCCCTTAGCTACCCACTTACCTAGAAGGCTGGTCTTAAGACATTCGCTCCAACACCCCTATTCACTGATTTAAACACTCATGTGTGTGTGGGTATGTGCACTCTCGTGAACACACACACACACACACACACACACACACACACACACACACACTATAGTCTCCAGAGAACTAAGAACTATTCTCATCTTATACCAGTATTGCAGACTTGCAGTTTCCAATATTCTAACAGTCTCGGGGATTTTTTGTTTTGTCTTGTTTTTTCCTATTAGGAAAACCCCCACAGAGGCCAGAGTGATTGCTGAGCAGTTAGGAGCCCTTGTTCCTCCTGAAAGGATGCCACGTGTGCAGCTGGCCGTTGCTACTTTGTGGGTTCTTCTTTCTTCCACCGTTCTCCATCCTTTCTCTACCCTTTCAACCCCTAACACTAGATAGGAGAGAAAGCAGAATAAAGGGGAAGGGGTGATGTTCTCATTAGAACTTCCTGCTGGCTAGAGGGCATCGGATTCTGGCTGTTCATAGCCATCTGTAACTCCAGCTCCAAGGGATCGGACACCCTCTTCTAACTACACACACACACACACACACACACACACACACACACACACACAATGCATTTACATACATGTAGACAAAACAGTCACACACATGAAACATAAATAAACAAATAAGTAGATAAATAAATAAATAAATCTTTAGGGGAAAAAAGGGAAAAGAAGGCTGGAGAGATGGCTCAGAGGTTAAGAGCACTGTTTGCTCTTCCAGAGGTCCTGAGTTCAAGTCCCAGCAACCACATGGTGGCTCACAACCATCTGTTATGAGATCTGGTGCCCTTTTTTGGCATGCAGACATACAGACAGACACAACACTGTATACATAATAAACAAATAAATCTTAAAGAAAAAAAGGAAAAAGAAAGAAAACCTTATGTTGGTTGACAAAGTGATGTGAAAACGCCCTGGAAACGCCCTGGAAACTAAGGTTACCTTACAAATAGATGAAAGAGGTCTGTAACCCAGCAAGAAAATAGAACTTTTCTCGGTGTGTTAGTTCTCTGGTCTCAGTGAAAAAAAAATAGTGATAGTAGGCACATTAATACATAGTTAAGCTTTTGACAATACTCATATATAAATAATTAGCATGTAAATTATAGATTATGCTTTCATATTAATCAAGAAGTCTAGCCAGACCTTTGACAATATACATTACAATTTACTCAAACTTATGTTTTAGTTTCCTAGTTATTAAAAACAATTAGCCTGGGCTGGATCGATGGCTCAGCAGTTAAGAGCAATGACTGCTCTTCTAGAGGTCCTGAGTTCAAGTCCCAGCAACCACCTGGTGGCTCACAACCATATGTAATGAGATCTGATGCCCTCTTCTGGTGTGTCTGAAGACAGCTACAGTGTACTCATATATAAAACAAATAAATCTTTAAAAAAACCAATTAGCCCAAAATTAACTATACAATTATACTGTTAATAAATGTTAGCAGACATGCAATATATCCGCTATATGGAAAACATTTTATATGCTGTCTATTTCAGCTCAATTCTTCCTTCAGTTGCATAAAGTAACTGTAATTATACCCATTTTACAGAGACAGAGGATCAAGCACTTATAGCTTGCCCAAAGGCTTGCAATCTCTTGACTACAAAGATATTTTTTCCAATATACTGCTTCATCCTTCTAAAATTCTAATTCTATCATTCATGATCCTGGTCTCTTCATGATCCTGCTACCTTCCAAGATAATAATCATTAGCCTAACACATCATTCCATGCTAAGAGAACGGGCGTGGGGTATTTATTACCTGGGACTATCAAATGAGCACCTATTCACTGAAATCTTCAGAAGAAACCAGGTACAGCCTAGATCGGAAAATTAACCATTGCAAACTGTGGTGGCCTGATAGGTATAGCCCCGTAGACTAATGTGTTTGAGTGCTTGGCCCATGGGGAGTGACACTATCAGGAAGTGTGGTCTTGTTGGAATAGGTGAGGCCTTGCTGGAGGAAGCGGGTCACTATGAGGGTGGGCTTTGAGGTCTCCTAGTGCCCAAGCTCTGACCAGGGTGAAATAGTCCCCTTCTGCTGCCTGAGGATCAAGATGTAAACTCTTCGGTTCTTCCAGCACCATGTCTACCTGCATGCTGCCATGCTTCCTGCCATGATGATAATGGATTAAACCTCTGAAACTGTAAGCCAGCCCCAATTGAATGTTTTCTTTTATAAGAGTTGTCATGGTATCTCTTCACAGCAATAAAACCCTAACTAAGACACAAACCATCTTGGCAGGCTTCCAATACTCTCAGAGAAGCCTCCTGGTTTTACTGACGTCACTGAAACTGTTTTTCAAGCAACCCTGATTAGTATCTGATCTTGTGTTAAGTACTTCTCTGTTTTATCTGAGACAGTAACAGCCATTCAGTGTCATATGCCTGTGACCGGTAGGGAATATGGGGGAAACACTTTGAAACAAAACTGGCAAGTGCTGAACCAGAACACCACACACTTACTGTATTCAAAGAGAGGGGAATCTGGGAAAGACCCAAAGAAATTGGTACCAAAAAGATGTAGGTTTAATTCGACTAAATCACTAAAAGAAAAAGTATGAAATCAATAACTGACCACAAACTATATGTGTGTCTTCGTTATCAAATATTTAATGAGGTAGGTTCTGGGCAGAAATGAAGGGCCAGCTCATCTGAAGGATGATGCAGAACCTTGGGGAATTGTGTTTTTTCATCAGTTCCTTAGAAGTCTCAGGATGCCCTAGGGACCACTAAGATGTCACAGCTAGTAAAACGGCTTGCTGCCAAGTCTGAAGACATGAGTTCAATCCCCAGAATCTGCTTAGTGGAAGGAGAGAACTAAATTCCACAACTTGTCCTCTGACCTCTGAAAGTACACCAGTGGCACGTGTGGAAACATACACACACACACACACACACACACACAAATATTAAGAACTAATAATATACCTATTTATTCTACTTATAAACTGTAGCACAATAAATCAAAGTATATATGTCCAAAATTATATCTTGCAAATGTGGGCTTTTCTTAGAGATTTTGTTTGGAATTCATAAAATACATCCCTTCCAAAATTTCTAATCAGTCAGACTAGATGGACATCAGCAGCAACAACAATGAAAAGTAACTTCTGAAGGGGCAGCTGAGTGCTGAAAACCAACATTCACGTATGCTAGGGAACCTGCACCTAACAACAGGCTTCCACCACTGAAGACGAAGCCAGCCTCAACATGGAGACTGTGAGAGCAGCTAACTCGCTCAGAACCTTCACTGGAGATACACACACACTAGAAACTTAGCAATGTTTGTGGAAGCTGTGGGTGCTACTTTGAGGAAATCTCACAGGGCAGTTTAGAGTTTGAGGCCAGACCCCCAATTACCACGTACAGTGTATCAGATCATTGTGGAATCCACCCACAGTACACCCACTGCTCTTTATGAGGGCTCTCTACGTGGGCCTTAGACACCAACGGGTTGACTGAATGATAGAGCAGTCGGACACCCACCTTCCCGAATTCCCTCAGATTCACAATCAGAAGGTCTAGGTTGGAGAGCCCCCACCCTCACCCCCGGCGACCAGGCATTTCAAAGTAGCTTCTAAACTCTGGAAACCACATTGCACTGAGATCCTCTTCCATTCTAAGAGTCTAGCCTCTAGGGCAGTGGTTCTCAACCTTCCTAACACGGAGACCCTTTAATACAGTCCCTCATGTTGTGATAACCCCCAACCATAAAATGATTTTTCTTGCTACTTCATAACTCTAATTTTGCTACTGTTATGAATTGCAATGTAAGTAACTAATATGTGACCCCTGTGAAAGGGTCATTGGACACCACCCCCGGGGGGAGGGGGTACAGTCACGACCCACAGGTTGAGAACTGCTGCTCTAGGGACCTCAGTTTCCTTTAGTGACAATATTCCCTGAGCCTCCATCCTGGAACCCAAGCAAAATCTGCAGAGGAAGAAAGTCTCCTTACATCCTGAGTCTCAGGCTGGGAACCCTACACCCCACACTCACCAAGGCTTCTTTGGGTCCCTGAGGATCCCGGGGCAGTCCGCACTGCAGTCGTGTGTGTCTCCCGTGGAGCATGTGCCTCGCTGCGGGGTTCTGGCTGCTCCCAGGCAGGTGCTGAGTGAGCACCAGCAGCTCTTTTAAGTGGTGCTGACTCTCGCCCTTGGCCTGGCTCCCCCGGGAACGCTCTAAAACTTGGCAACTCTAGCGGTCAGAGGTCTCCAGCTGTCTTTTGGCTTGGCCCACTGCACGGGTCTTAGGGAAGCCGCATGAACTTGGCAAGGCAGAGTTTCTCAGAAATCCACAAACATCTCAGCTGGCTGAGAGGTCACTGTGGCTACTGGGGCTGAGAAGTCCTTATGACTCCTCCAGTTTGCAATTCTTCATAGCTAGCCAGCAGGGAACCAGAGAAAATCTCCTAGGAGGGCCATACCCTAAGGGGAGCAGGATAAAGAGAAAAAGCTAACCTCAGAAGCAGCAGCGGGTTTTATCCTGGGGTTTCTGGAAGGGGAAGGGGACGAGGGGTGGCGGAGCGAAGGTGTGTTTAGCAGGTCTGAAAGCATGGACTATCCTTAGTGTTAACATTGGGCTTTTGTTTGTTTTCATGGACATGTATTTGTGCATGAGATTTCACCTTAACACAAATATCAGACATCTGCTGGAGTTACTTGCAATAATTAAAATCTATCATGAGAGACTAGGGCGCCCCCTCCCTGAGCAAACACCTCCAGAACACCCACTCCCAACCCCACCCCCGCCCCAATATTGCCATTGCTTCTGATATTAGAAAGTTTCCATGTGTGTCCCCACAAAGAATGAGGTGCAGAAGGGAAATGAGATCAGAAACCAGATGACTAAGAATTGTTTCCTTTTATTATGTCGTTTGCTTTTTTTACAGAGAGAACACAAAAATCTGTAAACCAATACCTGTTTTGGTTTGCATTAATAAGAAAAAATTATTATGTGAGAATAAAATGATTTGTCCCCAAAGAATGTATTTCCTCTGCTCTGAACCCACTCACCACAGAGTTCCAAGTGATCTGCATAGGGTGTCCCTGGATCCTGAATGTGAGTGTCACAGCTTGCTCTCCAGAAGAGTCTCAGATCCTGTTAGGCTTTAGCAGTTGTCAACCACACAGTGAAACACAGAGTGACACCTGGGGGCAAGAATATTGGAAAGCTGGGGCTGGGGGCCAAAATCAGCTTCTAATTCACACGCACACCAGGCCCAAAGGGAGGCCTTCCGGCTGCAGTGTCCACACTCCCAGGGAGCAAAGGTTTATTCACTGGGGTCGTCTTTCCAAGCAAAAGTTACTTAAGGGAGAAAAGAGACCCACCTGGATCAGAAAATTCTCTAGAAATATTATTGTGGGAGGTTTGTTTGCAATGCAAGCAATACAATTATGATTTAAGTTTTACAATCACCGTATGAAATCAAGTGTCTTTGGGGATCTGTTGCCTTTTCTGGAGAAATCAACATTTCCGTTTCCCTTTTCTTCTTCTAAAACTGAAACAAATTTCCCCTGAAGAAATTGTAATGTAAAACACATCCTCTCTTGAGAATTGCATTCATTCTAGTAAAGATGCATTAGCTGAATTCAGACCAAAATAGTGGAGTGTGGAGCTGAGCAAATGAAGGCCTCCAGGCAGGAAGAACACTAAGTCTGGATTTCTAACTCAGGGGAAGGACTCGGGTGAACCTAAATTACTTTGCTAAACTGGGTTGCACAATGTCTTTTCTCTGGAAA
Organism: Uromys caudimaculatus; assembly: GCA_028551405.1. NCBI lineage: Eukaryota > Metazoa > Chordata > Mammalia > Rodentia > Muridae > Uromys > Uromys caudimaculatus. The sequence continues at coordinate 16,473,230 of CM052706.1, read as the reverse complement.
AGAAAGAGGTGTTAAACAGAGAAAGAGACCCAGATTCAAACATGGTGGTAGGCAAAGACCAAACCCAAGATTACCCTTTGACTTCCCACCCCAATACACACACACTCATACACACACACACTCATATACACACACTCATACACACACACACACTCATACACACACACCCATACACACACACACACACTTTTAAAATTAATAACAAATGTTTACTCATAACTGAAGCCAACCCACCTTTTCTCATTATTAGATATTAGAATATAATTTGCTTTTCTCTATGTTTAATGCACACTGAAAACAAGTATTGTTGACTTAGCTGCTTCCTCCAGGAAATGCTTGCTCCTAAAAGACAAGGCTGTAGCTAACCAGAACAGCTGGTTTACCAATATTGACCAGCTTACCAAAACAGCTGGCTTAGCAATAGTGACCAGCTTACCCAAAAGACCTGCTTCAACTCCTTCATCTCCCCACTTCTCCCAACCCAAAGCCAACATGCCGTGAACTCTATCCAAATGCAACCCTTTCTCTAACCTGCAAACCCCACCACCCAGGCCAAGGCCTTACTCCTGCAGACACCCCCTGAGCCCCTTTCAGCAGGACCCTGAAGGCCCTGTCTCTGCGGATTTCACCTTTACTAACCACCTTTGTTTAATCAGCAGGGCCTAGCTGGGTTGCTAGGTGCTTGCCTAGCAAGCACAAAGCCATGGGTTTGATCCCTGGCACTGCCCAACTTGCTTGTAGTGACACAACCCTATAATCTCAGCACCTAGAAGATGAAGGCAGGAGAGTCAGAAGGCCGGTGTCATCTTCAGCTATCAGCTGAATGTGAATACATAGAATTTGAGACTGGACTACGGTATGTCTCAAAAAAAAAAAAAAAAAAAGTCTGCTAGTCAGGGCAATCTGTCGGTGTTCTAGGGAACCTAGCTGTTGGCAGCACACTGTCAACAAGCCATGAGGATGACTTGACACAGTACAGTCAACAGAGGCTCAGTGAGAGGGTGATACCAGCTAGGTTATCAAGAGTCTCCAGGCCAATGCTGCAAGACTGGAAGCTCTGTCATAAAGAGAAACCCTCTTCCCCAAGAAGCATCAGAAACGGAAAGTTCATAGATTCCTAATTGGAAGAAGAGCAAACCCCAGCTTCCTGAAGTGCTGAAAAAAATCTCTGAAATGCAAGAAACCTGAAGAGAACCTGTCGGTCCTTCAGGGAAAGGTGAATAGAAGTGCCCCCTAAGACTGCAAACCCCAAGTCTCCATGAGTCAGCCAGCAAGAATAATAGCCATAAGCCTTGCTAAACACTTCGCGCCCCATCGCAGGTGTGTGTCTTCATTTTGATGTTAAAGCTAATAAACCAATATTTCTTTTAGATCTTACTAAACAAGAATAACTCCATTATATATTGCTAAGCTGTCGGGAAATGCACAATTATATTTGCTCAACATCTTCGAAACTAGAATGTGAATTTGGGGAGACAACAACTCTCAGGTCACAAACAGCGAGACGAGGATTTAAGGTGCTGATTCTGGGCAAGCAGATCTGTTATGCTGGCAAAATGAACATCATAATATTTGCCACACAACACCTCAGAATAAAACAAACTGATGTACTTGTAAGGTGTGTCTTCTGCTATGTGTTTTACTTTACTGGCTGTCTGATTTGGAACAAGTTACTTGATTTTGTTTTTCCTCTAGATTTCAGTTCCCCGGATTGTTAAATATACAACATATTTATGTTGTTATTCACTACGTAGACCTGTTATCTCCGAGAGCCCGGTATGCATCGCGTAGTTAATGCTCAACAAACACTGCTTTCTTCTCACTTGCTCACCTGATGCCTTGCCCTAAAGGGCACGCTGTACAACACATCCCCTTGTCTGTTAGGATGGCACGTTTCACAGGAGGCACAGGGTGTAATGATTAGTGATTTCACACCAAAACCCAGACACCGTTATTTTAGAAAAGCATTCCTTATGTGGAATATTTTAGACATGGCAGAATCCTGGGATGGCTCGTGTTTACCTCTGCCAAAAGCTTACAGGACACAGGGTTATTCTAAAACAAACTGCAAGGGCAAAGAAGGTGGCCCTGCAGGAAGGAAAGGGCGTAGTGCCCCACTTCCTGATGGGGGAGCGGGACTACAGGTGACCAAACACAGGAAAGGCCCGCCAGTGTCACAGCTAGCTCATCACTTGTACTGTGCACACTGACTGGCAGGCCATCTCTGTTACTCCCTAGAACCTGTGACCACAGGTCTTCATCCCCCATCAGCACATAAGAAAACAGGCTTGGTTCTAGACACGCCACAGTGGAGGAAGAATATGGCAAGCAAAGGGGACATTAACATGATCCAGGCACAACTCACGTTTTGGATTTCTGCTCCTGACCCCAGTGTGAGCAGCAAAAGTTGGGTCCAGATGTGACAGTGAAACTAGGACCCCATATTCTACAGAGGGAAATCAGCTTCATCAAGAAAGGCCTAAGGCAGACCCCAGAAAAATTTGTTCTGTAATTTTGAGATGCAGAGAACAGGCTGAGTACGTGGTTCAGTGGTAGAGTGCACCCCTAGCATGCACAAGGCCCTGGGTTCAATACCAGTACCTCAAAAAAAAAAAAAAAAAAAAAGTTGCAGATGGCAGAAAAAAGGTGGAGATAATGTGGAAGCAAATCAGTGGAACAGAAGCTTAGACAATGCTAAACCCATGTGGCTTGTGTTTAGTGATTACCAACCAGCTTAACGCCTCATGTGAGTTTTCAAGTGCTCTACAAACACCTCTTATATGATTTGAGTTGTTTCTTCATTGGTTGGTTGGTTGATTAGTTGGTTGATTGGTTGATTGGTTGGTTGGTTGATTAGTTGGTTGGTTTGTTGGTTGGTTGGTTGGTTGGTTGGTTGGTTGGTTGGTTGGTTGGTTGATTAGTTGGTTGGTTGGTCAGTTGGTTGGTTGGTTGGTTTTGATTTGTTGGGTTTGTTTTGGTGGTGGTGGTGGTGGTGGTGGTGGTGGTGGTGGTGGTGGTGGTTGTATTTGGTTTGGTTGGTTGTTTGGGAGTTTGTTTTTGTTTTTTTTTTTTTAAGACAGGGTCTCGCTATACAGCCCTGGCAGGCCTAGAACTCAAAGAGATCCACCTGCCTCTGCCTCCCAGTTGCTGGGGAGTAAAGGCATCTACCACTATACCTAGCGCTTATATGATTTTTAATAAACCTATCATCAGCCCCACACATCTCTATGCCCTTGTATTTTTTATATAAGCCCCCAATCCTTTTCTCTCTGAATGTCAGTTCATTCATTCAAAAAACATTTATTAAAATCCTACTATGTTCCGGTCTCTGCTTTACATACTAGAGACCACGGGGTTGAGTGATAAACTAGATTCCTGATCTTGGAAAATCGAGAAAAGAAGCAGCTGAAGGACTTTGGAGTCCTGTACCCGCTGAGGAAGCCGTGAAAGCACAGGATTCTGTGGCACAGGAAGCGTCAGGAATGAGGAGAGGCTTTGGGATGAGAGTTCCTCTGAGAAGCAGTAAACTTGAAGTTTGGCTAAAGTAGCCCCAGCTTTTCGAGGGCCAGGCTCCAGATCTCCTAGTACAGAGGCAGCTGGACAGGACAGACCTCAGCATTTCCTAGGAACTGACAGAGTCCAGGATCACTGGGACAGTGTGGATGAGAAACTGGCATGCAGAAAGAAAAAAACAGTGATTGGGGCTGCATCCAGCGGGGCTTTGCCAATTGCAATAAAAACGTGGGTTTTATAAGAATTTTGGTGGGCTCATTAAAGAATTTGTTGGAAGCATTGCCAGGGGGAGCATAGCCTGATGGGTGATGGGAAAGCTTAGGGAGGCCGGGCTGTGGTGGCGCACACCTTTAATCCCAGCACTCGGGAGGCAGAGGCAGGTGGATTTCTGAGTTCGAGGCCAGCCTGGTCTACAGAGTGAGTTCCAGGACAGCCAGGGCTACACAGAGAAACCCTGTCTCGAAAAACCAAAAAAAGAAAAAAAACAAAAAGCAAGCTTATGGAGCTTCGGTAGGACACTGGGCTGGGGAAAGGAGGACAGGGTAAACGTCAGGGTACTAGCTAGCCAACACATGATGAGAGCCAGCATGAACGCCTTCAGTGTCATGATTTAGTGACAGGCAGTATGTTGCCTGTCACCATGTGGCCATGTTAGCTAGTTTCCCCGCATCCATCCATCCCTGTATGGTGCCTCTGGGAGTCAAGGGGCCACCGCCTCATGTTTCCCAGAATCCCCAGGTCCCTGGGAGCTGCCGCAGGATGAAGCTCATCCCCGGGATCAGCCCTTAGGCATTTCCTCCGAACTGCTGAACCTTGACCTCTCTTCATTCCCAGCTTTGTTTCCCTTTAGCTCTAAACGGAGCCTCAAACTAAGATATGCTAGAGGAACCAATCTCACATTTAACCATAAGTCCAGGCATTTTTCATTGTTATATTTGCATGCTCTCAATTAAAAAAACAATATGTGCTCGCCTTACTAATTAGATTCAGAGACTAGTCAGTTATGTCCCATCTCCAGAGATGGAGACTCTGATTTGAGTTTGAGCGTCTGTTTTCACTGGCCAGGTGGTCGTTCCTTTTGCCTATGAAACTCTTGGTTTCAGGAACCAAAAAGAAGTGTGAACTCAGAGCAGCTGGACAATCTCAGGTTCCAGATGGAAGGCGGAACTTTAGACGCCTAGCAGTCTACCTGTGAAGGAAGTCTGACTTTAAACTCACGTATTTAACTGTGCGTGGGCATGGTGGGCATGAGTGTGGGTGTGCAGGTGCCACCACACACGTGTGGAGACCAGACGATAATCTGAGGGAGGAGGTTCTCTCCTTCCACAGTGAGGGTCCCCAGGACTGTACTCGGGAGCTCAGGTGTGGCAGTAAGCACGTCAAGCTGCTGAACCAAGCACCAGCCCAAAACACAGATCCAAATAGCAGGACGAAGTTCAGCTTAGAGCCAGGAAAGTAAGTGGGAGTTGTTTAGATGCAAAAAAAAAGTAGATGCAAGCCTACTTTCCCAATTTACACTGAAATTTCACTCTTTCACAAAGCTATATACACATGTGTGCCTGCTGACATGCCACCGAGCCTTAAAACCCCACTCAAATGTTGCCCTAAGAGTTCTCTTTCCAGCATCATGCCCACTCAGCCGATAGCCACCCCAGTCTCTGTAGTGAGCTCTCTCCCCCTGTCTCTCTTCCCTTCTCTTCCATACACACACCAATATCAAATTACATCATAATATAATTTTATTTACATTTTCATTGTATATATGAAGTGTACGTGACACTGTTAAAAAATACATTTTCACGTAAGTACTCGCAAATACGATTATAGCAAGTTCCTCTCATTTCTATACTGAGCCTCGATTTTGCTTTGAATTCCTGAATGTTCCTTTCTCTGTCTTAAGAAACGTTTTTTTCTAACTGTATTACTGCAAAAAGAGATGTCATTTGGTGGTAGTGGGGGACCCCCATCGTTAACCACAGTTCTTGATCTAGGGACCGGCCTTGTTCAAGTTTGTTCTGAAAGGCCGAATCTTTTAAGTTCAGACTCCAATTTAGAGAACCTGACCTAAGTTTGAGCTCAGGTAAACTAACAGGCTGGTACCTAGCATTAGCTTCCAAGTTGCCCCCCAACAAAACCCGAGCCTAGCTCCAGTCTCTAGGCTAATCCCCAACAAGACCAGAGTCTCCAGGTTACACCCTCAACAAGTCCAGTGTCTCTAAGTTATTCCCCCAACAAACCTGCACCCCCAGGTTACAAGCCCACCCACTGCCTAACGACCACCAGTGCAGAGGGGAGCAGAAATTAAGTTTATGATATGACTTCCAGCATCAGCCAATTATGTTAAAGGCCATAGTAACTCCCCAATTAGATGCTTGCATGCTTCACACACACACACACACACACACACACACACACACACACACACTTGCTGCTTACTATATATAGTCTTGCCTTCTAAAGACATTTGGGGCTCCTTCACCACTCTGTCCCAAACTGTCCTGAGTGACGGTGGTGCAGGTGATGCAGGTGGAGCATTGGAGGGGCCTGAGCTAACTAGAATAGAATAAAGACCTTGCTGTGAGTTGCATCAGATCCACTCCTGTCTGGTTTCAGGGGATCACTAACTTGTCCCTGGCACTACAGTTCCAGCTACTCTAGGAGCCTGAGTCAAAAGCAGCTGGAGACTGGCTCTTGGTAAATGTGAGTCTAATGTGACAGAAGCCACGTTCCAGTCACTCTGAAAGGATCTTTCAAAAATTACTGCTGACTCGAAAAGAAGAGAGGGAGACTTTGGGGGCGTTGGAACCCCGTGTTCCAGTCAGCTTTAAGACTCTATTCCTCCCATAAATACACTGAACAGGAAATAGCCTGTCTTGGACTACTGAAGTTGTGTTTTGCTCAATCAAACACAAAGACAAAAAGAATGATTATTTCTCCTCCTTAATCTTGGTTATATTTGATTACTAAAGCTATGTCTTAGTCATTTTGGCATGTGAGAACTGTCCTGAATTAACTTACAAATAGGACCACAGTAAACAGTGTATACTGTTTACTGTGTTTACAAAGAATAAACAGTGAAATGTATTCTCTGTCTGCATTTCAAATAAAGAGCCAAGCTTAGAAAACTTCATCTCAGACCCCACTCAACATATGGAGCCAAATACTTGAGCATACTCCGATCCAAGGTTCAGCATGTTTCTCCAGCAGATGGGGAAGTTGACAGAGGGGCAGGTCACCTAAGTGGGATTCAGAGTTAGCTCAAACTAATAAAGCCGGCAAACCAATGCCACTCTGTTGGCCGGTAAAAACTGTGTGATAAATGGTTAAGGCAACCGACTGGCGCAAGAGAAGCTTCAAAGCAGCTTGTATTTGACAGGTCCTTCGGTTTCTGGCTTAGACTTCCGGCTTCCCTTCTATGAGACAGGCATGGGCAGTGGGCAGTGGGTAATGTAGACTCAACCTGCTTAACATGCTGAGACTCAGTGACGGCGACCGCGAGTGCTCGCTCACCTGTTTGAACCTCCTCCCTCCCTCCAAGGATCAGAACATAGGAGGAAACCTGGTCACACAGAATGGAAGAGTCAGGGGATTCAGAGAGCTGTGAAATGCAGTCCTCGGGACACAACATGGCTGATGCACACTCACAGGCTTTTTCTCTCCCTCAGTGACTCAGATATAGGCCAGATTAGACTAGATTAAAAGCGGTTTTATTAGGAGGCAGCTCTAGAGTGGGTTCACCGATCTCACAGGTGGACGTCAGTGAAGTCACATATCCAGGCTAAAGCAAGGGCGTTTTACAGAGCTTAGGCAAGGAGTGAGGGCTGCAAGCTAGGAGCTAGGATTCTGTCAAAAACTGAACCCCTGGGAGGGCAGTCTTGGGTAGGTTGTTGGAAACTCGGAGACAAGGAGGGATGACAAGTTAGCCCGAGGTTTTCTCCAAGCAGGAGGGGAGAGCTCTCTCTGGAAAGGCTGGGTTGGGGGAAGGAGGAGAGTCGGGGGGTTTCCCAGCCTGTTCAGGGGTGAGCAGGAGTTCCAGTCTAACACCCACGCATTAATTCAAAGTGACAATTGTTGTACACGAACAAGCCAATCAAAATTCCAGCACAGGTAGAGGGGGTCTCCTGACACCCCTAGCCCTAGTGGAGGAGTTATTGGCAATCGATCGTTCCTGGGGGGAGGGAAGAGTCACGTGTCTTTGGGGGTGTGGCCACTGGTAAACTGCCTGCCCAGGCTCCAGTAGATGACACCCCACCTAAGGTTGACTTAATCAGAATTCTTAGAGAATGGTGCCAAGAACTTGAATATGATAAGACACCAAGGATGACTCTTTAGATAAAAACATTATTGGCAAAGATGAGCGCTAACAGGCCAAAGAATTGAGTCATGCATTCGAATGCACAGAACCCTGACCCACACACCAACAGGCACTTACTGTGCCTTTTCCATTGGCCCGCATTTACACAGCCTCCCTCCGCCCTTCACAACAACCAGGTTTGAGGAGTCAAACTACTAAACACTGTGTCTGTGAGACGAAAACAAGAACGAATGGAGAAGTCCTGTGGACTCTGCAATAGGATCAAATCCTTGTGCAAGGAACACCACAGATGCCACGGCAGGAAGTGGAGGGAGCTTGGCATGAATGCGCAAAGAGCAGATAAAGTCCTAGTTGAACGTGTGTTGTCAACGTGGGAACAGCCATGTCAAGCACCCAACATCTCAAACCCACTGCAATGGCAACGCCTTCCTCTGGTCTAAATGTGAGTGCGGACAGTATGTTCAAGTACATATGTTTATGAACGACTAATCATGTGTACAGAAACCTAACAACCACAGCTGCCTTCTCAGGGTGTTTACAGCCTGAGACTGCTGGGCTACAGAGACCTCCCACTGAGTCTAGCTAACTCCTCCCCACGGTGCTCTACATAACAAAGACACGGAGTTTCCGTCTTAGCATTTCTGTACACACACCTATGGGTGCAATGTTTTTTCTTTATTTCCTCTCTGCCCCTAGATGTGGCTTCAGGACCCAATCCACGCTGGATGTGGGAACACAGGCTTTAGTGAAGTAAACGGTGAGGAGCAGGTTATCTGAGAAGTCATGAGGCCCTGTGAGGCAGCCTGGTAGAGCAGATAACCAAAATTCTGACAAGCCTACAATGCAAGGTGCGGTTCAGGCTAGCAATGGAGGTCACTCTGCTAGAAGGACTAAGGGGGAATTCACCAGGTCGAGGAAGAGGCAGGCACAGCTGGAAACTGAAGGACTACTGAAGGTAAATTAGATTATATTACTTTACTGGGTCTCAGTATGGTAATACCCAGACTGGGTAGGGCTAGGTAATGGGTAGGGCAGTCAGTGGTAGAGTTCATTCCTCTGCATCCTTGATTCTCAGCTTCCTAGACCTTCTTGAGTGCAGTGTCTCCATTTCTTTATGAATGAGTCCTCCATGTGATGCTGAGTTTATATAACTGTTGGATGGTTTTTCATTGTGAGGTTACCTGTGCAGTTGAGATTCCCTCTCACCAGCCCCCATGGAGAAGGAACAACAAGCAAACAAACAAAACAGAACAGAACAAAACCAACCAGTACCCTTTTGGTCCACCATACTGGTTTTAGTGATGGTTGAGGAGGCCTGGGATATGTCCCCCAGATGTCTTTTCAGACTGAAGTCAGTCTCTGAGACAGCTGCCACCTAGAGCAGAGGGACACCCATCTGGCTGTCCCTGAGGGAGCTTCTGTCAGGTTTTCCTCTTAGCCATCTCAGCTCTCACCCTGTTCCTGAGCCTCCCGTTCTTTATCGGCATGAGTCATTCCTGGTTCTCCCCCCATCTTACTACACAGTATTTCCTCACAAATGGACTGGCTATGCTTTCCCACTTTAGGGAATTTTTCATAGCTCCTGTTCCTTTAAAAATTTCTATTTCTGAGCCTGGCATAGTGGCACCCGCCTTTGATCTCTGGACTCAAAGCAGAGGTAGGCTGATCTCTGTGACTTCAAGGCTAACCCGGTCTACATAGTGAGTTCCAAGACAGCAGGAGAAACATAGTGAGACTCAATCTCAAATAATAATAATAATATAATTTTAATTCCTATTTCTGTTTGCAAACATATATATTTGCTAATCAGTTAATTTGTTTAGTGTTATATCATTTCTAGGACTTTTATATAAAACAATACTGAAATTTGAGCTCATTGGAGCTCATTTTGATATCTTATATGGAAATCTCCTGAGATGAATAGAGCACTAGCCTAGTTTGTGGGAGGCTAAGGATTTTATTTCTAGCACCACAAGGAGGAAAAGGAGGAAGAAAGAAAAAGAAATAGAGGGGAAAAAAGGAAGATAAAAGGAAAAAAGAAAGAACCATGAAAGTTTATTATGGTGACACTAGAAATTAATAATAATCTGTGTGTCACTTTGTACTGCTTGGAGAATGATCTACTGTAGCTATATTCTGGGTTTAATTAGTTTATTAAGAACATATTAAGTTCAAGTAAAATAAATAGTAAGTGACAGATAGGTAGAAAGGTAGATAGATGATAGAATAGATAGATAGATAGATAGATAGATAGATAGATAGATAGATAGATAGATAAACAAACACAGATAGATAGATAGATAGATAGATAGATAGATAGATAGATAGACAAACACAGATACATAGATAGATAGATACATAGATACATAGACATAGATACATAGATGGATGCATAGATAGACAGACATCATTAAACTGACTGCTCAGAACAACTAATAGAAATCAAGTGGGGAAACTGGAGCAGTCAGTCAGAGTTCAGGGCGAGCTTTCTCTCCATGAATGATCTTCCCACAGCTGACCTTCCGGCACCTCCTTTTTCCTCTAGAAACGTTTTATGGGATAAACATGGCCATGGTTGGATGTGGTGTTCTGATGCCTTTAAGGGCACCATGGTTTTATTTGGGGACTGTTTTGTTGTTCCCTTCCCACCCCTGTTAAGGAGGCAACTCTTCCCCAGACAAGAGGCCTCAAAAGACATTTTGAGACAAGTGTGCTTGAGTCTGAAATGAGCCAAGAAGGACACCCCACTTCCAGAGCCAGCTCCATATGAGCTCAAATAGCACATGATAATTTACCAACATAATGTACATTATAGAAGTCAAAAATTTGAAGAAACTAATACACATTGGGTGGTCCATGTATATACTCAAGTAAAAGAAATACCAGAAGCTCTGAGTCTCTTTCTGCTTGCTTCTCATTTCTCATGGGAAACTGATTCTCTTTGTGACTTATTGAGTAACTCTGACTATGTTTACATATTTGAATTCACCATTATTTACTCCAGAATCAGCAAACATCTGTCAGGGATAAACCTAATTGTGTAAAGATGTCTTTAAAGGATATTAAAAATGAGGACTTTCAAGTTCTCCGTGCTAATTCTCTCCATGAACAAGTCAGATATTATCAGGATGGCTTATATCAGTGCTCACCGTAGCTGTCCCAGATGCATATACTTAACATTTCTGGGCTGTTGCAGCCTAGGTTCCCTAAAAGGAAACTAGTCCAACTAATTGAGGCAAGAAACCATTGAGGAAAACCATACAGGCATCCAACCTTTGTGCTTGGGCCATGATAAAAAGAAGATTTTTCTAGTACATGGCTAGAAGGTTTGTGTTGTACTTGCTCTTGGTAGGAAGGATTTTGTAGAAAGATTTCAAGTACTTCCCAATCCCAAATGTCTATAAACGTTATAGACATTTTATAGGCATATTATAGGCACTAATAGACATTTATACTTTATAGTATAAAGCATAACATAATTAATACACTCATACTGTTATAGTTAGAATCTGTGATGCCCCCACAGGCTTGTATTTTGAATGCTTGATTCTCAGATAACGGTGATTTGAGAGTGTCTCATGCCTTTGGGAGGCAGAGCCTGCCTAAAGAAAGTCGGTCAGAGCTGGGCAGTAGTGGCACACACCTTTAATCCCAGCACTTGGGAGGCAGAGGCAGGCGGATTTCTGAGTTTGAGGCCAGCCTGGTCTACAGAGTGAGTTCCAGGACAGCAAGGGCTACACAGAGAAACCCTGTCTCAAAAAAACCAAAAAAAAAAAAAGAAAGAAAGAAAGAAAGAAAGAAAGAAAGAAAGAAAGAAAGAAAGAAAGTGGGAATGGGTCACTGAGGTTTGTCTTAGTTACTTTTCTGTTGCTGTGATAAAATAACATGACAAAAGCAACTTAAAAAAAAAAAAAGCTTATTTGTTCCAGAGAAACAAGAGTCCTCCATCATGGCAAAGAAGCATAACTAACGGCCTGGCTGCTGGAGCAGAAGTTAAGGGCTCATATCTTGAACAGCAATCAGGAAGCAGAGAAAAAGCTGGGCATTACTCAAGG
>CM052706.1:16447949-16460847 GCA_028551405.1 Uromys caudimaculatus | reverse complement strand
GGTGGCCATGTGGCCTGCAGAGGCAAGGCCATAGGTGTAGGGCCACCAAGGCTGTTGGAGCAGGCAATCAGGACACCACGGAGTTCTCATGCCTGCTCTAAATTGGTGCTTTCCCTGCTGGAAACTTAACTTTTGCTAAGTTTCAAACCAGTAATAAAAGACCGAGGTACCTATTTAACATATCAAAGTAACCTGGCCTCCAAGTTCTCCCAGCATCCCTCAGTCCCTACCCATTACAGGGTATGGCTGGCATACCCTGCCCTCTCCAGCCCAGGGTCTGGCTGCCCTTCTCCCAGAAGCACTTCCCTATACAATCCAGACATTTTGGTTACCCACCCCTTTTTTGGTACCTTTTGCACCTTTGGTCTCCTGGGTGCTGTACTTGATTCCCCTCGAGCCCTTCCCCTCCCCTTCTCCCCACATGGTTCAGGAACACGGCCAGTCTGGACTCTCCCGGATGTGCCTGCCTCTGGCTATGCTCTCCCACATATCTGTAATAAACTTCCTCCTCCCCCACACCAAGGAGCAGCCAAGGCCTGTCCTCTCCTCTGTATTTCTGTCATTCAGGTTTCAGTCTTGCTTTGGTCCAGTCATTCCTTGCAATTCTCCAGGCCCCTTCCTTTTGGAATGGGTATGTTTACACTGTGCTGTTGGATCTTAGGGTTATGTATATTTTATTTAAACGTCTCACAGCTAAGAGTTTGCCTTAACTCTTGGGTGGGAACTTGAATTTGGACTTTGGATCAACATTAGAACTAAGACTGTGAACACTCGGCCCCCAGAGAGAGGTGCTATTTGGGGAGATTCTGAAACTTTGGGAGGGGCCGGCCCAGCTGGAGGAAGATCAGTGAGGTGGTGGAGGGGAGGGTCCTTGGGTTTTATTGCTCCTTGCAGATTCCTGCCTGCCTCTGCTGGTCATTCAGGTAAACAGGGCTCTTCTGCAGCACACTCCTGCGGCCACGACAGGCTGACCAATGCACATAGCCAAGTAACCACAGATTATACCCTCCGGAATCTTAAGCCTTCATCCCTCCTGTGAGGAGTCCTCCATGATATTTTTGTCAGTGATAAGGGACTAACACACAGCATCTGCCGTTCCTGGCAGTAACTATTCCCCTGCCCAGGAAGTGCATGTGAGGCTTTACACTAAGGAAGAACATGTTGCTGTCAAGATCAAGATTAATATTTGCATTTCACACAGATTTTCTTAACTCCGTGTCCTTGAGCCCTTTCCAATCCACTGTTCTCTAATTTTAGCCACAGATATCAATTGTGCAGGATAGAAATCAAGCCTCCTTTGTCTTTCCACTCTTCCCACTCTGGTCTTTTTAATTTTAAGCTCGTTTGTGGTTTTGTTCCAGTTTCTTAAACTTGTGCTTTGCATCTTTGTAACTTATATTTTGTATCCCTGACTCTGTTTTATGGTGACTGTCCCTTTTCCTGCTTCTAACATGTAACGCTTTCAACCCTCCCTCTCCTTCCCCCCTCCCCAGTTCTCCCGGCACATTTTTATCTCACCCTAAAATTCCTGAAATGTATCTTGTTTGCTCCCTAGCATCTATTCTTTGAGCTCTTATTGCAAAGAACACAAGTGGTTGGTTTTCTTTTGCCTACTTAATTTATTTCAAGAAAAGTATTTGCTCCATATTTTCTTGGTAATATCATTTTTCTCATGGTTTGTTTTTTGTTTTGTTTTGTTTTGTTTTGTTTTGGGGGTTTTTTGTTTTGTTTTGCTGTTTGGTTGGTTTTTTCTTCTCTCCCCCTTCCCTTTCCCCCTCCTCTTCCCTCCTCTTCCTCTCTCTCTCTCTCTCTCTCTCTCTCTCTCTCTCTCTCTCTCTCTCTCTCCAGGGACTCACTATGTATCTCTGCTGGCCTGGAAGTTGCTATGAAGACCAGGCTGGCCTCTAAACTCTCAAAGATCCTCCTGCCTCTGCCTCCCACGCACTGGGATTAAAGGCCTAACACAGGCCCTGTTTTTCTCGGGTCCCCGCCATAGTAGCTTTTTCTGTTTTTTATCTCTTGACATTTCTCTGGTTTCCTTGCTGGCTCCTTTGTCACTGGTGTTCCTCTTTGTCATGGAAACAATCCTGTGTAGCCAACTACCTGCTAAAGAACCCTATGGGGTGGCAGGCATCAGACTGGGTGTGCAGAGCTAGTGACAGGCAGGGTCTACATCTATGGCTTCCATTCTGCCTCTAAGTTCCTACTCTTGGAACTCTTGTCTCGACAGTCAAGAGCTGTATATGCCACTCAGGGACACCGAGTGAATGAATCCTTGTTGGGTTTTATACTCATTTAAGTCCCCTTACCCCTCAACATGTCCCTTCTGCCCACCATTACACAACCTGCTTCTCATGAGACCATATGTCTCCTATTTTTTGAGTTTGTACTTTCTTATTTTGTAACGAACCGGCAGTCAGAAACTGCCCAGGGAGCTGACTGTTCAAAAGGCCAGAGACCAACAGTTTGTTCTCCTCACTAACACCTATTTATGGAAGGTCTGTGTGCTGGTGGGGTATGCAGAAGCAACTGCATTTATTCCAAAATATTTATTGAGAAGTAGTCAAGTTCCAGGAACCATTTGAAACATTTGAACTCCATCAGCCTCCCTTTATCCACGGAGAATGTTGTGTTAGAAGGCGGCTCATATCCGGACAGATCACACCAGGTCAGCTCCACAAGAAGAGGTTTATTGAGGGAAGAGGGAAGAGGGGAAGAGGACGAAGGGGGCAAAGAAGAAAAGGGGATAGGGGTTGGGGGTGTCTGCCTTTTATTCGGGCCATGATGTAATCACGCGCACCACAGGGCACTGGTGAGCCACATCCAGAAGGCCAAGCAGGCAAGGTGCATGCTGGGAATGTGTAGTGGTTGCCATAGCAACAGACGCATGGGGAGGCCTTGCTGCCTAGAGGTGATGTCATCGCTGGCTTCGGAGGCAACCGAAAAGCCGGTTTCTGATACTAACAGAGAATGCATTCCAAGCCCCACCCCCAATAGATGACTGAAACCAGATATAGAACCAAACTATGCATCTACTATTCACATATACAAACCTTACATATACCTGTTTACATAGTGGTAAAGTTTAATTTATAAATTGGGTATAGTGAAAGATTAGGAATGATAACTAATAATAAAAAGAACAATCAGTGACACCACACAGTAAGAAGAATATGTTTATTGGGAAATGACGCAATGCTTACTGCAATGAAGGCTATTCAAGGCAGACAGCATTGCCTTGTACTGACCTCTCACTCAGACATGAGCACTGCAGTGTCCCCTGATCCCTGAGATGACCACTCAGTGGCAGCAAATACCATACTGATGTGCTGGACCAAGGGAAGCTTCTCACTCTGCGAACCACGGAGCAGGATGGCATGAGTCCATTGTACTCCTCAGAAAGTGATCTTAACTTAAACATTGTTGGTTTATGGATTACATTTTTGTTTTGTTTTAGGGGACAGAAGTTTCTCTATGTAGCTCTGGCTATCCTAGAACTCACTATGTAGACTAGACTGGCCTTGAACTCAGAGATCTGCTTGACTCTGCTTCTTCAGAGCTGGCATTAAAGACGCACACCCCCACCCAATCATTTACTATTTTTTAACCATGGCCAGCCACAGACAACTGAATTTGAAGTAATCAGAACTGAGGATAAAGCCCGCTCTACATCAGTGAATCAAAACAACATCAATATCTGCCCGTGTGAAACTATGAGGGCCTGAGAGAAGGGCAGGTGACAGTAAGATATAAATACCATAAATTATATACAATGATCAAAAGTGATAAATACCTGTGGGGAGAAACACAGAAAGAGGGGTCAGGAATGGTAGGAGATTAAACAGCTTGCTACCACCAAAAACAGAATGCTCAAGACCCCACAACATCTTGTAGCAACATCACATACATGGTGGTTTGAGATTTTCCCTTCATACCTACACTCTGCTTGGTTTCTGTGGCTTCAGCAAGAATGGAGTTGGGTTTTCTTGGTTCTGTGGTACTTAACTAGATGTCTCCCACCACCTTGTTTTGTGTAAAAGTGCTCATGGCATGAATCGTGGCAGCTTGTAGCACCACATACCTTTGTGTTTCTCTATTTGAGCCTCATTCTGTCCTTGCGATGGTAGGGAAATGTTTAAAGCCCAACCATTTTTCCCCATCCCAGCTCAAATCCGACTCCAAAAACCACATTCTCCGGCCGGTTCTGTTGTGCATTACTCGGTTAATGATGAACGGTTTCATTTTCCTTCTCGATTTTCCCCAGCAAAGGTCATTCTTGCATAATCTGAAGCCAGGTGGTAGGGGCAGCATTTATAAGACCATGACCTCCTTGCCCCTCCCTAGAAACCAAACAACAGTTCCAGGATATGACTGTATGTAGGTATATAAGATGCACTCTTAGTACCTCGAGTTATACACCACCCTCCCGTCAGCAGCAAGTGGAAGAAGTCTCTCTGACAGGAAAACAGAACTGGGAATGGAGGACCAAGGTGGCAGGCAGTGGGGACTCTGCTCTCCACTGTTGAAGTCTGGGTGTCAAAGAAAAGGCTCCTTAGTGGGAGGATTTGGGTGACATCTGGTACTCTAGGAGGAAGTGCCCAGCCTTCTGACTCCTGTTTCCAGTGGCTTATTGGAAAGTGCTGTGATAGTTGTTCAAGTCTCTTGGAGACATCTAGTCTGAAAAACTGAAACTGGCCCACAAAGAGAAGCAGAATTAAAGGTAAAAACACAGAGGGCTGGAGAAACCACTCAGCAATTAAGAGTAAGAGACCAGATCAGTTCAGACGCCATCTTAGAGAACCTGACCTAAGGCTGAACTCAAGTTAACCAACAAGCCGACACCTAACACCAGTTTCCAGGTTACTCCCAAACACATCTGCACCTAGCACTAGTTTCCAGATTACACGCCAACAAGCCTGCCCCTGGCACTTCCTAACCACCACCAATCAGGAGGAGAGCAGAAGGTAAGTTTATGGTTTGGCTCCCAGCACCAGCCAATTATTTTAATAGTCCCCCAATCAGATGTGTGTCAGGCTAGAAACCCCCCTTGCTTGTTTGCTTGTCTCTATAAATGGGAGGACTTCATCCTCCCGTTCTGCTGCGTCAGAGACCGTCCCGTGGCCCATCCTGGTGCGATTAATCTTCCTGTGAATGGGATATTCTGGAAGAATTCTGAGCACGTGTGTGTGCTCAGTACATATTTGGGAAATTAACGAATGCTTTTTACTTCTTACATGCATTCTTGTAAGTTTTTCTCTAAGCCCTGTCCAGTTTCCTCATTGCTGTCCTCCCTTCCTCCTCTTCCTCCTCCTCTTCCTCCCCTCCCCCTCCTCCTCCTTGGTTTTTTGAAACAGGGTCTCACTCCTGGCTGAACTTAGAACTCACTCTGTCAACCAGGCTGACCTCAAACTCGCAGAGATCTGCCTGCCTCTGCCTCCTGCATGCCGGGAACATAGTCATGAGACCCTATGCTCTACTCCCCATCCACATCTTTGGATCAAAACAAGCTATTTTTTTTTATAGAATCAGGAAATTAAAATAAGAGCAAACGTTCTAATGCCACGTTCTAATTTTACCTGAAGTGATTAACAGAGAAAGACCTAGAACCAGTCTAGACGTTTCTTTCCCTAACCTCAGGGATTCTGACATGTCACTGCTCTGATGAGTGTAGCAGATCCTTTGGAACTAAGATCCATGAGGAAGAACCCAGACACACCCAAAGACTGAATTGACTTGAGCCAACATGAAAGGTCCCCGTTTCCCTGAATCGAGCAAAATGATATCCGCTCACTTGTCTTGGATATGTGTGCTTCTGGGAACATTCTAGATTACTGTGGTGCATAAGACATAAAATGTCCAGTTTAATGCACAGGTACCAGGTGAATAACAATGGCTAAACAACTCCAGACGGAGACTAGAGGATGTCAACACCCATGTCCCACTTCACAGTTCTAAGCTTTTCTTCCACAAAAGAAACAGAGTGGAGTGCCCAGGAAGCAGTCCCTATACAGGATGTTTATACAGAATTGCCTGAAGATCAATGTCTGTGGGTGGGAAGGGAAGAACTAGGCAGAGATGCTGAGTCAGGCTAGAGCAGACTTCATCCATCCCTTCAGGCAGCTCTGAGGTTGACCTGTCTCACACAGTGAGTGGGACATTTTAAACTCAGCTTTGACCAGCTTCTGGACACATCTGCCCCGAGAAGGGTGTGAATCCTCTTTAAATGGTCAAATCCTCCTGATGGCTCATCTAGAGGTCATCTAGAGTCACACGATAGCTGGAGGGACAGTTCTTCGCTCCTGGGTGTGTGTGTGTGTGTGTGTGTGTGTGTGTGTGTGTGTGTGTGTGTAGAACGTGAGAGGCTCACATCCTGACTTGCATGGCAACCATATCTTCAGGGGTTTTTTCCTATAATTGTCTATTTTGAAGCTTAAAGAGAACACTGAGAGGAAAAAAGATTGAAAGGAAAAAATTAAATATGCATTTATAGATAATATGAATATCTATCTGGAGAGATAAAGCATGCTAAAACACCATGTTACAAGTGAATCCTGCTCCATTCACTCCAAGCCTGCAGCATCTTGCTACAGCTGGCCACAGTGGACAGCCAAGATGGCTGAAGAAGAAACCTTTGTGGTCCTGGCCCAGCTGCTGAGTAGGTGCAATCTATACTTTTATCTTTGTCTTGCTATCAAAAAAAAAAAGTCTTTTCAGATTTATTCTTGTTGCTGAATCTTAATTCAGCTTGATTCATTCATTTTCATCCTTGCTTATCCTGATTTTAAAGTGTGTGTGTGTGTGTGTGTGTGTGCGCGCGCGCGCGCGCACGCGCGCGTGTGTGTGTGTGTGCATTTGCTGCAGCATGCATGTGGAAGTCAGAAGACAATTTACAGCGATCAGTTCTCCCCTTCCATCATGAATCCTGGGGATCAAACTCAAGCTGTCAGGTTTGATACCAAGCGCCCCTACCCACTGAGTCAGCCATTCATTCTTCCAGCATGTGGGGTTGTTCACAACCTGGGTTATTTTTTTAAAAGGGCCATTGAGAATAGGGTATGGGGTGTGCACATGTCTTGGCGAATTTCTTGGTTATATGCTTGGGACTGAGATTGCTGGGTGCTCACTAAAGGTGTTTGACTTTTCAATTTCACTAGAAAACCCCAAAATGCTTTCTGGTTTTTGTAGGCCTGTGGTTTCCTGTGGGGCACTCCTGGGGACAGGTTTGGAAATGGTGTAGTGACAACCCCCTCATCCCAGTGACTCTTGACAACAAAGATTTCCTTTTCAGCCCACTGGACCGCTTGCCACGCACTACAGCCAGCGGCTGCACACTTACTGCAGGCTCAGAAACAATGGACCAGACCATCATCTGCATCTTAAACGCTTTACTAACCCAATCACCTGCATGCTCTGCATCCTTATGCCCTTCTTTTCATTTATTTTTAACTCTAGAAAGTGACTCTAGGCCAGCTAGTGACTAGGCCGCTAGGAGACTGAGCACACGACCGTGCCTAGCCACAGCTTCTGTGGACTTGTAGAGCTGTATGCTTTAAAGCACACACTTTAGTTGGCGGCTTCTCTGGCTTCTCTGGCTTCTGCCTAGGAGATGAGCTAAAGAAAGAACAATGTCATCTGCAAGCAGAATTTAAAGAGAATGTAAATGGTTCCCTCTGCGATCCGCTCAGCCAGGAAAATCGAGCCCAGAGAAGCCTCTGGATGCTGAGTTTATATCCCTAGTCTCAGTGTATCTCATAACATCATAATAGCAACAGCTGCATTAAAAACATAAGATTGAGCCAGGTATGGTGCTGCATGTCTTTAGTCCCGGAGACCGACCCTGTGGCTATTTTAAAACCAAAAGAATGCTCTATTACAGAAGATGACAAGATAACAAAACTCAAGCAAAGAATAATGCCCAGAGTACCCAGGCAAAATGGCCTCTGTCTAGAAAATCATATGATGCATATGCATATATGTTTGCATATATATGCATACACACAAAGGCTCCTCTAGCCCAGGATGACCTTGAACTCACTTTGTAGCTGAGGATGACCTTGAGCTCCTGATCCTCTTGGGTTACAGATATGTGTCACCACAACTCATTTTGTTTTATGGGACAAGATATTACTATGTAGCCAGTCGCAGACCTTGGACTTGCTGATCTTTCTGCTTCGGCCTAACCTGTGAGCATGTGTGCGTGACTGTGTGTGCGCAGGTGTGTACGTACAGTCCTGGGAATCAAACTTAAAAGCATTCCTTCCCTGAACTACATTTCTATCCTTTCCCGCTTGCTCCATTTTGCTTTTTTGTTGGGGAGGGGGATGTTTGTTTGTTTGTTTGTTTGTGACGGGGTCTCATAGCCTAAATTGGCCTCACTCACTATATTTCAGAAGATGACCTGGGATTACAGTTGTACACTGCCACACCTGGATCTCATATTGATTTCTGCACTTTCAAACACAGCTGGGAACCAAATTCTGAGCCCAGCAACCCTAAACCTTCCAATTTTATCGAATCAATGCAGTGCACTGAGTGTCTAAAAGCACTTCGCAGTCGATTCACCTAATGACTAAAATGCTTAAGCTTTGCAGAGTGAACCAAACAGATGCCAAGATAGCACAGAAGGCATTTCATCCAGTTTTGGACCAACTGATTCATTACATGGGGCTGGATGTCACTTGACCTTTCTACAACTTAATTTCATCATAAGGATTAATATCTCCAAAGCAGCACAAGGTGATAATTGACTAGACAGCAAATCCAAAAGAGAACTTCAAAATGCATGAAGCTTTTCCACAGGGGCAAGGGGCTATACAGAACCTTGGTGTTTGAAATAAATACAAAATAAAAATAACAAAGGCAGAGGGGCTGGAGAAATGGCTTGGTGGTTTAGCGCACTCGATGCTCTTACAGAGGGATTTAGTTAGATTCCAGGTACCCGTGTTGATTCACAACTCCAGGTCCAGGGGACCTGACACCCTCTTCTGACATCAGCAAGCATAAGACATGCATGTGGCACATGCACACACAGAGAGACAAAACACTCGTGCATATAAATAAACCTATAAACAAGCATTAAAGGATGCAGAATCTATAAAAATGCTCTTTTTAGGGCAAGAGATCTAGAAAGGAAGCAAGTGTTAGGGTATCTAGCGGACATCCCTACTCGTCTTTGAAAATTGCTAAAACGACTAAGTCTACTTGTAGGAGGAAAAGCTGATCTACTGAAGTCATGGTTTTGAGGTTTCAGTCTATTGTCACTCAGCTCATTTGTTTTGAGCCTGCAACAGGAGAGAGACATTAGGGTAGAAACACGGGCAGAGGAAGCTACCCACCTCATGGCAACCAGGGAGCAAACAGAATGAGACACAAAGTCCATTCAACGGTTACTCCCAATGACCTAACTTCCTTTCTCAGAGTCCTACCTCTTAAAGGTTCCGCCACACTCCCCAAGAGCCACTGGTCCTCAGTCTATGGTGAAAGCCTGGAAACACTGGTTCTGATAGCAGGGGGAAAATCAGCAGCAGGGCAAATCAACTCAGCACAGCAAACCATGTCTTCCTCTATAGCTCTCCATCTTACTGAGATGCAGTCTCTTACTAGCCCTGGAGCTCACAGAATGGCTAAACTGGCCAGCCAGCAGGTACCCAGGCTGCTCCTGCCTCCAGCTCCCAGGGCTGGTCTTATAGGCAAGTGCCATTGTGCCAAACTTTTTAGTGGGATCTGAAATCATATGTTCATGCTTGTATAAACCTCTTACTCCCTGTGCCATCTCCCCAACCCCTAAGTACTTTTTAAATAAATAAAATTAAGACATTTCCTGGAGAAATATCAAGAGGACAGATAGATGGAGCACGACATTTCCTGAAAGCTACAAAGTTCTATTTGGTTCGGCTGAAGGGAAGGGTGGGAGGTGCCGTCGGTCAGGCTCAGAGGTGGGCATAGGCTCAGGCTTTGCCTGTTGTACAAGCATGGATTATCCCGTTGTATTTGGAAAGATAGGGAGATCTGAAAATGGAAAGAAAAGAACATTCCAAGTGGACAGATTGACAGGCAGGGTGAACCTCCCAGAGACACCTTTAAGAAGGACCCGCCACCTGAGCTGCTGGGGGGCTCTGGGCAGAAAAACTTTCAGCAGGGCCTCTTTGGGGCTGCCATAGCTGCAGAGGTGCCTGGACCATAGGCATGGTTCCCCAGCTGCCCACATCTAGTGGCTATGGACACAGGGAATACTGACCCAGCCATCGAGTCCACCCTGGGCAACACTGAGAAGCCCTTTTTGCTCCAGAGCTCCTTTGGGGTGGAGAAAGCCACTATGGGGGTTGACCTTCATGACAGTTCAACCTCTGTCCATGTTGTTCCAGCCTCCCTGCAGGGCCAGGGCTACCTGGGCAAGGTACCAAAGCCACACCCGTCATCTTCCCTGCTTCACGACTCTAAGAACCCCCTCGTGGGTGATAGTAGGAACAATCAGAATAAGGCAACAAGAACCCTAGCCTGCCCATATAAGGGATGCAAAGCCGATTTTATCTTGTGTTTAGGTCAAACCAGTTCCCTTCCTGAGATGGTTTCCTCCGCCTGGAAATAAAGACATTCAGTAGCATCCGAGGGGTGGTGGTGTGAATGAGGAACTAGGCAAGATAATGCAGAAGGCCTGTGTGTTCAAACCGTGTATACTAAGTGGGATGACTGTCGCTGAGCCTCTGCAGCCTTTGGAGGCAGGCGAGACGGCAAGTGGAAGTGCTGCCACCTAGGAGACACAAGGAGAATTGCAGCTAGATCTCAATTGTCTTGTGGAAGAGAACCAACACTGCTTGAGAATCTTTGCCTTCTTGTCCTCAGTTCCTGGACTCAAGAAGGGCAGAGCAGGAGTCAGACGTATAAATGTATCATGACTCAAAGACCGCCCTCTGGACAGAGAGACATACTCCCTCTCTGCTCGGCAGCTGGGACTGTATCTAAAAGAGAGGCAGCGACACCTGCACAGTCAGCAGTTCTGCTAGTGAGCTAGAACAGCTGCTGTTTCATTTCCTTCATTAAAAACACTGGATCCCAAACCAGAAACACACAGTATGCAATGGCAGAAAACAGAGAAAGATAAGGCCTCCAGGTGTTGGGTAAACCTAGGTTATGCACAAATGGTTGGGAGAAAGATAATATTAGGTTTACCAACATGACGTCTTATGTGTCTTCTGTGCTGGGCAGATTAATTGCAGTACATACATAGTCATCCCTCTGTGATAAGACAAAAGTAATCTCACTGTAAAAATAGAATATAATTTTGTTTCTTTGGCACTCTGTGCAGAGCTGGTTCCTAGGACTGGGGAGATGGCTTAGTAGTTAAGAGCACTAGCTGCTCTTGCAGAAGACTTCAATTCCCAGCACCCACACGACACTTCCCAACCACCTGTAACTCCAGTCACAGGGAACCTGATGCCCGCCTCTGGTCCCTGCAGACACCGGCCACACATGGTGCCACAGACATATGAGCAAGCAAAACACCCACACACAGGTTTAAAAAAAAAAAAAAACCTGATTCCCATTTCCTCCTAAATGTCATCAGTTGTCACCAGACTGTGGGGAATAAAAATGAACCTAAAACCCCAGTTTCTGGGACTGGAGAGATGACTTGGGCAATTGACAGCACTTGCTGCACTTGTAGAAGAGCCAGGTTTGAAGCCCTGAATCCAGATGTCAGCTCACAACAGTCTGCAACTCCAGTTCCAGGGGATCTAATGCCCTCTTCTAACCTCCATGGGTACCAGGCATGCACACAATACACAGACATATATGCAGGCAACATAACTCTTTAAAACAATTAAAATTTAAAACAAAAGTTTCTGTGTCAGGAACTTGCCAGAGGGCAAAGTCCACTGTGTCCCGGGGTGGGTGGGTGGGAGTCGTGAAACCATCAGCTGTTTGTGGTCTGGTAGGTTTGTTCTCCCCAAATTCATATGACAATGTTAATCTCAGATCTGACTGCATTTGCATAGAGAGCCTTTTAATTGGATATACAGAAGGGTGGGGCCTAATAAACTATGATGTGCTTAGAAGATGCCAGAGGGTCTCTCTGCCACCTCATTCAGTCCCTCCCTCCATGAGAATGTAGAAGGAAAGGCTCAATGAGGCCATGTGAGGACACAAGAAAGTGTCCATCTGCCAGCCAAAAGAAATCTCACCAAGGAAACCGAGCGGGCTGGCACACTGAGCTTGGATATCTAGGCAGAGCTTTGAGAAGTAGACTTCTGTTCCTTAGGGTACCCAATCTGTGATGTTTCTTTAGGGAAACCCAAGATGAATAATACATGATGTCACAAAGAACCCAAGCCAGACTCCCTCAGTTTCCCAGAGTTCCCCTCCCCAGTGCTTGGTAGAAGCTAGGGATGAGTTCAGAAGCCAGGGAAAAAAAGCTCTGTGTCTGTCTGTCTGTCTGTCTGTCTCTGTCCATCTGTGTCTCTGTGTCTGTTGTATATCTGTATGTGTCAACCATCTGTCTGTATGTGTGTCTGACTGTGTGTCTATCTAGATTATTCCAGCTTCTCTTCAGGTGTGTGGGTGTGTCTGACTGTATGCATGTATCTGTCTGTCTATGTCTCTGTGTGTCTCTCTGTGTGTGTTAAATCACAACACATTTAACTTCTTTTTTAAAAAACGCAAATATTTGAGAATAAACATTGGAATCCTAAAGAATATGCAAAATCAAGCCAAATAGCATCCCAGCACAGAGAGGGAAGGTAGGCCCTCAGTTACATCCCAGCACAGAGAGGGAAGGTAGGCCCATCCCAGCACAGAGAGGGAAGGCAGGCCCTCAGTTACATCCCAGCACAGAGAGGGAAGGTAGGCCCATCCCAGCACAGAGAGGGAAGGCAGGCCCTCAGTTACATCCCAGCGCAGAGAG
>CM052706.1:16412704-16447849 GCA_028551405.1 Uromys caudimaculatus | reverse complement strand
AGAGAGGGAAGGTAGGCCCTCAGTTACATCCCAGCACAGAGAGGGAAGGCAGGCCCTCAGTTACATCCCAGCTGGGGAGTACCGGCCAAAGAGAGCGTCTGAGAGAAGCAGGGTCAGTTTTCCTTACAGTGTAGTTCCTGGCATGTCAGCCGTGCTTCAGTGGAAAGTCACACATATGGGCAGCACAAACTGGACTTGAAGGGTTTTTTTTAAAAGATGGTACAAAGTTGGATTGGCAGGAAAGAGGGAGTGGATCTTGAAGGACCTGGAATATGGGTGAATATGACCAAGACACTTTGTACAAAGTTCTCCAAGAGATAATTTTTAAATGAGGGAAAAATAGAATTTAATCTTTCTCAGTTACAAAAGGTCTAGGCTAAGCCTTCACAGGCATGAAACAGTGGAGGGAGTTAGAATATCCAGGGCTATGGAGTAAGCTTTGTCAGCCATGAGCTGGGTAACCTGCCCCAGCAAGGGCAATGCCAGTCTCATTGTCTAACTGCTCAAGGAAAAGCACCAGTTACAAGGCTTGGCCTATGCTACCTCTCACATTCTTCTCTGGTTTCACACTGGCTGGCCTTGCCCCAACAGTCCCCAAACCAGAGGAGTCGGCTCTTCCTGGTTGTAGTACTACTGCAGGATATAATTCGGACACTCGCCTTCCTCAGGATCCGTAGAACAAGGACCTGCACAAACAGAGGAGAGAGAGCTGGCTCAGGAACGATGGGTCTGACTGTCTCAAACGCTGAAATCCCCGCCTCACCACCAACTGGCTGTGTGATTTATGGGTAAGATAATGATCCTGTCTGAGCCTCGACTTCCTCAACCAGAAAGACAATACTTTTAAGCCTAATATCACAAGGGTGGTACAATAAGTCACATGTTACAACATATACAATGTGCATATAGATGTAATTATCATTTTAGATATATGTGGAATAAAGATACATTATATACAACATAGACATGAGGGAATGGATGAAGTTTTATGATACTGAGATCCCTCGCTTGCTTCTTTTCTCTTTATAAAACACCTCGTTCCTTTGCTCAATCCCAAACTTGACCAACCTCCTGATAACATACACAAATCCAGCTTATTTATCATTTGTAGCATCATGACTTTTAAACTCAAAAACTTAAGGTAGCCACACCAAAAAAAAAAAACCTTGGTAATCAACAGATCATAGCAGCGCGAGAGTTGGGGTCTCCCGGGTTTTCACTCAGGGGCACGTTTCCCATGTGTGTTACTTGCTCCCACCACATGCCTTTGGAGACACTTTATATCATATGCATGCTTTTCCTGGCCAACCCTGAAGCACAGAATGCTGACTGGGATTCCCTCAGTTCCCTCTGAGACTTCAGAGAGTGAAGACATCACACAGAGAGGAGGTGACACAATGTACAATGCTCCTGCTGCCAGGAGTTGCGGCCCAGCTGCTCAGTAGTACAATCCACACCTGCTGACCTACTGGGAGATGCACAGCACCCATGGGGATGGAAACACACTTGACCCTAAAGGAACTGCTACTAGGATTGTACTGAGCCTAGGGCAGCACACGTGGATGTATCGTTGTGTGGTTCTCTTCTGGGGGTGGGGTTTCAGGAAGAAGAACACACTGACAAAGCCTTGTGGGAGTCAACTTGAGAACTGAACGGGCAGCTGTTCTGTCTTGACCTGACCTAGAGACTCTGAGTTCAGCCACTAGCAGTCCTCACCTCTGCCAAAGCCAATCTACTTGGAACCCACAAACCAAGGACTTGTCACATCAGCTTAGCCCCTCATCTTTAGAAGCCCCACTTTGCCTGGTGGGGAAGAAGCCACTTTTCCTGGATGACATATCTGAAATGGTAGCATGAACTTTCCTGAACTTTCTGCAGTGACACAAACCTCTGAATCGAGGAAATCTATGCTGATCGACACCCCTGCCCACATGTGACTGCTGAGCATCTGAAGTGAGTCTGGGCCAGCCAAGAAACAACTTTAATTGTACTGCATTTAAAAATACCTCAACTTAAACAGCCAATGTGATAACCAGTGCTTACCATATTAGTCAGAACTATGGGTGAGTTCTCAGCACTTTCAGCTAATCAGCTATTGCCTGAAGCCTAACCCTCAGTATTCCTTACAGCCTTGAGCTTTATTAGTAGTATGATATGACGTCAGAGAACAATAGGCTTTTACTCAAGCAGTTACTGAAAACCCCTAAGCTCGTATTAGACATTGTTTTCCCATGGGATATTGACGTTCGTCTTCCTTCTTGGCAGATGCTGCTGTAGTGGCCAGGATTTTACTCAAGTCCGTGAATCCAGGCATGAAGGGGAACAGTGTGTGTGGGAAGGAGAATGCTGGTGGGTGTAAAGCGCAGCTACAGTGAAATTACAATTTCACTGAACTTGGGGCTTGTTCTATCGCCTGGTATAGATGTTTTACAATATATAACCCCACTTGGAAGGGATCGTGGGGGGCGGGAGAACCTCTGAGTGCTCGGGAGATAACGCCAAAATTGAAAATGTGACAAGATCATCCTGGCTTGTGTGAAAAGAGATAGCACTTGTCTAAAATTCTTCACAAGCAGGTGCAAGAGCAGGCTGCAGGCTTCACGGCAGAATCCAGCTACAATAGGATACAAGGGAGGCCATGAAAATTTCAAAGGGGCACAGAGAGGGCCCTGAGGAGGGACAAACTGGAGCCCAAAAGGTAATGGATGAGCAGATATGGTAGACAGAGACAGGCAGGTGAGAGTGAGCTGGGCCATAGAGGCTGCAAACAAGTAGCAGGACCCAAGGGCCAACCCGGACTCATGGAAACATGACATTCAGGAACATGGCAGCCACCAAGGCTTCAGAGTCTCTGGGCATGGGTTAAGAGCCTGTGTTCTGCATGCAGGAAGGACAGGTTATACGAAATGGCATGACCCGATCTGCATTCTCACGGGGGTGCAGAATGGAGTCGTACAAAGGAAAAGTCAAGAAAAAAAAATCAGAGAACAGAGGGAGAGGAATAGAAAGATGGAGAGGGCTGACGTTCTGGGTCTGCTCAAGGATGGTTGTCCACTCCAACACAGACTACTGTCCACAGAGCCAAGGGAAGAGGGGGTCTGAAAAGGAAGGGAAAGTCATCAATGGCAGAGTCCCCAAGAACCTCAAGACAACAGGGTCTGAAAGAGCACTTTTGTCTTTCTCAGCAATTCAGAACAAGATGGAGATCAGCCCGCTCCTTTTTTCAATGGGAGAACATAGGGTGGGCAGGGCAAGATAAAGGAAGTTGAAGATTTGACTGTTCACCTTTATTTCTTTTGAAAAATGCAAAAGGCTCAACTGTGGCAAGAAAAACTGGAGAAGGGACTTGAGGGAAGGAGAATGTCCCAAGATTCTCAGGTGATAAGCGGCAATTGAATGTTCAGTCCTAAATACGATGTTTACAGCACCTCCTCTATGGCTCAGGGAACATCACCGAAGAAGGGGAGGAGAGACTGTAAGAGCTAGAAGACAGAGAGGCCATCTTCTGGATTCAACACGGCCACTGCAATCAGGAACTGTGGCTGCCTGAACTGAACCTGCGTTAAGACTCGCCCTGTCAACAGTCAGTCATAAAAGGAGAAGGGGCTTGGGGGGGGGGGGAGTTCCTGCCCCTCCATGCTGAACTTTCGGCAGCTAGAAGAGTCCTCATCTTCGGTTGCACACCCACGGCTCAGCCCACCAGGTTCAAATAGATAGCTCCAAACCCATAATTCACACCAATGGCCCTGGCTAAACTTGGTGGGTGACAGAATGTGAAAGGGCTTTGTGGGACAGAGAGGACAGCTGATGGGGATAGAAGAGAAATGACAGAGGGCGGGGGCCAAGAGTAAACAGGATGCATGATGTGCGTGTATAAAAGTGTTCAGGACCAGGCTTAGTTAATAAGAAAAGATTCGCAGGTGATTCCAATGTGTATCCAGGACTAAAACCGTTACCTCAGTACGGTTAGCGGAAGATATTCTATACTGAAAACATCTGCATGTGAGCTCTTCTGATGCTCATTTTAACCTGTGGAGGGGAAGTCACTGCTGTGAGCACCTGCTCTTGGGTTGCCTGGTTCTGTTGTGTCTCCTGGATGTGAGTTGCTTTGGAATCTAACAGGTAACTAACTACACGAGGCATCCGCATCCTAACAGCTAAGAGTGCTGTGTGCTTAGCAGCACACAGAATATCAAACGTTATCCTCAGAACAACCCTAAGAAAAAAGCACTCATCTAATTCAGAGCAGTGAGCCACAGAGAAATTACATCGTTCCTATGGCCACCTAGCCAGCAGTCCTAAGTGTGTGAGCCATCTTGGAACATACAGCACGGTCTTATCTAAATAGGACTAGTTCCACCACTCATTAGAAACTCCACTTTCTTGTATGACTTTTGAAAATGCCAAACTAGTCTGGAGAAATGGCTCAGCAGTTAAGAGCACTGGTTGCTTTTCTAGGGGACCTGGGTTCAATTCCCACCGCCCACATGGTTGGCCACAGTCGTCCCTAACCCCAGCTCTTGAGGATCTAATGCCCTCTTCTGGTCTCCACGGGAACTGCACTTGTCTTGCATGCACTCATCTATGCAGGCACTCTCACACAAACAGGAAATAAAAATAAATAACTCTTCAGAAAGCATTCCAGACAAGTTCCTCATGTCCCTCACTAATGTGTTTGCTGTTCAGCTTAATCCTTTGATCACAGATAAGACATAACACTTCTACATGTTGTGATCTAAAACCAACCTACAGCTGTTTAAAAATGCTCCTTAAATGAGAGATAGCTCATAGGTTAAGAGCACTGAGTGCTCTTCCAGAGGTCCTGAGTTCAATTCCCAGCAACCACATGGTGGCTCACAACCATCTATAATGAGATCTGATGCCCTCTTCTGGCCTGCAGGCATACACGCAAGCAGAACACTATACATAATAAATAAATAAACATTTTGGTGAGGCTGCACCACAGTGAACATTCATAGACCAAGAAGTCTACCAGGGAGGTCAGGTCAAGGCCAAGAGGAAATTCCCCACATCTGGAGGGGGCAATCATTTGCCAATGGGTTTGTGGTTGATCTTTGTGATCTGGCACCACTTCCTGGAGAGATGGTGACATAAGATGGCCTGAAATGGATTCTAGGAAAAGGAAAGTCAGTCTCTTCAATGTCTTAAAGTACTTTCCATGGCTTAGTGAATACATTTGTAAATAAGATGTGCTAAAGAGTACATGTTGACAAGGTACACAGAATTTTTTTTTTAAGATAAAGATTTTCAAAAGTGAATCCAACTTAGAGAACAAGGAAGTCATGGTTTGGTGTCTCACCTTGGATGGCACCCAAACGTCTTCCTTTTGCTGGCATTTCTCGATCAATCTCTTCAGTGTCTGCCCTGTCCTTTTCACGGCTTCCCAACGCTTCCTGCCGAGCTACAGATACCACCCTGCCTTTCCTCTTCTCCTCTGGGAAGGCCCCTCGTGACGTGACTGCTTCTGAGTCATTCGCAAAGGCAGCTGCGCCAAACCGGCGCTTGGACAACCTATAGGAAAGCAAATCCTTGTCACACTGCATGGCCAGGGACGAAGCCCAGGGTGGGACACCTGCGGAAGCTCAGTCTCCGACGTCACCAAAGACTCCCACAAGCCAAACTGAGTGGCTCTGCCCTAGGTGGCTACTGCTGCTGGCTCTGGGCTGAGGATCCCACCTCTCGCTGGCTGGACTGTGGGCTTAGCATCCTCAGCTTTTCCTCTGAGACTTGAGGTTGGAAGGCAGTTGCTACGGTGGGATGGGAGTTTTCATTTTGTGCTCTTTGAATTTTTTTTATATTGGTCCTATATTGCTTTTTGTTATCCTTATTTTACGTAGATGAGTGTCTGCCTTGCATGTATTTATGTATACCATGTGCATGCCTGGTGCCCATGGAGGCCAGAGACAGTGTTGCAGCCCCTGGAACTGCAGTTGCAGCCGTTTGAGAGCTGCATGTGGATGCTGAGAACAAGCGCAGCAAGGCTCCTAACGGCAGACATCTCTCCAGGCCCATTCTTGCTTCTAACATTAAAGAACAACAGACCTGGGCATGGTGGTGCATGCCATTAGTCCCAGCACTCTGGAGGCAGAAGCGGGCACATCTCCATGAGCTCAAGGCCAGCCTGGTCTACAGAGAGAATTCCAGGACAGTCAGGGCTACACAGAGAAACCCTGCCTTGAAACTACCCCACCACACCACGAAGTAGTTAGAAAAAAATCCAGGTATGGTACCAGTAATCCCAGCGCTCAGGAAGCAAGAGAATCATATGGTCAAAGCTGCCTGAGCTACACACCGAGACCCTTTCTCAAAAAAATTACAAAAGCAATACTAAACACCATCGGAGTTGTCAAACCCAGGTGCTTCCCAAATGCTCTGGGTCAAGTTAAAGACTGAGATTTCATGTAGGGAGATAGCATCCCTGTCCTGGGTCAACTCCACCCCAAGCTCACCTCTTGGCAGAAGTGAAGAACTGCAGCAAGGTATCCCCACGGTTTGGGCCTCCACACTCCTTAATGAGCTCTGGGGGTGGATATTGGTTTATTCCACCTGAAAGTAAAACATTTTTTAAAATCAAATCAAACAAAATCATAAAGAATGGAAAAATAATCAAAATGAAAACAGTGTCCAAGGTGTGCCCAGCACAATGGGACATCTAATCACCACTACTGGGAGCCCTGTAATGCTCAGGGACCTTCAGGAAAGAAGAGATGCAAAGACCATGGAAGCCAGGGGTGGGGATCAGCACAGCAAAGCAGTGTGTCCTTCACAGGGTAGTCCCGATAC
Organism: Uromys caudimaculatus; assembly: GCA_028551405.1. Lineage (NCBI taxonomy): Eukaryota > Metazoa > Chordata > Mammalia > Rodentia > Muridae > Uromys > Uromys caudimaculatus. The sequence goes on along the minus strand of CM052706.1, from coordinate 16,441,045 downwards.
ACTCACGAACTCACAGCAGGTGTGGTTGCTGGCCAGAAACCTGCATGAGGTAAGGCAGCCAGCATTCGAGCACAGTGGGGACAGAGGCTCGCTAGAGACAAAACCAGCTTTCTTTAAGGGCGTGGCCACTGGTAGTCAACCACGCTCCAGTAGACAATCACCCTGTCGTGTGTGTGTGTCTGTTAAAAAGAATTATAAAAACAGTACAAAATAAAACGAAATAGCACTAAAATCACCGCCAAAAATACTGCATCAAACTCAAAAGTCATAAAATTAAAGCAAAATCTAAAATAAAACAAAATAAAATAAATGCAAAAAAAGGGCAAATTGAACAGTAAGAATAACATAAAAAAGTCCATGATGTAAAATCAAAGACTCATAAAAGGCACTCGAACAAAGCATAAAACAAATGTAAGAATAAATGCAAATAAAACAATAAAAATCTAATCAAAAAGCAAGCAAAACAAAAACATAAAGTACATTCTGTTAGATAAATAATATCCTAACATAAAAGAACACAACAAAATATAAAGTGCAAATCTAATAAAACCTCAAAAATAAAGCAAAATCGCATTAAACAGATGAGAGAAGCGATTGGTTTTAAGCTTGCTTCTCCCTCAAAAAATCGCTGAGCTATAAGCCACCTCCATTATTCTCTGCAAAGACCAGGAATTTAAGGTTCAGGGAAAGAAAGCCTGTGGCTTCTCCTGTCACACAGCTCCTGAGTAACAAAGCTGGGACTAGAATTAACTGATGAAGCATCTGTCAAATGGGAAGGGACAGACACCATGTCAGTGCTTCTAAGATGTCCGTAAGCATCCCTTCACCTCGAGACCCACGGAGGGGACGGAGGCATCACCCAGACCTCACAGCATAACCTGAGCAGGTTTTATTTTTAATTGCTCACGGCAATACAAACACCTGGTTTGGCCAGAATAAATACCCCCACACAGACTAAGTCGCCACTATTATGTTGGGGGTACCCTTTGGTCCTGGCTGCTCATGAATTAGGTTCATCTGGGTGTGATGGGCGGTGGGGCTGCTGGGGCAGGGATGTAGGGGAGAATTCCAGCCTGGATGCACTGATACAGTCCCCACTCTTTAATCTTCACCACTGACTTAATCTACTCAGCCTGAAGAGGGAGCCGCCAAGCTCTTGACCCTTGCTTCCTGGAAAGTCTCAGGACGTCTGACCTCATGCTGCCAGTTCAACCTGTACTTTAATACAATAAGACAAAACACTGCCTGCTCCCTCTGTGCAGTGCTTAGGTCTCAAATGGTGAGTGAGGGAGTGTGTGTGCATGCACACATGCATGCATGGATATGCATGCGTGCATCATGAAACTAGAAAGAGGATCATAAGAGAGAGGAAGAGCTCGCAAGAGAGGAGGCAAAGGAGGATGCCGGGATATGTGTGGATGGAGGCAGGAGGGCTGTCAGCGAAGGAAAGGAACCAGGCGGAGGGAGCTGCAGCTCCTCAAGAGGGGCAGCAGGAGAGGGAGAACAAAGTGTAACAGCACATATGTATAAATATGCCATAATTAGACCACTGCTCTGGATGCTGACTTAATAAGAAAACAGAAGAAAAATAAAGTTCTCTACCCTTGTTCCTTAAAATGTGTTCCATGAATCTGAGGTGCTAGCACATGTCTGCAATCCCAGTACTTGGGAGAGTGAGGCAGGAGGATTACAGCCAGTTCAAGGGCATCTTGGACTGTGAAGAAAGGCTCTAGTCTCTAAAAAACAAAACAAAGCCCTCGGTCCGTGGACCAACAGCGTCATTCTGAAAATATTGAGAAATTGAGATCTTCGGACCCCAGGCCAGACCTCAGAACTTGATCCAGACCTGGCCAGGATGCCCAGAGGACGGAGGTGTGAGTTAAAATCTGAGAAGCATGACCATCTACTGCTGGAAAGGAGCAGTAGGCGTGGCACCGCCGCCCACGCACTGGTGCCCACGCATTGACGCCCACGCATTGGCGCCGAGTCCCTCCATGAACATCTGGCGTCACGATCAGGGAACAGACACCCCGAAATTCTCATTTTGATAACTGAAAAGATTGAGAAGCTGTGTGGAACCTAAGGCCTCCAAGCCACTGGGTGGGGAGAGCACGAGGGACTAGGAGCTGTATCTTGACACACAGCCATATACAGGTGACGGCTGCGGAGGGAGGGACAGTCGGTTTTCTTTTGTGGTGTGCCCCATGGCAGGTTGTCCATGTTCCTAAAGCAAATGGCCCTGAACCCATGGCCAATTGACAGTACTAAATGAATGCAGTGGAAAAGAGGAGCAGGAGGGGGGGATGGAGAAAAAGGAGGAAGAGGAAGAGGAGGAAGAAGAGGAAATGATGAAGTTGGGAGGATGTGGGGGAAGGTTCAAGAAGAGCTGAAACGGGAAGAGCGATATGCTCTAAATATATTATTTTCCTGTATGAAGTTACCAATGAATATAAAAGCTTTCAACTATAAATAACATTGAAAATAAAATAAAATAAGATGTTTTTAAAAACAAACATCTGTAAGTTTCTGCGACCAACACCACCTAGGATAACCCAGTCCCTACCCACCCCGCCTGCCTACACCCCCACCCACATCAATACCCAGCCCCTTTGCCACTCACTTTTTAGAAGGTTCAGGAAGGCCTCCGTGAATCTGTTGGCATAGGCTACCTCTGCCTCTGAGACACCCTCCAGGCGTAACAGGTGCTGCTCTGAGGGTGCACTGGCCACTCTGGCCAACTTAGCCAGCTCCTGGGCTCCCACTCCTGGGCCCACGGCCAGCACGAACAGTGTGATGCCCTTACACTTGGCCTCCAGGGACAGAGCCCTTAGCTTCTCTCTGTCCCAGATGCTCGTTTCGCTGGCCACAATGGCAAAGAGGACTCGTGACCTCCGAGGCAGTATGGTTGCCAGAAGCACATGTTCCAGCGTCCACTCCAGGGCGTGGCCCAAGGCGGGGACTCCATGTAGCAGGCCACTCGCAGCCTCCCGAATCTTCCTTTGCATCTGTGTCTGGTGGCCGTGGGAGGTCAGGTGGAAGTACTCAAGCACAGGGGCTTGATCCACACCAGGCCAAAAACCTGGGGTTGTGTGTGTCAACAGGGCTGCGCGTGCCCCATGCCAGGATGTGCCTGGCTGTGCAGCCACCTCCAGGTTCTTGAGCACTGAATCCACTAGCTGCAAAGCCCCAAGGTATATGTCCCTGCTGACACCTTGGGAGCTGTCCACCAGGAATACCAAGTCCACGTCCAACTCCTGAGGCCTGGGAGCATCCAGCTGGCACCCCGGAGCTGGTCGGCACTTGTCTAGCAAGGAAATACAGGGGGTGGGGGGAGAGCCAGAGTTAAGCCAGGCAACCTTTCTTTCCGTGCAGAAAGCACTTCCAGCCTCATGGTGGAACCTGTGTTGAGTGCTGCCCCGGAAGAAATGAGTTGAGACAGAGTTCTGACAGTTAGTTCAAACACAGGTGTCCATTTTTCAGAAGACAGAATTGAAGCTGACTGCACATCTAATGTTCTCCAATACTGCAGGGATGTCAAGGTTATTAATATTGCAAAAGCATATTGGGGTCTTCAAGTGTGTCAGGCCATATCTGTAGTTATCCTGGGATACATGGTGCCTGCAGGGCCAGGCTGGGCATGCTTGCTAGGTCTTCTGGATTCCTAATCTCTGGTTTATTGGTATTGTTTACACTCCATAAAAAAGAACTAGAGATGAACTGTTTAAGTGAGGAAGTTTACATGGACGTGCATACACTCAGGCATTCTGCCAGGGTTTTAGGAACCCACTTGGGAGACCAACCCTTCCGTTTGAGAAAGCACACATTGATTGCTAGAGCCAAGAGTGAGTCTAGCAAACAGATAAGACCAACATTTTATGTTTATATTTTTATAAAAGCAAATGCCGGTGGTTTTAAAATGGCAGCCTGTTCAGGAGATCCGAGTTCTCAAGCTGGTTCAGCCTTACAGGCATATGGAATCTTTCCCCCTTTTCCCCTCGCCCCCTTTTTTATAAAGTGGATTCTGGTTTGGTAAAGTTGAGACAGAACATGGAGTTTCCACATGGAAATACACTCAGGCTCTCTGCCAATGTTTTAGGAACCCACCCATGAGATAAACCCTTTGATTAAGAACTGGTGGTAGGCTGGTGTTCTTAACTTGGAGCCACAGTCCTCCAAGGGATCTACAGAGGATGGGGGGGAGGGGAGTGACATCTTTCTTTTCCCAACCTCTATCAAAATGAACATTTACATTTCCTCCCATTACACATCAAGGCAAAGAATCACGTATTATAGTTGGGGCAGAAGGTCAGTACTGTATGTATTCATCGTTACTGTGTAGTTATCAGACGGTTGACTAGAGCTTGTTAATACACTGATTTTTTTGAAGCACATGATGAGTTAACTAACAAGTGTACTGTATAAACATGGTGGGATATTAAGCTTTCAAAAAATAAGATGTTCTGTCATTTGTGAGTAAATCAAGAGGATGTTTTGCTAAGTGAATAAGCATAGCACAGGGAGAAAAAGCCACACGACCCATTTGACCCATGTGACCTCATGCGACCCAGGGAACCCACTCAACCCACACAATCCACATGACCCACACCACCTCACGTGATCCATGCGACCTCACGAGACCCACAAGACCTCATTCAACCTCATGTGACCTCATGTGACCTCACATGACCCACTCGACCTCACCACTGTAAAGCCCAATGTCCCATGTGCAACAGTATCTTCATCAGAGTGATTATGGCTACTTGCAAGAGACCCTTGGGCTGGGCCTGTTGACTACTGACATCCCCTCATAGAGGAGGGGCAGATCCTCCTCTGAGATCCCAGCCAGACCTTCCTGCTCCTCCCAGCCAGCTCTATGAGATTCTGTCTTAACCACGTGTGGCCTCCTGGTCTCTGGGGGTGCTTCTGTATATAAAAGATGAAGGCCAACTGAGGGGGGAGGGGCTCCATCTGTGTGCGTGCCCCATGCCACGATGAGCCAGGCTGCACAGCCACCTCCAGGTCCTTGAGCACTGAATCCACTAGGCACAAAGCCCCAAGGCGCGTGTCCCTGATGCCACTTTTCAATGAGACTTTTCAATGGTGTGACAACTTTGGGGTTACTCATAGCCCTGGAAGTAACCCCTCCTCACCCATGCTCTGCAAGTAAACGCAAGCTGGGTGTTAATGGAAACACACAGTGGTTTAGCAAGGGTGCCATTTGTGAGAGCAGGCCTATGGCTTTATCTTCCCAGAGAAAGGGGCCAGGCAACACTCACTTCTGTGAGAGATCTAAAATGAACCTGGTTGCCTGGTCCCATCCAGGTTCATCTCTTACTCAGCATGTGACCTTGAGCAAATGGACTTGTTGTCTCTTCCCACCTCCATGTGTCAGACACATTGAAGATAACAGCACCTATCTTGTGAAGTTGCTTCTGGGGGCTGGAGAAATGACTCAGTGGTTAGGAGCCCACACCACCCTCATGCCCAAGTCCTATGCCCAGTACCCACACACAGTGGCTCACAACCACCTCTAACTCTAGCTCCAGGAAAACCTGACACCACTGACCTCTAGGTCACACATACACTTAATTTAAAAATAATAAAAATACAGTTAGTTTGGGGGTTTAAATTTTTTTTAAGAAATGAGTTCATATATGTAGCACTCAGAACAAAGCCTAATAAACAGTAGGATCTCAAGGAGCACCCATGAGGTTAGGCCTCTACAGAAGAGGAACTGGGGCTCAAGGAGAGACCATGGGCCCCATGAGATGGTGTGTGTGAATGGAGCTTCTCAGCCACAGCATGGGCCATACATGGCCACTCCTGAATCCTGCCTTCTCTCTCCTGCCGGTGTCTGACCACATCCTCTTGGAGTTCAACCATCTGGCATGGGTTCTCCATGAGTATGGGTGGTTCACTTCAGTGGGCACGCATGAGAATGCCTCCCAGGCAGGCATGCATGCACTTCTGCGGAGAGTGCCCTCTGGCACAGGCTAGTGAACAGCGTGGGATACAGTGGTGGAATCGGGAGAGATAAAGAGGGCAGATTTCACTGCTAACAGAGATAGATCCATTATCTAGGACCCAGGACCCAGGACTCTTAGATCAGTGACAGCCCATCACTCAAAGTGGCACTAAAGGATGGCTCTCATGCTCAGACACATATGGGAACTCTGAAGAACTGAAAAGAATGTATCAGGGTACGCCAAAGGGGACGAGGAGGAACTATGGGGCACTGCAGTCACTTGACTCATCAGGAGTCATGCATCTGCTGGCCTGTGGTCACCCAGGAATGCAGTGTTTGTGCCTCTCAGGATAATGCTGATTCCTAGGAAAAACTAAAAATCTGCACTTAGTAAGAATTCCCCGATTCTCACGCACTGTGCATGCCAAGGAAATGAGTGTCTGAAGGGCAGGTCTAGCCTGTGGCTGGCAGTTTACTCGTCTAGTCTCAAACCCTCAGTCAGATTAGAAGCACTGTCCTAGCTCTTACCATAGCAGAGAGTACAGCTGGCCAGGCGCTCCACATCCTGCTGGCGCTCCGTCTCCCATGTAAACAAGTGAAATTCATTGGGTCCATCCACCTAGTTCAAACATACACAAATTCATGCCCAGCTGGGTTAAATTCCAAGTCACTGTCTTTGTGGCTTTTAAGGAAATACACAATTTACATAAATAAATATGAGAAATGATTTGACATTAGGTAACACTTTTGTAATCATGTAGGATCCTAGCTCTAAGGGGACACATACTATGTACTAAGGAGAAAGTCCTGTAATGTTCAAAGGGAAAGAGATAGACACCATGAAGGAAGCGCCTGTAGAATATTTCTGGTGATCGGGGCTGGGGCATAATACAACTAGCAGATAAGGATGAAGAATCAGAGGAGCTTTAGCGAGATGTTTCTCTCTTCCATGTACCTCTCCGATTATGATTAGTATAATAACTAACAACAAGGATTACAAACAAAATGTGAATAATAATAACAGCAAGTCCAACAAGGTCCCTAGAACACCTTTGAAGTGCCTTCTTCCTAGAGGCACAGCCAAACTACATTTCCCAGCCTCCTTTGCAATGAGTTCCTACAAATGACTGTGGTTTGGTTAATGGAATGTAGGTAAAATTGATTCATGTCATTCCAGGGCATGCATTGTAGTTCCTTGCTCCCTCTCCTACCTTTGCCAGTCAGATTTAAAGGATGGAGAAGAAAAGGGTTTGATCCCCTAAAGTATAATGGGACTACTGATAGAAAAAGCCAGGGTCCTGAAGTGGCTAAATACAGAATATGCCCTGCCCCACAATCTTACATAAGAACTGCATTCACATCATGGCATTCTGGTTGAAGATGAATGGTTCCACAGTTAGCCAGGCCTGACTAACACTGTTCCTGAGACTTCTACCTCATGACGAAAGCTAGAAATGTTCTCCATCCTTCCTCTCAAACACTGAGGTGGGGTCTGCAAGCCTGCAGGGTCTGAGCTGATTCATGTCCATCTTTTTATCCATTCCCTATCAAAGTTTGAAAGATGGAGCCCAGCTGAGGGTCTGCTCCTCCCCCTTTATGCTCAGGGCCAGAAACAAGTCAACTCTCAGCACTCCTCTAGGTAGTAAGGTGGCCAGGCCATGAAGATGTCCTGCTAGCTCTCAGGAAGACAGACAGTCAAGGGATACTCTGGAAAAGAGTTTTCTGTGCCATAGACTCTTTACAGAGCCCATTGCTCTCTCTACTTGATGCTCCAGAAGACCTCCATCATTGCCTTTCAAGGCAGGCTCACTCGAAGGAAACATCTTAATGAGGAAAGAAATATGAAGAATTGACATTTATTATATTAATGTAACGCAGAGACCAAAACAAAAAGACAAAAATCTAAAAAGAAAGGCAAAATCACATCCTCTCTCATTCTTTACAGGGCAAAAAGAACATTAAGTTGTACCCAGGATGGTCAGTAGCTACAACCTAAAAGTTCTCACAAGCCATGTAAAGGACAGAAAGGGGACAGGGCCATGCCTTCACTTGTGGAAAGGCAGAAGATCTTTAAGAATGAAAGGATTCTGATAGATAATATGTTTTAGGAACTCGGGAGGAGGAGAGTCATTTCAAGGGAAGGGGTTGATGAAGGCAATGGCATTTGGCACTTTTCAGAGCATAAGGAGGGAAACGTAACAGGCGAAGCAGCCATGGTAACCTTCTAGTATGAGGGATAGCATGGGCCGAGACTTGGCTGCGCAATGGCTTCCGAGCTGAACTCTGCTCACTGGCCCATTTCCTGTGTATTAGAGAATGCCTATCTTCAGTGTGCCACTGTTGGGTACATCTGAGCCACAGGGCTCTCTGACACACGGGGGACACTAACACGGAGTCTTCTTGAGTACAGAGTTGCTGACATTCATCAGGCAGATCGCCTCCAATTGGCCACAGACCCAAGCATCAGCTAGCCAAATGTACCCAATTTATCACTCCAGATTAAACCAGCATAAACAGGAATATGACATGTCATCTTACTGGAAGTCACAGGAGGAGATTTGGAAGCTTCTGGGACCAGGATCCATGGCAGTGAACCAGGAGAAATGAGAAAGCAAGATAACCCTAAGAGCTTTACCAAAGCCTTGTGGGATATGATAAATTGGTGTACAACTATTTTTAAATCACAGGAAGTAAGGCTGAAGCTATAAATAAAATACAAACTTTAAATGAAGTTTTAAAGTAATGAAATACTTTTGACAAAGGTAGACATTCACACTATAGCTGTACAAATTCATGTCCCTCTAACTTAGACATGGCTCCAGGGGAAAGTTCTAGGCCAAGAGTTTAGATTGTAGGGAATCTGGGTTACAATCCTTGATCTGCCCGTCGTGGCAATGTGGCCACAGAGAGCTACCTGCCTTCAGTTGCCTTGGGAACACGGTTTTAGGATGGAATTAGGTACATCTGAGTTCTGTGCCAGAGCAGCCTGGTCCTAAGTTACTGTCATCTATGTCCACGTCTGTTCAGGACAGTATATGAGACTTTCTACTCTGAGCATCTCAGAGCCTGTAACTCCTCTATGTTTTATTCAGCTCATTGGAAAGTTGCCAAATTTAATCAAATTTGGCTAGATACGTAACTTCTATTTTTTAACTTTTCTTGGGAACAATAATTTTAGGATCCCACTGAACATCTGCACTGTCCTTGCAAAATAATTGTGGTAGCAAGGAACAAAATGCAGCGGGAGCCCACAAGGAAGCTATGACTCAGGATAGATACATGGATATGGGGTTTTATTAACAACTTTCCATGACTTTGACCTTAGGCTTGCCAGAATAGTCATTGCCAGTGAAAAGGGAGAGAAAGAAAACTCAAGCACAGAGAGTGTGGGATGGTCACTGGTGTGAGGAGAGAATGCTGGCCCCTTGCTTCCCGCCGAGAATCGCATCCCCGTCAGAGCAGGGAAACTAGAGGACCTCAAAGGCAAACTGAAGTCAGCTATCATTAGAGTCTGCCCTTCGGCATCCTCACAACTGACTTCACTCCTAAACATCCAGTAGTGTTTGCAGCAGTGGGGACGCACTGTGCAACAGAGTCAGCAGCAGCCTCAGGAATGCGAGTCCCCCTTAGGGGGCTCTACTCGGGTAAAGTGGGGTTCCTGACTCTGCCACAGAAAAGGATTTCAGGACAAGTTAGAACGAGGCACCATTGGTGATTACTATTTAGACAGAATGCAGGAAGGGATAGACATAGTCCCAAGGCACGGGCGTGGACCTCCTGTAAGAGAACTGCTTTGGCATCTTTACCCTTAGAGAACTGTCTACACTCCTCCAAAGATGTATTCTATAACAAGAATTAAAGGTTAAGCCAAATGAGCCTTTCTCAGACTTCTGACTAAGACTGAGTATAAACATTAAGCAAATCTTAAAATTTAAGTGAGGTGTAAAGTCTGTTTTAGCTGGTATACTTATTTGTCTTACTTTGGGAACTTTCCTAATGTGGGCTGGAAGATAGCTCAGTCATAAAGTGTTCCCCACGTAAGCATGAACAGAGTCTGATTTCCCAGAACCCATAGGGAAAAAAAAAAAAAAAAGTGGTTGACCCACACTTATCATCCCAGGACTAGGGAGCCAGGGACATACAGATCCCTGGGGCTCAACAACCAGCTAGGCTAACCTACTTGGCAAATTCCAAGCCTATGAAAGACCCTGTCTCACAATAAAAGGTGAATGACACCTGAGAAACAGCCAAGGTTGTCCTCTGACTGCCACAGGTCACCCTCATATGTGAACCTATGTGTACACCACACACACGCACATACACACACACACATACACACACATACACATACATACATACACATACACACACACACGCGCACATACATGCACACACATACACACACATACACACACATACACACACACACATACACATACATACACACACACACACATACACACACACACATACACATACATACACACACACATACACACACACAAAGAATTTCCTTTTGTGAATAAAATTGTAACGTTTTATGGGGTGAAATGTACTGTTTAAGATTTAAGAATAAGGGGCTAGGAAGAAGGCTCAATAGGTAAGAGTGCTTGCTGTCCAAGCATGAGGACCTGAGTTCAAATCCCCAAGAAGTATGAACAAAAAAGCTCAGGGTAGCCACACAACACACTCCTGTTTCCCCCAGTGTTGTGATAGGCCAGAGATAAGAGGATCTCTCAAGCCTGCTGGTTGCCAGCCTCCTCCAAGAGAGACCCTATCTCAAAGGAATAAGGAAGAGAGTGACAGAATAGGACACTCAGTGTCTTCTGACTATGAGTGCTCTCACCATATGCGCATATGTAGGGAGAATTTTGGTTACCTTAAAAACACAGAAATAAGAAGAGAGTCTCATTTTAATCCCAGGTGTGGGATATGGGCTGCTTCAGATTGTCCCAGCAGCTGACTATGATTTGCCTCGTGCTCTGGCAGGGGCGTGATTTTGCCAGCTGCAGGTAGTTTCTGTGATTGTGTAATGTTTGTCATTCTGGAGACTCTTCAGAGGGGGTATAAATACTAGGGCCCCGAGAGTCGTGGGTTGGTGATTGGTGGTTGGTTGCGGCTTATTATGTATTGTCATGTTCAAAGAAGAAACAAGAAGAAGAAATTAGATCTCCTGATGGTGAAGTTCAAACTTGCCACAAGGAACCTGACCCCCCTAATCAGCAGGAAGTAGTCTAAGGGTAACGACACCCCCATCCCCTCTATCTAGTGTTAGGGAGCTGAAAAGTCAGAAGAGAGAAGAACCCACAGAGTAGCCAAAGTTTGGCTACAGGCATATACTATATACACATATAACACACACACTCGAACACACACAAAGATTTAGGGATAAGAGAAACGCTGATAGGCTGAACTCAAAGTTACAAACATTCTGGCCCCAAGTAGGCATAATTTATTGATCCATTGTGATGTTCTCGTTTGAGATGTTTTGTTTTAAGGAAACACATCATTTCTGTAGGCACCTGCAGTCTGACCAGTTGTGTTGAAGTTTCCTGACACTTACTCTGTAGGAAAGGCAAACCAGCTGAGGGGCTTCTTTCCATTTTCATGTCACCTCCAAGGTTTCCTGTCTTTCTATCCCACCTTAGTGGTAAAGACGGAGAGAGAATACACATGCCCGTGGGTTTGCACAGACATTCTATGCTGGCAGAACAACTCAAGAGCAACACCTGAACCTCACTGTATCCTACCCCCTTCCTAAAGACCTTTCCACGAACCCTTGTCCTGGAGACTCCTAGGCTTTAACCTAAGGCTTCAGCTGTTGTACTCAGCTGCCAGAGGCCAAAGGAGAATGTTCGTTCCCAGGACTGAGCTGGGCTCTTGGCCTGAAAAAAACTGAAAACAGACAGGGAGGTGGAAGCAAGTCCTAGGGAGGGAGGTTTACCTTGGAGAGAGTTGAAGCTGACTAGATTCTAAGGAGTTTACAAGCTATCTGGCACTGAGCTGGAGTAAGGGCTCAGAAAAGAAGAAACTTTGGGAGTGAGGGTGTTAGGAGGCCAGAGGAAGAGAGAAAGGACAAAGCCACCATCTAACCTGTGACTGGCCCAAGGAGCGTGGGTAGAGCTTTGGCTCTCTAAACTACTATAGTGCCACCAAAGTCAACCAAGCAACCCACTCTCCCTGTACTCCCCAGAAACATTAGGAGTCAGAACTGGGGTGAGAGTGTGTGTGATGGTTTGTACATGTTTGGCCCAGGTAGTAGCACTATTTGGAGGTGTGGCCCCATTGGAGTAGATGTGACCTTGTTGGAGGAAGTGTGTCCTATGGGTGTGGGCTTGACCCTCTTCCTAGCTGCCTGGAAGCCTGTCTTCTCCTAACAGCCTTCAGATGAAGATGTAGAACTCTCAGCTCCTCCTGCACCATGCCTGCCTGGATGCTGCCATGTTCCTGCCTTGATGATAATGGACTGAACCTCTGAACCTGTAAGCCAGCCCCAATTAAATGTTGTCCTTGTAAGAGTTGCCTTAGTCATGGTGTCTGTTCACGCAGTAAAACCTTAACTAAGACAGTGTATATACAGTGAGAAACAGGGACTTGGGAACTTGCCATATCAGGATGCAAATTCCTGGACTGTGTGGCTTAGAACAAGTCATTTCTCCTTCTTGCCTTTGTTCACTTCATCTGGGCAATGTAGGTTATCATTTGTAACTGGCGGGACAGCTATGAGGGTTAGACAGTCCTTGCGATGGTTAGATTATTTCTCAACCTTACACAGACTATAACCACCTCCAAAAACTCCATGCAGAATCATCTGCACTGAGTTGGTCTACAGGCATGTCTGTGGGCGGAGCATCTTAACTAAGTCAGTGGATAAGGGAAGATTCAGCCTACTGTGGGCATGACTGCCACCATTCCCTAGGCAGGGGTCCTCTATAGGAGTAGAGAATTTAAAAATAGTATCTAGAGCTAGGGACATAGCTCAGTTGGTACAGTACTGGCCACACAAGCTTGGGGATGTTTGATCCCCTGCACCCACATAAAAGGCTGGGCATGGTGGTATGGGGGTGAGTTTGTAATCCCAGGGCTAGAAAGAAGACAGGTGGATCCCTCGGGCTCCCAAGCCAGCCAGCCTAGCCCAAGAGAAGAGCTTCAGTTCCTGGCGAGAGCATATGGGCAAAAACAAGGTGGACAGCTCTGGATGGACTTCCATGGTTGACTGCTGACCTCCACGTGCACACGCACGTGTGCGCGCGTGCACACACACACACACACACACACACACACACACAAAGAAAATCTTTATGTGACTTTCACAAATTCCAAAACTACATCAAAATTGAAGTCTTCTCACAAACACACCCCCAATTTCTTTATCTTCTAAAGCTGACGGTGTATGAAGAGAGTCGACTTCTGTAACAGCCAGTCTTCCAGCCTTTGGATTTGCTAGGGAGTAAAATAGGACCAGTTTATAGACATATCTCCTAATACAACTATAAAGATAAAATGCCCTAAGAGAGAAAGGACTTAGAACTTGGAAGGACTCTGTTTTACTGTTTTTAACTTTTGAATTCAAAGCCTTGGGGCCCGTGAGAGCTCCAGACCTTGAACACTCACTTAACTGCTGCGTCTCGGTATCATTGTCTGAAGAACAGGCTCACATACTGCCTAGCTCATTGGGTTCTGAGGATTAAGTGAATCAATAAAGGCTTAGAGTGGTGGCCGGATCAATAAACATGAGCTATTTTCCTAGGCGTTGTTTCAAGGGAATCTGTGCGAGGCTTTTTAGAAAGAAAAATGAAATCCAAAGCCTGGCACGCAAGCTGCACTTTCTCTCTAATGCTCGGCTTCTTCCTTTTAAAAAGCTGATCTAATGAGGTTTTGTGTTTTGAGGCATCAGACCTCAATAATGATGGGCTCAGTCCGGGTGCACAGGGAGTCCGAGTGCAATAATGCTTTTTATTTAGGGCTGAAACAATTCCATGGATTAAAAAAAAAAAAACAACTTTCCAATAGGCGTGGCAGTCTCCAAGACTGTTTAAATGAACTAAGAAGTTAGGACATCTGTTTGTGTAATCTGTTCAACTTGAGCTACCATCATCTGCCCAGAAGAAGTATGTGGGGGTTGTTCTGAAAATTACAGTAACACCGAGGTGAAAGACAAAAGCCTCACACACGTCAGCGAGCCTTTAGGCGATGAATTCAGAAGACGCGGCACAAGATAAACCCACTGCCTTTACTAGACTGCCCTCCTGTAAAGAATAAAGAACCAGGGAAGGCAGCAGTGTACCCACTGGGGAAGAACAAGGGCCGAGAGACCCTGAAGATGCCGTTGTCATTTTGACAATTTCTCTCCTTGCCAGGGTCACCGGCAGCAAGGTCATTTGTTACATCTGAACTGACAAGCACCATTTAACATCTTTTCTAAACCATTAAATTTTCAAAATGTCGAGCTGTTCCCCGCAGCCTGGGGCAAGAGCATGTCCGCAGGATGGCGAGGAGGGCGGCTAGGGGCGCTAGCACAGATGTTGAGTCGATTCAAGCCAGCAATTTCACCTCAGGGAGCATTTCGTGCCTTCACTCTGAAGCCCGCCCACCTGCCACGAAGAGGGCGAGCAGGCCATGACTAAGGATGTACCCACAAATCAGAAGCAAACACTAGCCGTCCAGCAGTCCATCAGAGAGCACCACAGGGCTACATTCAGAGGATTGTGACTGCACATGGTGTCACTCTCTAAACGTCAGGGGCCGACCTTCCTGAGACATAGAGATGTTGATAGCTATACCTGGATAGAAGCCTACCTAACCCTGCAGCACAAACCCCTCTCTATGTCTTTTGTGGTTTGGGTGGTTTGTTGTTTTCGTTTAGTTTGGTTTGGTTTTTGGAGACATTGTCTTGCATAGCCCAGGTTGATCTTGAACTTGCTACGAAGCCAACAGTGACTATGAATTTCTGATTCTCCTGCCTCTGCCTCCCAAGTACTAGGATTACAGGCGTATACCACTCTCCTTGGTTTATGTGGGGCTAGGATCAAACCCGGGACTTCACACATGCTAGGTAACTACCCTTGTAACTGAGCTATATCCCCAGACCCAAGTGTTTCATTTCTGAGCCAAGAAAAATAGGACCCAGACAGCTCAACTGTTATGACAGCACCTATAAACGCCTTGTTATCTACGAAAGTGAAAAAACCATTGCATCTCTAACTTAAGCGGTTAGCTTTATACTCTGCCTTTATCAAAGCATTCTGAAAATTACCTCCCCCAGCAGCCTGCCCTGTCCAGACATCCTGCTAGGCAAGAAGGATGAAGCAAGAACAAGAAAGGATTCCATCTCTTCGTTTTCTCTTTGTTTCTCAACCTGAGATGACTGCCCATCCTTCCTGGTAGTTTGCAAGCTGTCACAAGCTTATCCATTGATTCTTAGACACACGCACTGTGTGTCAACCAGATTTCTCACCTAGCAGTTCTGCTGCACAACTCTAGCTCAAGAGAAAATGAAGTAGTCCGGCACAGCTGAATCCATCAGTTATTAAGGAGAACCATGTGACGTGTCCATTTTTCCCGGTCAGAAATGGTCAAGTGTCGGTAATGTTACATGGCTAAATCTAGCATTCACACACAGTGGAAGAAAATCGACCTTCAGTTTGATAAATTGTCCCAGACATTCTGTGAGCACGTACTGCATAGGTTTTAGTTAGAAGAGAAAACTTTAGAAACTAGACTATCTGGACAACTGCTAGTTTTTACACATATTAAAACACCACACTGAAATAAGGAACAACTTACCCTTGCACACAACATGGATGAGCAAGACTGGACATGGTGACTGGAAGAAGTCAGATACAAAAGACTAAATAATGGGTGATCCCATTTATACCAAGACTCAGAATACGCAACTGCTAACAGCTTGTGATCAAAGTCAGAGGGAAGTTATCTTGGGCTGTATGGCTTGGTAAGGAACAGGCAGAGAATTTATAAATGCCAAAGGTGCTCTGAATCTTAAATCACATCCTGGTCACAGAGAGGAAAAATACCTAAGAATCTATTAGGGCTTGCTCTGTGAGCAAAGTGCTTGCCATGTAAGCACAAAGACCTGAGTTCAGATCCCCAGTAACTAGGTAAAAAGCCAGATACAGTACAAACCTGTAATCCTAGCACTGCAGAAATGGAGTCAGGAGAATACTGGGGCTTGCTGGGCAGCCAGCCTAGCCTACTGAGCAAGCTCCAGGGTAGTGAAAGACCCCGTCTCAAATTACAAGGTAATCAGCTCCTGAGGAATGACAGCCATGGCTGAACTCTGGCTTTTGCATGTATGCCTATATATACATATACATACACACACACACACACACACACACACACACACACACACACACACACACCATTCATGTGTGTGCTTTAGAAGCACAGCATTTTTTCATGTTGTTAAATGGGCACATGAGGTTATGTACAGGTTAGAGGAATGAGGAAGAGGAGGAAGAAAGCCACAGTCGATCATCTCTGGTGTTAGTTTAGCATATTGTAATGAATAAACTTGAAGGCAGATTGTAGTCTGCCACAAACTAGTTACTTGACCCTCAAAATTATCCTTACCTTCTCTAAGCCTCGATTTTCACATTCTTGCAGTAGAGAGAACCAACAAGGCCTAATAGAGCTTTATATGTGGACATTATATGTGATAACATCTGTGAGGCCCTTAACACAGTTCATGTGCTTCCTAAGAACCAGTTAGTCTCTAGTAGCTCTGTCAAGAGTGTCCATACTGAGACCCCCTCACCTCTCCCATATTCAGCAATTTCTGGAGAATTCTTCCCCAAACTACTCTCACACTGCTCTTGTCATCCCTGGTAGAGTGGTAAAAACTGGACTAACTCCAGAACCTCTTCCCATCAGCCCTTGTACCTCTTCCCATCAGCCTTTGCACCTCCTCCCATCAGCCCTTGTACCTCTTCCCATCAGCCTTTGCACCTCCTCCCATCAGCTCTTGTACCTCGTCCCATCAGCCATCCCCACACCTCACATACCAGCAGGGCATCTGGGAGGTTGTGCTCCTCTGTGAAGGTCACGACTGCTGTAACAATGTCCGCTGCATGGAGCTCCAGCATGGCTGTGCTGACAGAGGTTGTGTCATAGTTCCTACCCGCCTGGAAGAACACGGCTACCTTCCTCACGAGAAGGCCTGAGCGTACACGTTTGAATACATGTCTAGCCACAAACCTCATGGTGGCCCCAAGGTTCCGGGACCCAGATGACCGTTCCAGGGGAATTTGCCTGACAGCCTGTAGAAGGGCAGCTTTTACCTGATGGTCTGACAAGCGCACTAGATAATCTGTCCTCATGTTGTAGGAAACAATGGCCACTCGGGCACCAGTGGGGCAGTTGCTTTCACTTATTTCCAACTTCATCAACAGAGATAATAAAATGTTTCTCATCCTCTCAAAGTCTGACTGGGAGACATCGTTGGACATGTCCAAGGCAAAGACCACTTCCGTTGGGAATGCTGGGCATCTGGAAACACCTTGACACAGGGATACACAGACTTGAGAAGTCTGAGCTACGGCGAGGCAGGCGAGGGCTTATGTAAACAATGAGCAATATTTACCTTTTGAGCAAGCTGGAAGGGAAAAGACACGGTTTAGTGTCTATATATAGGCAGTTTATATTTCAATATAAAATACACTTTTTGGGTTTTACAGTTTCTCTGGGTCACTGAAGCTGACCTTGAATTTAAAATCCTCTTGCCTCAGTCTCCCAAGTATTGGGATTTTCAAGCCATATCCACTTTGAAAAATCCTCTTTTAAGAAATTCAAATAACCTTCTAGATACCCCTCCCTGGTATGGCAAAAGCCCCTACTATTTGCCCAGGACCCATCTTTTTCCCTCATTATAATAGGGCCTCAATTTCTGACTGAATATATCACTGCCTGAAACACAGGTCACACATCCACTGGGCTAGCTGGCTTACTACATTCTGGGTAATACAGACTAAGAAAAATGGTAAGACTTCAAAAAAACATCTTTATATCCTAATGAAACCCATTACTTGGTAGGCTGAAAGAGAGGCAAGAGCACCCTTTGCCCTTTGCCCTTTGCCCTTTGTCTCTTCCTTCCCTTCCAGGCTGGATGAAATATGTAGATTCAATGACTAAAGCTTGATTAACTTGTCAGAGCATGAGATAATTTGGGAAATATAGCAACTAACACACACACACACACACACACACACATACACACACACACACACGATGACAGAGAAGAAACCACAAGGAGACTTCATCCTGGAACCCCTGGAATGCACACCCCAGGACTCATCAACCTGGACTGATGACGTCCAAGCTTTGGCTTGAGAGACACGTTTCCCCATTGTTATTGAGGACTTTGGTTACATTCAACTAAAATTAAATTCAATTAAAGCACTAAGCTATTCTGAAGCTGTATTTTACATGTGTCTCATATATATATATATATATATATATATATATATATATATTCATAAAATATAAATCATATACAAATATATTTATATCTTATGTAAAGTATATATGTGTGTGTATATACATATATATGTGAGTAACGCATGCTCATAAAAAATTAAGATTGTCCTTAGTTCAACATCTATGTATCCAAACATAAAAATACTCATATTTTATAAAACTTGGAGCTTAAAGTATGTTTGACTCTGAATCATGTTACACTTGGTGTGACTTATTTTTAATCAGTAAATGCTGAGTGCTATCATATACTCTGCTATGTAACTGTCCTACGGTTTCTTCAGCCAGTGTCTCTCAGTACGAGCACACATGTACAAGTATCTGTGCCTATTTGCCAATTACATCTGCCTATCGCAGTAATTATGGGCTTTTATAGGACCGTGCCAATTGCTCTTTAGGTGGCATTTTATAGTCTCACAAGTCACTTTCATACATTCCTCAAATTAGGGGTAAGGATTATTTTGACTTTTCAAAAATATTTCCAGTTTGAAGCCTAGACCTGGTAGTACAAGCCTAATTCCTAGCTCTCGGGAGGTTGACGCAGGAGGATTGTAAGTTTGAAGCCACAGCAGTATACATAAGGAGTTTCAGGCCAGATAGGTTAATTAGCAAGACCCTATCTCTAAAGACCAGAACTATATAAATAAATATGCATATGTATATATTATGTATGTATATGTAGCAAGTATGTATATATTTCCAATTTGAGAACCATAAAGAGCATATCATAGTTTTAATTGATAATCTATTTTCACTGAGGGTGAATATTCTCACAGGTGCATTGTTAATTTGTAATTTCTTCTTCTCTGACTCTTTATGTCTTTTGCCTATTTTCAATTCAGAAGGTTTTTAAAAAAAAAAAAAAAAACATTTAGATTTAGCTCTCCAAAAAAGTCTATACTTATATATAAAAATGATTATGCAGCAGCAATTTTAATCTTGACATGATATAGCAAGGGCACTGAGCCCGTCACTTGAGTCTGTTGCTTCTATCTTGAATATTTTTTTTCTCGCTTTTCTACTTGCTTTTGACTCTGTGGTGCTCCTCAGTGTAAGGGGTTTCACTTTCTATATGGCCAGTTCTTCCTTCCTCTCCATGCTGACAGTATTCCTCTGTGGGACTCCCATGAAAATGGATCCTGGACTCCCCTTGAACAGCGGCCGGACAGGAGTGGACAGAAGCCAGAAGGTTGAGCAAGAAGGCAAGGGATTGTATAGAAAACCCAAACTTCTACACCAAGAGCTCTCAACTCAGTGTTCTTTCCCTCTCGCCAGTAAAGAGAGATGTTTTTAAAAGAGCACAAAGTGTCAACCATTCGTGTGACAGAGCTGGACCTAAGACCTAATGGTTCATAGTTCCATTTCTGCAATGGAAATGACAACCAAGTAGGGCTCATTACTTCTCAAAATGTCATCATGAATACTGTTGTTTGAAATAAAAAAGAACAGGGCTCCCCATGCTCTTTCATGCACCAAGATGGAGGCACGTGGGTATGCGAGTATGCGTTACATTTTGGGGGAGCCAGCCTTGTGCGGTGGACTTTTTCTTCAGTATTGAGATGGGTGCCTTCCAAACTACTTCATTTTAGACTGAGGAAGGGATGGCTTACTTAAAGGTAGACTGGCCCTGTCCTATTCATTTATAAGGCCTTTTTATGACAGACAAGCCACTTCCTAACTCCCCCCCCCCCGCCACCTCCCAAACAACTTACGGCAATTTCCTCGCACGAAGTCAACAATTTCACAGGGCTGTAGAGAGATGGGGAAAGGCAGGGAGAGGAAATAAGCATTTAATGTGAAGCAGTTTCATAGTCGTGACGTGAAATGACGTGTGCGTGTTTATCAGCACCCAGCTGAAGCATTTGAATATGTAACAGAAAGCCACAAAATTGTTAGAACGATGATACCGCCTAACAATATTATTTCTGGATCCGGCCACTGCATTAAACATTTAAAGGAGTTTATATGTCATGCTGAGATAGGGAGGTAGGGTATACTTTGTAATCTGCCTCACAAATCAATGGGATCAAGTCGGATGCTGAAGTTTGAAATCCAGGAATCCCAGGAGAGAACACTGGGGACCACTGCATTTTTACACAGGTTTTTGCTAGACTTCTTTAGAATGACTGCCGAGACAGGCGCCTCCGTAACCCCACTCCTGGAATTCTACCTGTTTGTTTGTTTGTTTGTTTGTTTGTTTGTTTGTTTGTTTTTGTCTGTTATAAGGATAATTTCTTGTGTACTGTGTAGAAGCATCACCTGCTAATAAACATCTAATGGCCAATAAACTGAGGCAGGATTAGAAGGTGGGACATCTGGCAGAAAGAAGGGAACTCTGGGAAATAGATAGGCGGATTCCCCACCGGGACTTGAAGGAAGTTGGATGCAGGAAACCGAGAAGAGGTAACTAGCCATGTTGGCAGACGTAGACTAGTATAAACGGGCTAACATAAGTTACAAGCTAGTTGGAGAACAAGACTAACTTAAGGCCTAGATATTTTATTAATAAATGATGAACCTTGGAGTCATTATTCAGGCACTGGGGAGCAGGTGGAAAGCCTGCAGTTAGAATCCCTCCCTCTCTCCTTCGTTCTCCCCTCAACCTCAGACCCTGCCACTTCCGTTCTTTAGTTGGTTCTGCTTCCTTCAACCCTACCTAACAGTTTCTGTGTACTTGGGAGAAAAGTACTCCTCATCATTGCTGATATTATTTTTAGAGCATCCCAGAAGACACGAAAGCCTGTGCTACTCTGTGAACTGGCTATTGAAATGCATATATTTACAAGCTATGTTTTAGCTTATGGAAGAGTGCTCTTCAGAAAAGAGGTAGCTTCCAAATATTTTCTTTTGTGTCACTTAATATTTAAAATATTCTGCTTTTATAGTGGCATTTCTGGGGGAAACTCTGGTAAACTTAAAGTATTAACAAAATTTATAAAAGGAAAAATTAAGAAGCTTTAAGATTAACACATTTTGCTTTGTGGATATAGAAAGAGTTATGTTTTAAAATGAGTGAATTTTCAAATTAGGAGTCTTCACCTACCGTTCTATCTGCCAAACCTTTTGAGCCCTTGATGCCCTGGAAAGAACAGAAACACGGCTAGAGCTGCAGGATTCTGATTCCCAACACTCTTCTCTACAACCAACTGGAGAAGCTGAGTGTTCACCATGGCGTATATGCTGCCCTCCTCTCCTGGCCCTGGAATTCTGCCCAGCCCAGTAAGGAGGACAAAGGACCCGAGCGGTGCCTCCCAAACCTCAGAATCCAGGAAGTCCAGGAGGGCGGGACGTAGACTCTTGGAAGACCAGGTAATTTTGAAGCCAATTTATAATTCAAGTTCAAATTCAAAAAATAGTCATTCAAGATCCCAGGTCCTACCACAAGCTAGTCTAAAGTACATCCTTGTATCTCCCCTGTTCCTGCTCTTCCAGGCCTCTCAGCCCCATTCTGTCTCTGCCATCATAGTGAAGGAATCCTCCCAGAAGCCTTCCAATTCCCACGGTCTGGCTCCAGCCGCTCTGGGAGCCTAGCTAGGCATTGTCTTTGTGTAGACTCTACACGGTGGTAACTTGTAGCCTTGGGCAGGTCACTGTACTGAAACTCACTAAATCACTACTTCATCATCAGATGACCTCTACCTCTGTGATGTTTGGCTTTTCTGACGTAGTTGATTCTCTCTAGTAAAAACCCTGAACTCCAGTGAGGGACATGCTGATGTCCTCTTCTGGCTGATGACTATGTTATTCCTCACAGAATGACAGACACACACTGGTTAGTTTTTATCAACTTAATACAACCTTTGACATATCTCAGAAGGATGACTCTCAATTGAGGAATTGTCTCAGATTGGCCTTTGCACATGCCCATGAGGCATTTTCTTCATTGCCAACAGATGAAGAAGGTCCCAACCAACTGTGGGTAGTAGCACCCTTAATAAAACAGATGGGCCTGGGAAGTTACCATCCCAGGTGGGGCAGCAAGCCAGTACGCAGCATTCCTCTATGGTCTCTGCTTCAGTCCTGCCCATCAAGTTTCTTCCTGCCTTGAGTCCCTGCTCTGACTTCCCTCAATGATAGACTGTAACCTATAATCTAAATAAACCCATTCCTCCCCAACTTGCTTGTGGTCAGTGGTTTCTCACATGAAAGCAAACTGTACCACGCTGTCTCTAAAACAGGACACAGGACAAAGCTTCAGAGTCTTTCTACGTCCCAGTGTATTCTAAAAATTCTTCTAGTTTTGCAACATTATCAGTGCAGTTAAGATTGTATGGGTGGAATATTGAATGAGGACTTCCTTCCGGCTTTATGTGTTGGTCATTGTGTTTGCACTGATAAGCTCATTCTCCGGTAAGCTTTATGTATTAACCTATGTATTTAGGAAGATCCATAAATCTCTAGCCAGTCCAAGATCACCTCCATATTCAGAAAAGAACTACATCTAGAATGCTGTATAGAGTTTGAAGTTAGTATGTTCTAAGCAAGTTGCCAGTCGCCTTGAACCTGCCGAATATCCCAGATGTGTGTTTCTTCTTCAGTGAGACCTCTTATCAAGCTCTTTCTCATCTTGGCATAAGGTTGAAATTAAAAAAGGAAAGGGTACTTATTACCATTTTTCCTGGTGGGCCTTGGTCACCTGGAGTTCCAGCAAATCCAGGAAATCCAGAATTGCCCTACAATAAAGAAACCAAAGGAATAAGCTTCCCCATTGGCTATAAGAACTGGTCCGCCCAAAACATCAAATTGCTTCATACCTAAGGCCAATGAGTCTGCCCCTGTGAACTATGTATCCATGGAGAGATAGGGAGGCTTTATGGGAACCAGACAACTCCCTTCTAGCCCACTTATCTAACCCCAGCTTGTCCACAGGTTACACACACACACACACACACACACACACACACACACACACACACACACGCATTTCCATGCAGAGCCTTAAAAGACAACTTAACCCTCAAGGTTAAGTCTCAAGGGCATGGGATAAACATAATGCACAAGGTCTACACAGAGGATCTGACAGTGGAGACGGAAAAATTCCCACAGCACCTTTGGGCCTCAGTGTCTCAAAGGTTTTAGGTGGCCAGGGGCTCACTGCTCTTCTTCTAGGTATTTGAAGTAAAGCAGCACCGATCATCTGGATTGAATCAATGCCTCATCTTTTTTATTTGAAAGTAGAAAGACAAGTTAACTGATCAGAGTAGCCACAAGCAGCACCGAGCTGAGCAAGCACAAACCTGATTGTCTGTAGGATCTTGCCAGTAGATAAAAACACCAGTTACTGAGTCCAAGGAAAACTCTGCTTTCTATCCCTCCTTCCCCTTTGCTCTGAACACAAGTTCATGTCCTGTTCCCAGAAGGCTTTGCTTTAAACATTTTTAAATTACATTTATTTATTTGTGTCTGTACATACAAACATGTGTGTGTATCTCTCTTGTGTGTTTGTGCACGTGCTCGAGAGAGAGAGAGAGAGAGAGAGAGAGAGAGAGAGAGAGAGAGAGAGCGCCCCATGGTGCACATGTGGAGACATGTGGAGGTCAGATGATAACTCATAGGAGTTGTTTCTCTCCTTTTACCATCTGGGTTCTCAGGATCAAACTCAAGTTGCTAGGCTTGGTGACAAGTGCCTTTACCCATGGTGCTTGCTGGTTAGTTCTTGTCACCTTAACACAATCCCAAGTCACTGGGAAGAGGGAACCTCGCTGAGAAAATGTCCCTATTAGATTAGCCCAGAGCCAAGTCTGTGGAGCATTTTCTTGATTAATGATTGATATGGGCGTGCCATCCCCGGGCAGGTGGTCCTGGGTTCTATAAGAAAGCAAACTGAGCAAGCCATGAAGGGCAAGGCAATAACAGCATTCCTCCTTGGCTTCTGCTTCAGTGTCTGCCCTGACTTCCCTCAATGATGGCCCAGAAGTGTAAGCAGAATAAACCCTTCCCTCCCCTTTGCTTTTGGTCACGGTATTTATCACTGTCACAGAGACTAGAACACCCCCTAAGCCATCTACCAGACCGAAGCTCACTTTCTAATGTCTATCAGCTAAACACTATCCAGATCGAGTTTGTGTACTGACTGGTTAAGGATAGCCTATCCCTGTCTTCACCTGGGATGACTGCCAATGACTGTTCGGCTCTTACCCTCTTCCCTCGGGTTCCCTTGGTCCCCTTCTCTCCTCCATGGCCTGGGTTACCATCTTCTCCCTTAACAAAGGCAAAAGCAGGGTTGTGAATGTGAAGAAAGATTTGCATGCATGTGCCACGCAATGCCTACCAGTTGCCAGGCCCACAGAGATCCCTTCTTACTTGCACACCAGGATAGCCAGGGAATCCAGGTTCACCCTAGGATCAGAAAGGTTAAGAAAACATTGAGTGCCAGGTGATTAACTTTCCTCAACATTCCTCCAGGAGAGAAGAAACTGTCATCAAAAGGTCACATTTTAATTCCAGAGTTCAACAATCTATAAATAGTTTTTATAATTTTCAGCATCTTTGATGCAGAGTCTAATGAAACTTCCTTCTTGGGCATTTTATTTCTCAGTTTAAAGCCCCTGAGATTTGCACCAACAGAAAGCAAGGTGGGGCATCAACCTGAGTGTTAGGACACAGCATCAAATTGTCAGAGGCACAGGCATCCTTCAAAATGGTCGTCCATCCCACAGGCATTTAGTTGGCTCTTGCTATTTGCTGAGTGGTCCTGTAATCACTGGGGATGCAGCAGCGCACAAAACCAAGACCCCCAAAGAACTTGCATTCCCGAAGAAGCAAGTGACCAAGAGAGGTAGATAGCATCTCAGAGATGGACCAGGATTCCAGAGAGGGGACATGGAAATTAAAAATGAGCTGGTGAGATAGTCCTGTGGGGGAAAGACATTTGCCACCAAGCATGCCAAACTGAGTTCAGTCCCTGAGACCAAGGTGGTAAAGGGAGAAAACCAATCTAGCAAGCAGTCCTCTCTCCTATGCACACGCATGGCACAGTGCTCTTGCACAGACAGACAGACAGATATTACAGTGAGAGTCCAAATCTTTCAAGTTCAGACTCCATTTTAGAAAACTTGAACTCAGATAAACTAACAGGTACGTACCTAGCATTAGCTTCCAAATTACCCCCCAACAAAACCCGAGCCTAGCTCCAGTTTCTAGGCTAACCCCAACAGACCAGAGTCTCCAGGTTAGTTTCCTCCAACAATCCAGTGTTTCCAAGTTAATTGCCAACAAGCCCACCCCCTGCCTAACGACCACCAATGCAGAGGGAAGCAGAAGCTAAGTTTAGGGTTTGACTCTAAGCACCAGGCCACACTATACTAAAGTCCACGGTAGCTCTCCAATTAGATGCTTGCCAGGCTAGACACACTCACTCCCACTTGCTGCTTTCTATAAAGCCTTACCCTGATCGATATGCAGGGCTCCTCTCCACCAAAACCTTTCTGCTTGTCTGCAGTAGGCTAAGGGGCCTGAGCTACCTCAAGTAAAGGCCATGCTGTGATTTGCATCGGATTATCTCCTGTCTGGTTTTGTTATTTTTTTTTGGGGGGGGGGGGGGTTACTAACACTTCTCTGGCACTACAACAGCGTGTGTTGAGATATAACACAAGTCCCCAACCCAGCTGAGGAATTATTAAGTTGATGGCTGCTAGAAGGAAAAACAGTTTTCTTTAGGTATACAGGTATAGTGAACATGTTTATATAACATTCAGCGCCAGGAGATTATGTTTTTCCTCAACATTCCTCTGGGAAAGAAGCTCATCAAGAGACCACATTTCAATCCTAGAGGTCATAGTTTTTATAATCCCCCCCACACCACCACCACCACCTAGAAATTATAACTCCAGTAGATGGTCCTTACATACATATGGGCAGGGATAATCCGACTGATTAAGTTTTAAAGACTTGAAAGGAAAAGGAGACAATGTTAGGAGGAGATCTTCAAGGAGCTGGAGTAGGGAAATGGGAGGAGGGAATAAAACCAGAGTTTGAAATTCCCAAAGAAAAAGTTAAAATATTATGTATTTTCAAAAGAAATAAAGAATTACAGCTCATGGCTAGAGACCTCTGCCTGGACCACCAGGGTTCCATAGCCAATTAGCGCCAGGAGAAAGCTACCCTCCCAGGAGAGGAGAACAGCCATGAGTGGGGTTAAGGCCAGCACCACTGCTCACCAGGACTCTCCTGGAACCCGCGGGACACAGAGACTGAGGTAGTCAGGCATAGAAACCTTCCAGTTTCCATCTGTGGCAGGAGACCTCTGCCCGGGCCACCAGGGTTCCATAGCCAAGCAGCACCAGGAGAAAGTTACTCTCCCAGAAGCGTGGAAAAGCCATGAGTGGGGACAAGACAAGAACCACTGCTCACGGGGACCCACCCAGAACCCATGGGACACAGAGACTGAGGGACAGGAAACTTATGGTTTCAATCTCTGGATGGGACCTCAGCTTGGGCCACAGGGCTCCATAGCCAATTAGTGCCAGGAGAAAGCTAGCCTCCCAGGCCCTCAGGATACAGAGAATGAGGAGGAAAAGTCAGGGACAGGAACCTTCCAATTTCTATCTGTGGCGGGAGACCTGTGCCTGGGCCACCACAGTTCCATAGCCAAGTAGCTCCAGAAGAAAGTAACACTCCCAGGAACTTGGAAAAGCCATGAGTGGGGATAAGACAAGCACCACTGCTCACCAGGACCTGGGGACCTCAGCCTGGGCCACAGGACTCCAGGAGAGAGCTGGTATCCCAGGAGTGCTGACACACCTTTGAGCATAGGCAAAACCACCACTTCTGTTCAAACTCACTGGATCAAGAGGGACCATTGCAGAGCCGTCAGGACATAGGGACCAAGAGACAGCTGGGGACAAGATCCTTCTGGTTTCTGTCTGCACCCCAGAGCTGACCCTGTGCCACAGCACTCCAAACCCAAACACCTCTCAGAGAGAGCTGGTCTTCAAGGAGTATTGATACAGAGGCCTGCAGGAGGAACAAGCCACAGCCAGACAGAGTAAGATCAGCTAACATCAGAGTTAACAAGATGGCAAAAGGCAAGGGCAAGAACATAAGGAACATAAACCAAGGCTACTTGGCAACACCAAAACCCAGCTCTCCCAACACAGCAAGCCCTGGATACCCCAACACACCAGAAAAGCAAGACTCAGATTTAAAATCAGTTCTCATGATGATGATAGAAGATTTTAAGAAAGAAATTAACACCCTTAAAGAAATACAAGAGAACAGAGGTAAACAACTAGAAGCCCTTAAAGAGGAAATACAAAAATCCATTAAAGAATTACAGCAAAACACAATCAAACAGACAAAGGAAATGAACAAAACCATGCAGGAGCTAAAAATAGAAATAGAAACAATAAAGAAATCACAAAAAGAGACAACCCTGGAGTTAGAAAAAGTAGGAAAGAGATCAGGAGTCATAGATGCAAGCATAACCAACAGAATACAAGAGATAGAAGAGAGAATCTCAGAAGCAGAAGATACCATAGACAACATTGACACAACAGTAAAAGATCATACAAAATGTAAAAAGCTCCTAACCCAAAACATCCATGAAATCCAGGACACAATGAGAAGACAGAACCTAAGGATAATAGGTATCGAAGAGAGTGAAGATTCCCAACTTAAATGACCATAAATATCTTCAACAAAATTATAGAAGAAACTTCCCTAACTTAAAGAAAGACATGAACATAAATATACAAGAAGCTTACAGAACTCCAAATAGACTGGACCAGAAAAGAAATTCGTCCCGTCACATTATAGTGAAAACACCAAATACACAAAACAAGGAAAGAATATTAAAAGCAGTAAGGGGAAAAGGTCAAGTAACATACAAAGGCAAACCTATCAGAATTACACCAGACATCTCACCAGAGACTATGAAAGCTAGA
>CM052706.1:16384055-16412204 GCA_028551405.1 Uromys caudimaculatus | reverse complement strand
TAGAGTAACCAAGAGTAACACATGTAGAGTAACCAAGAGTGACACATGTAGAGTAACCAAGAGTAACACACGTAGAGTAACCAAGAGTGACACATGTAGAGTAACCAAGAGTAACACACGTAGAGTAACCAAGAGTAACACATGTAGAGTAACCAAGAGTGACACATGTAGAGTAACCAAGAGTAACACACATAGAGTAACCAAGAATAACACATGTAGAGTAACCAAGAGTAACACACGTAGAGTAACCAAGAGTGACATAAGCAAGAGTGTTCCCTAATACTCACCTTCAGTCCTCTGGGTCCATCTGGTCCTTTTGAGCCATTTGGTCCTGGAGGCCCAGGATTCCCCTACAATGATATCATGACCAAAATCATGACTCTCTTACTACAGTTGGCCCCTGACTTGTAGTCATTTGACTAGTGATTTTTGTTTTGTTTTGTTTTGTTTTGTTTTACTTTACTTTATAATAGAGGAAAAATCGTAAGCATTTGGTAAAATCCATACTTCAAATTTCGAAATTTTGACCTTTCCCTGGGCTAATCATACTTGATACAGTATTGTCTTGTGATGCTGGGTACCAGCAATGGACTATCACCATGCAGCTACAGGAGTCAACAACTGATTCTCTACAGTGCTGTATTTGCTAAGCTACAATGTTGGTAGGTCATTCTGTTAAGCGAGCTTTTACTCCATGACATTTGAAGCTACGAATGGCTTCACTGGGATATCATCCTACTATTAGTCAAGATCAAAATGGTCTGGAATTATCAATGTGCTCATGAATTACCACCTAAAGATCCACGTCAGAGGCCAGTCTGACGACTTTCTGTCTGGGTGGCAAGTCATTTAATCTCCTGGAGCCTCTATGATGTTTTCTATAGAAACAGAGCATTTCCTTGTATCTTCATACAGAACAAGGGGATTGGCATGAAGATGGAAGGTGAGCTTTTAATGCTCCACCCGGTTCATTTTATCTTCCACCATGCAAAGCAGACACAGTTAAACTCTAGGCTGGGGGAGACTGGGAGGAAGAACAAAGTCTACTATGCAAGAATCAAATCTACTGAACACTGAGAAAGAGGTGAAGGGACTTATCTATACACTCTCTCAGAAAAAGGAGTGAGGAGGGGAGGGTTATCTGTACACTCTCTGGAAAAGGACCTGGTCAAAAAATCAGGAAAACTAAAGCCTGGGCTTTTACCTGCTCTAAACTGGAAACATGTTCAAATGAGACTTACAATATCTCAATGAGAATTTTTTAAATAGCAGGTTAGCCAGGCTTTGTGGCATGCACATTTAATCACAGCACTAGGGAGGCAGAGGCAGACAGAGCTCTGTGGGTTCCAGGCCAGCTAGAATGATATAGTGAGACCCTGTCTCAGGAAACAAACAAACAAACAAACAAATGTGCTTCAAAAGCTTTATAAACAGCAAGCTAGCTTTTGTTACCCAGGGAAAGACTTAGGCCATAGTTCTGTCATCAAAACTGCTGTTTTGAGTCTCAAGACAGAGACCATGGACCTGATTCAAGCCCTGTTGCTCGAGTGTCTTACACTGTGGCAAATGCTCCTGTCCTTAGGAAGCCACTCTGACCGTATGCCTCAGTCTCTCTGACCTTTCCACTGGCCACAGACATTAGATGGATAGTGGAACACACCTTGGGAAGCCCCAAGTCAGAGGTCATGTGACTACTTACTATTTGATAAAACAGTCACTGGGTCTCCCTGAACCTCTGCTGTCTTATCTACACAGTCAAGCATGCCTGTGTACCTTCATGAGGAATAATCAATTTAAGCTTGCTTCCTGTATGGAGCTATCATTTGTTCTTGCACTCTGAGTAAACAGGAGCTGTGGTACATGTCTGTGAGGTTCAAATCCAAAATTTATTGCTTACCGTGTACCCAGAATGAAGGGGGTACATGGCTAATACCAATGCCAACTTCATCAAACCAGATGTTCTGGAAATCTATGGCACTCACAGAACCCAGAACAAGTGTTTCACCCTGTGACTCCTCAAGGCAAGAATCAGCCATTTCTAATCAGCAGCTATACTATAGCTATTTGTCTTACAAACCTACCTGGGCACCTGGATTCCCCTTTTGACCGAAAACTCCTGGTGGTCCTTGCCTTCCTCTGGGTCCCTGTTCCAAAAGAGATGCTGAAACTCAATCAATTTTTATACAGCCCTTCACATCCCATGTAAGTGTAAAGTCACCTGAGATACCTACTGGATGCAGGGTCTCAGACCCAGCACTGTGCCATCTACCAAACTGAGTCAGGTTTGTGTCTACACTCTGAAGCGCTCATGGGTACTCATTTCACACTCAACCATCTACAATGGAGGACCCAAGTCCTCAACATCTATGTTCCTAGAATCTTTCCAGAAGGATCTGATGAGCACTAAAGTTCAAAAACATTGATTTTCACAGCTTCAGACACCCAACTAATTTGAAATCAACAGAGTGGGCTGAGAGTAGTAGCTATGGTGCCCCTCTCATTAGAAATGAACCTTTTCCTATAGCCAGATCTCAGCTGTTACCCTAACAAGAAGCAGGGGTGCATTTAAATGTCCCGATCTCTGTTGTTGGGGATAGGGGTGGGGGCAAAAGGTCCTTATTTTTCCTTCTGGTCTATTTTGCTTGACTGATTTTGACACTTTAATTTTTCTCCGGTTTTTCTGGAAGATGCTTTTCTAATAGAAGCATTGATCTGGGTTTCTACTCTCCCAGGTGAGGTATTCAATAGACCATCACCCCCACAACCCAGTGGGGAGGTGAGAAGGGAGGACAGTTTTTATTGATTATCTCCCTTGTGGCTCTTGGCACGATGTACATGCCTTTCAAAAAGCAGAATCTGGCGACTACAGAAGACAGAGCAGGGACAAGACAGCAGCGGGGATCTGAATTAGAAATAAGCTAGCGATCAAAGAGAAAATGGGAAAACTGGGCTTCTTCCTTATCGCTGCCTGAAGCTGTTTTTCATCATAAAGCAAGCACACTCTAATTACACTTTGATTACTCTTTTTCTCTGGAGTGTCCTTGTCACCTGGTATCGGCAAGCAGCTTCTCCAATCTCAGCTGACACTCACTGGATTTTTAATGGTGGTGAGAGAGCTCGATGTGAGTAAAGTTTCTTGTCAGTTTAAAGTCATTCTATTGCTGGGAACTTGGAAATAACTTTGCTTTCTAAGAGAAAGAGTTTGAAGGACCATAAAATGGTAGTAGGTTTAGTTTCTCCTTTGAGGATTCCAAAAGAGCTGCTTTGAAATTCAAGTTTCCACTTGTCACTTGGGAGTTTACAACCCCTCACTGGACTGAAGCCATCAGAGGTTAGACCCCTGTCTTGCTTGTCTAGGCACCCCAATTTAGAGGGAGTCCCGTGCACAACAGATACCCAGCAAGCACTTTGCTGATGAAATACAATATTAATGAATTAAATTCTACTTAGGAACAACTGGAATCATAGTTCCAGAGGCATTCATTAAGAACATTGACATTTAAGTTCCAATTGCTATTCTGTCACTAACAGTGTGACTTTGGCCAATTTGCTTACCTTCTTCATTCCCCTCTCCATTTTGTCCCTGTGAAATGGACTAATAAACCCACTTAACACCCCAAGTGTGGATTAAATGAATTAATGCTAACACACAGGCTAGTAGCCAGGAGTCTGATCAATATCCGTTATTGTGGTTTAGCCTTCCCAAGAAGAAGGCTATGCAATTTGCTTTGGTAAGGCCCAGGAAGCTTCCTTTAGGGCATTCTGATTCAGATTTCTGTCACACAAAGAAAAGGTTTCAGCCTGGCAGTGGTGGCGCACGCCTTTAATCCCAGTACTTGGGAGGCAGAGGCAGGCGGATTTCTGAGTTCGAGGCCAGCCTGGTCTACAGAGTGAGTTCCAGGACAGCCAGGGCTACACAGAGAAACCCTGTCTCGAAAAAGACAAAAAGAAAAAGAAAAAAAAAGAAAGAAAGAAAAGGTTTCAAGCAAATGCCCTTAGATTAAAACCCAGTGCTCAATACAACCTGTGGGCCTGGATACCCAGGCTCTCCTCGGGAACCCAGCTCACCAGCTTCTCCGAGCACACCCTGCAGAAATGAAAAAACAAACAGAAACCTGTAGTGCTCTTTCAGACACAGCAGAGGTTCTACTGAAGACAGCTTTCTCTGAAAGGTGGCCTTTAAGAGCATAGAGGATAAGCCATGAAAAAAGATTGGACCGGTTGTGCTCAAAACTCCCCAGAGATGGATCCATGCTGGAGAAGAAATCTGAGGGGCTTCCCCTTTGACTGAGAAAATGCAGGGACTGATTGTTACTGCCTTCCCAAGTTTTCAGCCATCTTCACACAACTCTTTCCAGTAGCTCAGCCAGTGAAGGGGCAGAAATCTTATATTTAAATAACCCAAACTCCTATTTTGCATAAAAACTGCTATCTAAAAGCCTGGCCCTCCTTTGCAGAGTGGGGTTATATGTTCCTGTGTGTGCAGGTACATGTATCTATGTGCGTGTGTGTTTCTGTGTGTGTACATGTATATATGTGTACGTGTGCATGTGTGTGTGTGCATGTGTGTATATATGTGTGCATGTGTGTGTGTTTATGTGTGTGTGCATGTGTGAGTATGTGTGTATGTGTGCATGTATATACATGTGTGTGTGTACATGTGTGTGTGCATGTGTGTATATATGTATGCATGTGTGTGTGTACTTGTGCGTGTGTGTATGTGTGTATGTGTGTGTAAACCAGAGGTCAGTCTTGGATCTATCTGCCTCAAGGGCTGTTACATTAATCTTTTCTTTTTTCTTTCTTTTTTTCTTTTTCCTTTTTTCTTTTTTCTTTGCCCCCCCCCCTTTTCTTTTTGAGGCAGGGTCTCTAACTGGGACCTGGATCTTACCAACTAGGAAAGCTAGCTGATCAGGGAGCCTAGGCCCACATTTATAGAGCAAGCATTTCAGAAACTGAGTCATCTCTTCAGCCCTTTGGTCCTTTCTTTAAGGTATATGGACTCAATGCTCACAGTTTTGTGTCAACTTGACACAAGCTGGAGTTGCTTGGGAAGAGAGAACCTCAGTAGAGAAAATGCTGCTACCAGATTGGCCTGTGGGCAAGCCTGGGACATTTTCAGGATTAGTGACAGATGCAGGAGGGCTCAGGCCACCGTGGGCGGTATCAACCCTGGGCAAGTGGCCCCACGGTGTATGAGAAAGCAAAGGGAACAACCTAGGGAAAGCAGGCCAGTAAGCAGCATGCTTCCATGGTCTCTGCCTCAGTTCCTGCCCTGACCCTCAGTGACGGACCGTGTGATGTGAAACTGTAAGCCAAAATAAAGCTTTTCCTCCGTGTGTTAATTTGGTTGTGGCATTTATCATAGCAATAAACACTCGTTTTAGACACATCTCTCTAGTGTCAAGGACCTTTATCTTTCACAGGAAAACAGAATGATGGCCACGTGTGGCAGTCACCTGAGGTTGGGGATGTGCTCCTGCTATGATGACCAAGCTGTTCTTGAATTCCTGGATGCGGGAGAGCCTTACACCTCACGCCACCCCATGCTTTCTTATTCTCCTTTCCCGTGTTCTACTGTATCTTTATGTGCATTTGTTTGCATATGTATAGGACTGTGTGCATCTCTATATGTTATACTTATGTGCATTTGTGTGCATATGCATAGGGTCCACACATGAGGGAGAATACCCACGGTTTTTCTCTCTGAGATTATGTGACCTCACTCAATGCTATACATTCTATGTCCCTCTATTTTTCTACAAATTTCATGATTTTATGTTTCTTTAGAGCTGAACTGCATTCTGTTAATTGATTCATCTATGGTGGAAGAACTATCGATAGAAAACTTGAATAGGAATACAAGCAAGCCATTTGAAGGGCCCAACATGATTAGAATCTATGAAAAGGAGACATGTCCAATTTCATCCTGTAGCTCCCACAAGTTCACTCCTGTTCCAGAATGAAAAGACTCTACTGCAAAATCTGTCTCAATGGAACAGTACGGAAGCCTAGAGGGTGAAAAGCCTGGGTTTTGGTAACAAGATGGAGGGATGAGGAGGAATGAGTAAAAGAAAAGTAATCCTCACATGACCTGCTACACTGGGAGTCCATCGCTTCTATTAGGGAGCTGTGTAATTAACAACAGGCTCAGAGAACATAGAACAAATAGGAAAAGGAGGATTCTATTTGCAGAAAACAAAATTACAAAGCTGTGGGTGCTCAGTTAATTTGACCAAGAGTGGACAAAATAAATGCATGACCAGGATGTGGCGAGGAGCAGAAGGAGAAGGCCGTAGCCAGGTAAGAAAGCAAAGCCTTCATCTCTATTGTAAGGAGCCAACAACAGCACACAGAGCACTGAGCTAAGCTCGCCTCCTGCCTGTAAGATGCATAAGCAGAGCAGAGCACTGCAGAGCTGAGTTCCAGAGAAGCCTACAGGCATGAAGCTGAGTTTGTACAAAATCTGCAAAGAGCATCATAGTTGTTGACTCAGACACTAGATTTGAGTCAGTCCACTGTGGCATCTCTGGCAGTTTTGTTCCCTTTACCAAGCTGGTCTGCTGGGCGAGAGATCTAAGGCAGAGCTAAACCCAGGCCCAGTTTGTACTTTTCATTTTGAAACAGGGTCACACTATGTCGCCCAGGGTGTCCTTGAACTTACTCTGTAAATGTTCAGACAAGCCTTAAAGTTACCATCCTTGCCAGGATAAGAGGACTGTAACATACATTACATTGGCAAACTGGCATGCACTGTTTGAACTCTCAGAGAAGCCCATGCTCCCATTTCAGACCTCAGCATGTTTGTGTGAAGGTGCCCTCTAAGGCCCTCTTGTCTGGGGATGGGCTGTGCACTCCCAGCTCTGTGAGGACGGAAGAGAAGAGCAACATGCCCCAAGAGTAAAACATTGTATCTTAGAAACAGATAGAAAGCGAAGAGAAGAGCAACATGCCCCAAGAGTAAAACATTGTATCTTAGAAACAGATAGAAAGCGGCTCCCAGCAGAAGTTACTACTGCTTATCCCATGATACAGAAGTGCCTGCAATAGAGAACAGAGTCCAAGGTTTGGCCATGGGAAGCTCATCCATGAAGAGAGAAGCTTGGTTAGGAACTCTAGGTCACTGCCTCAGCTTCCCTGTCAGTGTCTGCCGGATGTTGTGAATGCTGGATGTGACAGTATCATCCCTATATGTTGGTATTTGTTCCTTAACTGGACACCTCTCTGGAGGGACACTTAGCTCTGCCTGGGACTCTATCTGGAAATCTAGCAGGCTTCTGAAAGGCACTTCCCTGGCTCGATATTCTGAGCACCCAGTCTGATGACGATCTGCTGTCTATGAATCTCTTGCTATTTATTCTTTTGCTTTGACCTGCTATGTACTTACTAACTCATTCATTTCAACCCACAAGTATGACTATTGTAGATCATTCTCCTGACTATATGGAACAGGACCTATGGGAGGGTTTCCATGAAAAGATCTGGCAAGCATGTAGTGTAGCATCCGGGGGCCAGATAACGACCTAGTAAAACAAGATTCCTCCTGGGGATAGTCCCCAGCCCAGTATCGAACTACACGGGCTTCCTCTGAAGATGCCATGAACTCAGCCTTTTCCCTTCGTGGCTACGGTGTGCGCTTGCTCATGCATAAATAGGAAGCCCCGGCCTTCACTCAGAAATGGCATTTTATCGAAAACAAGAACTCTTCTCTACTGCACTATTTTAAATCCAAATGAAATATAGCAGGGGTGATAGGGGGTATTTTGAACGCTCCCTTCTTCCACAGTAACTCCCCATAGATCCCCGTGTCATCTCAACAGCCAATCAGCACTCCCCTTGACCTCAGCGAGAACTATAAAAGTAGTCTTACTTGTGGAACGAAGAGAACTCTCCAGAAATACTGACCTTTAACCCTGGCAAGCCATGTCTTCCAATTGACCCCTAAGAGCACAAAAGAAGAAAGGATCTCAGAAAAGAAAACAAGCCAGGCCTGCAGCACCAAGCCCCCTCCTGTGGAAGGCATGCTTCCTCAGCAGCAAAGGCAGCCGTCTGTCTCCCCCTGCAGCAGTTACACCTACCCGAGGTCCCACACTGCCGGCTTCCCCCAGAGCTCCATGGAAACCAGGACTTCCCTGAAATAAAAGAAAGATCTGTTTAAATGCCACAGACTCCTGGTTTTATTCCATAGGCTTGAGTTGCCCGATGCCAAAGCTGCTGGCAATATGTGATGACTCAACTTACCTAAAATTAGATACAATTAGTGGAACCCTGGAACTTCCCAAGGGTTTGACAAGTGTGTGGGGCTGGTAGCTATCACACTGGGAAGGGCAGAGGGAGAACGTCTGTTAGCGCTGCTCAAGCACCAATCCCCAGCTCGGTGGGTAAAGTGCTTACTGTGTGAACATAAGGAACTGAGTGTGGACCTCCAGAGTCCACGTAAAAACTGAGCACAGAGCCATGTGCCTGTCATCCCTGCACTGGTGGGTAAAAGACAGGAGCTCATTGGCCAGATGGTTTAGCAGAAACTATGAGTAGGGAGAGACCTTGTCTCAAAAAATCAGGCAGCAAGAGCAATTGAAGAAGACATGCAATTCAGACTTCTGACCTACACATACACACGCATGCATGAGCATGCACATGTACACACACACATGCACACAGTCATGAGCATGCACACATGTACACACACATGCATACAGACATACACACAGATGAACATACACATGTGTACACAAATGCACACACATGCACATAATTATGAGCATGCACACGTGTACACACACTCACACACATACACACACACACAAAGAAGTAAATGCATTCACTTTTCATGTTTCTAAATACCGATAGGTTATCATTCCCTGCTGAGCCCATGATACTGTGACAGTGGTCAAATATGTTCTTGAACAAGCCATGTCCAGTATCTAAACATACTAGCATTTTCCTTCATACAGGTGCCACGCAAGGTCCTGAGTGGCAGGTAGAGGAGAAGGCGGGAAGTTGTGTCTCTCTGAGCATGGAGGGACCAACACAAAGCATATAAATAGGTGGTGACAGGAAGAAAGAGATCACAGTCACCATGAGAAGGCACTTTGCTGTCACCTCTGTAGAGTCAGAAGTGGGGAAGTGGGCAGAATCCAGAGAAATGGAAACACCATAGGAGCCCCTAAAGTGGAAACTTCTAGCTCTTTGGAAAGTCAGTTATGTCCAATGATGGCTCACTGGGGCACACAGGTGAAAGGATGTCTTGCTAAAGCAAACACGTGAAAGAATGTTTTCCTGAAGCAGACACAGGTGAAAGGATGCTTTGATAAAGCAAACACATGAAAGAGGGCTTGATGAAGGAGTATAAATAGGACCCCACAGACAGTGGGGGGCGAGCACTGAGCATTGGTTTGGTTCGACTCCTTATTCTTCACTAACAACACACATGTATTGGTTCGCCTTACATAGCATTGTTGAGCTCAACTTATGATAACACCAACATTGAGAGAAACTCACCCAAGAACTGCTTGTGAGGTTCCCGTGGCAGCTTGTCGCTTCAGCCGCTCGCCTTAGGCCCGTTGGAGAGCCTGGCAGTTTCTTCAGGATTGAACTACAGCTGCTGGTTTGTGCCTGGTGTCTGCCTGCCTAGAGGACTGGTCTGCAGCTGCTGAGTCCTATTTGGTGTTTGCTATGGGACTGAACTGCTGAGAAAGAAGATCGAGCTCGTCCCCAAAGAACTATTGCTGAGCAGGTCCACTGCCCCCACATCCTGATAACTTTTCTCTTCCACTACCTGCTGGGTGGTGAGCTAGAGGAGGGGTTGACCACTTATTAAAAGTAGGTTGGAAAAAACTGTATGCTTACAATCTCCAGCAAGAACACCCTAAATAATCACTCAGTGACGTTGCCTGCTTCCTCAGAGGGAAGAAGGAGGAAAGTAAGCGTAACATTGAAACAAAAAGAAAACCTGCATCTTGTTACTCTGTTATTTAGGAAAGACTAAATTCTCAAACAATTCAGCCCACGATGCTAGTGGATTGATAGTCAAATATGGTACAGACATTTACCAAAACTTTATGCAATAATTTAAAAATACTTATCAAAACACCAAAAAAGTGTGAAAAATTCAAGACAGAGCTGCATGGGAGGGGCAGGATATGTGTTAATGGAAACATTATTTATCCATCTTTCTCTCTCTCTCTCTCTCTCTCTCTCTCTCTCTCTCTCTGGTTGTATTGTAGCTCAAGCTGATTTTGAACTGACTATGTAGCTAAGGGTGGCCTTGAACTCTAGATCTTCCTCCCAACCACGTGTTGGGTCACTGGCATGCGCTATCACACCCAGGGTTTGGTTTTATCTTTTGAAACAGAGACTCCTACTAGCCCAGACTAACAGGGATCTCACAATCCCCCTGCCTCAGTCTCCCTCGTGTTGA
Organism: Uromys caudimaculatus; assembly: GCA_028551405.1. Classification (NCBI taxonomy): domain Eukaryota; kingdom Metazoa; phylum Chordata; class Mammalia; order Rodentia; family Muridae; genus Uromys; species Uromys caudimaculatus. Next base: position 16,401,784 of record CM052706.1, on the reverse strand, counting down.
GATTACAGGTGTGAGGCACCATGCCCAGCTCATTATATCTCTTCAAGGACACTAAATATTCCACAGACTTTAAATATTGCTATATTTTCAACATTTAAGGAGGTGCTGATTTTGGTTTAAGACCAGATAATGCCAAATATACAAATGAAAGTGGATGTCCACATGCTGAGGTGGTGGCGCTGGGAAGAGAAACCATCTGAAAGACCAAAGCACGCACTGATGGCTGAGTCCTCTGTGTACTCTGGGACACAGACTGTTCAATTAGCTTTTCTGTTCTGAATTATGTTTCCAGGATGCTGCCTCCTTGTCCTCATATTCTTTAGGATTCCAATGTCTATTCTCAAATAGTTGAGAGGTTGGTTTTTTTTTTTTAAGAAATTAAATGTGTTATGATTTAACACACACACACACAAACACAATGGGGCTGGGCAGATGACCCTGTGGGTAAGGTATTTGCCAGGAAAACTTGAGGACAAGAGATCAGATCATCAGGACCCCAAATAAATGCCAGGAGCATGTGGAGTCCTCCTATAATCCTAGGGTTCAGAAGCAGAGAGAGAGGATTCCCAGAGCAAGAAAGCCGGCTAGCTGGGCTAGTTGCATTGATGAGCTCTAAGTTCTATTAGCTAGGCTAGTTGCATTGACAAGCTCTGGGTTCTATTAGCTAGACTAGTTACATTGATGAGCTCTGGGTTCTAGCAAGAGATTCTGCTCCAATGACTAAGGTAAAGAACAACCAACAAAGATCCCTGGTGTCAGCCTTGGGCCTCCCACAAACATGTGCACACACATATGCCCACATGCATTCAAACACACATACACCCATGATACACACACAAACACATGAAGAAAGAAACACTGCATAAAAATAAAGAATGCAAACTAGAAAGAAAATCTTAAGCTCTATGGCAGTGGGGTGGTTTGGATGAGGCTGCCCTGCATAGGCTCATATACTTGAATGCTTAGTTCCCACTTGGTGAGCTGTTGGGAAGGATCAAGAGGTGTGGCCCTGTTGGAGTAAGAGTCGCCTTGTCGGAGGAGGTGTGCCACTGGGAGTGGGCCTCAAGGTTTTGAACGCCCACTCCAAGCCCAGTCTCCCTCTCCCCCTCCCCCTTCCCTCCCCCGCCCCCCTCCCCCTCTCTCTCCCTCTCCCTTCCCCCCCCCCCCCCCGTCTCTGCTGTCTGCAGGTCAGGAGGCATCTCTCAGACGCTGCTCCAGCACCACGCCTGTCTGCTTCCTGCTATGATGACCATGGACTAACCATGGTCTCTTCACAGCAAGAGAACAGTGACAAAGATAAGCACCACAGAGAACCAATATTTCCTGTAGAATTTCAAAATTGTTATGCTTGCCCAAGAAGATATAAATGTATGGGTTTTTTTATAAACTCAGGTGGGATCGTACAATAAACACTATTCTACATCTTTATGTTTTAAATCATTTCTTGGTGATCTTTAAAGTTAACACAAATAATAAATCTGTTTGACTTAGTTTATTAAATGCTTAAGAGATGAGGAGATGGTATAAATATTAAAGTAGAGAAGGGAACTATTGGGGTTAAAGGTTAAAGTGGGGGTGGGGCAGGGGGGATAGGAAGAGGAGAGGAGGTGTGGCTTAATTTAAACTGAGGATGTACAAAAACACTTAAGAGAAAGCCACTGCTTTGTAAGCTAATTAAAAAACATTTTCAGAAGTTCTGACACAGTGCCCCCCCCCAGTAGACAGGTTATTAGATGAACATCTCGGTGTCAAGCATGGGATACACTCTTACAAGTTATTGGTTAGAAAAGCCCTAGAGACTTAGACTCCTACTGTTGCTCTTTACTGTCCACCAGAACTAGACAGGAAAGGCCTATGTCTTAGTTAGAGTTTTACTGCTGTGAACAGACACCATGACCAAGGCAAGCCTCATAAAGATGACATTTAATTGGGGCTGACTTACAGGTTCAGAGGTTCAGTCTATTATCATCAAGGTGGGAACATGGCAGCGTCCAGGCAGATGTGGGGCTGGAGGAACTGAGAGTTCCACCTCTTGTTCCAAAGGCAGCTAGCAGAAGACTGGCTTCTAGGCAGCTAGGACAAGAATATTAAAGCCCATGCCCACTGTGACACACCCACTCCAACAAGGCCACACCTCCTAATAGTGCCACTCCCTGGGCCAAGCATATACAAACCGTCACAGCCTATTACTAAAGATACAATAAATACACTTTGGTTACAGGGCATAGAAACACCAACCTGGAAATGATCTGAAAACCTCCTCCTTGACGGCCAGTTTTCATGGTGAGAAAAGGTACCATGCAGGCCCCTGGGTTGGGGGAGGGGGATGTCATCAATGGTGATGCATAGCACTGATCTCTGCACTGACCTCTAAATTCTGCAATATCAACTTGCCAAGTAAGATGTGTTCACTACCACAATATTGGTATGAAGGTTTTGGGAATAACCAATGATTAGATTTAGATTTAGATTTAGATTTGAAGCCTGCTCCACCGGAGGGAATCAATGTGTAGTATTGTAAATCTAGTCAAAAGCTCATGGCTGTGGAGATCAGAAGCCCTACAGGGAACCTGCCACTGTTGTTTTGCTATATGGAATGTTGTCACAGTGTGCTCTAAATACCTCTGCTTATTCCCATAGACTAGAGCTGCTGTCGACCATTCCAGAGAAGCTTCTTCTGCAATGGACAGCAGCTAATGCAGAGACTCACAACTGGTAAACATGACTGGTGGATGCTTGGCCTTAATGGGATGTCTCTGTGAAGGCGACGTTGAACAGGAGACATGGGGAGCATGTAACAGCTGAGGGTAAGGAGGAGGGCCTCAAAATGCTGTCTTCCAGACATGAGGTGGGTTTGCATTCACGGCTCACTGCAGATATGCTCACCCTCACAAGATCAAGCCGGCAAGACCAGTCAACATTCCAGCGGCAACACTGACTGCTCTCAGTGGGTTTCAAAAAAAAACAAAAGAATGAAAAGGCATGAAGGTGGGAAGGTTGCATGATGGGAAGTTTTTGGAGAGTCAGGAGTGGACATGGTCAAGGTCAAGACACATCGCACACAAGTGGGAAACATTCAAAGATTTGTTGTTTGGTCGGTTTTGTTTGTTTGTTTATAAAGTAGAAAACAGTGTGTGGTATGGTGCTACTCTTTTAAGGTATGCTTAATTATATGAAAGAATAATTTTATCCCAAATAAAGAAAAATGACAATCCCTCATTTTTGAAAGGAAAAAATATTATACTAGGTGTCAGAACACAGTCTGAGAATGGAGCTGTGTGAGGAGAATCCTGAGTGTTGTGAGACATCGCTAAGAAAGCGAGGTGACTCTTGCGACCTCTGCTTCTTCTAAACACCAGTTTGTTCTTGGACTGTGCTTTTACCATCCCTCCCAGGTATAGGGAATAGGGGTGGGTTTACCTCAGAATACCCATTATTTTACCACTGTTACTTGGATACTGTTTCCAGGCAAGGCCTGCCCTTGTGATTTTATACAGCTTGAACTTGTGAACTTTGCTCATATGACTTTGCTTAACCCTCAGAGTATAAATTGTCTGATGTTCCAAATAAAGTTGGCTATTGCATGAGACTTTCATCTATCTCATTTTTCAGCTCCACTCTCCTCTACAGTGGTGACAATCAGGGACTGGGGACATGGCCTGATGAATAAAACACTTATGAGACAAGCAATAAGGACCTGAGCCAGGACCCCAGCACCCACATAGAGGCAGAATCTCACCGTGTGGAGACAGAGACAAATGGATCCCCAGAGCTCACTGGCCAGCCAGCTTAGCTGAGTTGGTGAGCTCTAGGGCCACAGAAGAGATCCTGTCCCAAAACATAAGGTGGATTTCCAGCAAAATGGCTCAGCAGCTAAGAGCACTTGCTGCCAAAGCCCGACAACCTGAGTTCAATCCCTAGAACCCACATGGCGGATGGAGAAAACCAACTTCCACAAGTTGTATGCTGACCTCCACATGTGTACCATGCATGGCACATGCACATGCTCTTTCCCTGTGTCTCTCTCTGTCTGTCTCCATCTCTGTCCCCCCCCCTCCATGCACACACACACAGAGGTACATACATACATAAACATATACATATACATGCCATGTGCTACACACAAAAACATTTTTGACAAGCCCCTAGGATCTTCCCTGATTTCCTCTGGGGAGGGATTGCTGTCGTATGTTTAGAAAGTTCTCGGCTACTAGAAATATTAATAATTTTTTCTTCTACATGTTTTCCATAGCCCCACATTTTGTAGTAAATGCTACTTCTATGGACTTCTTTTTGAAATGAGTTGTATGTGGGAAAAGGCTATAAATAAAGCTTCTCATAATAGATCTGGATATAATAACGAGTCTTTCCTAGAAGATGTATTTGTCTTCTCGATTCCACAGCAGACAGCATTTTGCCGCCAGCATAGTGAAGTAATTACTGGGACAGATGCCGGAGCCACTGGGTAAAAGGCTGTTGGAAAACAGAAAACTTACAGTCCTGAAGAAGTGTCATTCCTCAAATGACTTATTCATTAGAAAGGAGAGAAAATATATCCACAGTAGAGAGAGCTGGTGAGCATGAGCTCAATGAAGCAGTCAAATCTAGCATCACCAAAACCAAGCCAAACTCCCGGATAGCATCACTAAGTCATCTGCTTAAAAAAAATGATTGGTCTGTCTCTACACATGGAGAAAGAATCAGACAAGTGCTGTGGGGCAGGGGAGTGGTGTTCAGCAAAAGAACTGGTCAGGAATCTCAATGTCACATAAACAAACAAGCAATGGGTGACTGCTGTAACTAAGGAAAACTAAAACGGCAAGATGCTCTGACAACGGACAACAACAAAGGCCAATTCAGGAGTGGCGGAGTGACCGCTCTAATACTGGATTCATGTCCACCTTGAGTCAGTGAACACATCTTATTGGCAAGTTGGTAGTGCAGAGTCCAGGGGGCAGTACTATAACACCACAGATGGCCTTCTCCCCAGCAGTCAGCACAGGACCTGCCAGAACCATGAAATTTGCTTCCCCTAAAGCAAACATTTTGACATGTAATCCCCAATGTGAAGGGATCAGGCATACAGTCTCTGGGAAGTGATCCGAGTCATGAGGGTGGAATTGGTGTGATGTGCCCCAGCCCTCTCTCTGAGAGGTGACAGCCAAGAAGGCAATGCAGGAAGCCGGAACTGGGCCCTCATCACACACCAAGTCTTCTGGTGCCTTGGTCTCTGACTGCCAAGACTCCAGAGCTGTGAAAAATAAATGTTGTGTGATACAACCTGTCAACTGTGTTCTGTTACAGTAGCCCAAACTAAGGCACGGAAAAAGTAGAAAAATGTGAACATGGACTGGATGTTAGGAAATAATATTATTTATATGTGGCACAAGGAACAGAAATGGACTCAGCAGGCTGTGTGTGTGTGTGTATTTGTGCAGACACATACATGTATATGTATGTAATAAAGACATGTAGAGTGGGAGGAGTGTGGAGGGCTTGGGGGTAGCTGGGAGAGGCTGGAGGGGAAGAGGGATGGGGGAGTGGTGCCATTCCATTTCAATTTTTTAAATTTTTAAAAAGAAAGCGATGTTGCATAAACACTATCTTTCTTTAGTGTGAAGTCTCTGTCATGTCAACATAGAATGGTTTCCTTTTTTTTTTTTTTAATCTTTTATTTATTTATTTATTTATTTATTTTAAACTCCAGATTTTATTCCCTCCCGGTCCACTCTCCGACTGTCCCACACCCCATACCACCTCCCTGGCCCCCTCTCTCCACGAGGGTTTCCTTTTTTCTTAAACTATGCCTGTTGGATATGTATGGTTATGTGTTATAATGCCCTTAATTAATCTTCACGTGGCTCAAGAAAACATCACACACAGACAGACAAATGCTCATACATGTTCATACAAACGTACACACACCCATGGATAGAAAGCAAATACGGTGATGTTTACAATTCATTCCTACAACTATATTTTTTCCCCTGCAGATCTAGAATTTTTTAAAATAAAAACTACTGTGAGTTCTTCACGAGCTATGTCAATAACTCAGAATGTGAAGGGAATGCAATGTGTACGCTCTGTGTATTTCTTCCATATAAATTTGGTCTCGGGTTGAATACACTCGTGTAGACCTGGTTTTCTCACTTACTACCACGCCAGGGATGTTTTCCATATAGAGAAACAGTGGTCCAGCTGATGTCGTAGCTCACTGGTGCAGTACTTGCCTGACATCAAAAGATCTCAGTTTTAATTCCCAGCAGAAAGAAAAGGGGGTGGGGGAGAGGAAAGAAGGAGAGGAATGGAAAATATGTAGAAAACCAAGCGTGGCGGCTCATGTCTGTAATTCCAGAACTTAGAAGGGCAGGGCAGGAAGGTAGACAATGAGTTTCAGGCTAGCCTGGGCTACATAGTAAGACTGTATCAAACCACCACCAGAAATAAATAGTTCTCCTTGTTATATTTCACTGCCCAACACTACTGCACCATGTGAATGTAAGCGTGTATAAGAGTCATCTTTGATTATTGGATGCTGACTACTTTATCCTGTACTCTTTTTTTTTGAGACAGGATCTTATATATACAGCCTGGGTGACCTGGAACTCACTATGAGCCAAGGATGGGCTTCAGCTTCCAGTCCTCCTGCCTGTTACCTCCAAATTGCTGGGCTTACAGACATGTCCACCATGCCCAGTTTATACATACTGGAGTTTGTGCATTGCTAGCCAAGCACTCTACCAACTGAGCCACAGTCCCAGTCTAATTGTTAATTATTTTTAAGATCACTGCAATGATAATAATTGGAGCTAAGTCTTTCTATTGCTCCATAATCAGCTTTAAGGAAGATACTCAGTGTCAGTCCCGGGCCCCGACATGCATGGGTATTTCTCTCTGTCTCTCTGTCTCAGTCTCTCTGTCTCTGTGTGTATGTGTCTGTCTCTCTGTGTGTCTGTCTGTCTTTCTCTGCCTGTCTGTGTGTGTCACTCTCCCTCTCCCTCCCCCTCTCCCTCCCCTCCTCCTCCCCGTCCCCCTCCCCCTCTCTCTCCTAGATTGCTTTTACACTCCTGACCTGCACAATCGGCTCTCCACCCCCTCCCACACTAGCCATGTAATACAATTTCTCTGCTTTGTTGGAAACACTATTTCATGGAGGAATTTTCTAGACTTAACTGTGACACTGATCCCAGGGCCTCGCAGAAATAATAGCAAGGAAAGACTGCCCCCTAGAGGTTTGCCTTCTAATCGCAGGCAGAATCTAATAACAGCAAGCATGGCTTACATAAAGAAGTAATTTACTATCATCTAATTCAAAGGATATTCATTAACACCCTTCTTTGAGCCCAGCATAGGAAGAAAAACCACAAGCAACACGAAATTCAATCAGACATGGCACAATCTGAAACAGTTACAAGGTCTGTTCCACACACAAGAATGGAGTCAATTTAGTCAACAGGCTAACGTCAAAGATGGAGACCTCTGGAAGCTGTGGCCCTGAGGCTCTCACTACAGTTGTGGTGCTGTAGTGGCCACCACACTGAACAGTGTGTTCAGAAGCCTGGATTCCTTTCTAGCAGCAAGCCATGAGCATTCTATGGCTATGCTGCATTCACGACATTTCTTACCATGACAACCAGTGACTCACAGAAACCAAATGGTTAATCTGCCCATCTTCCAGATGAGGATCCTGAGGCCTAGGAGTTAAGGGTTGATTCCTCTCTGTGTGCTTAGCCCAATCCCAGGGAGCAGCCATTCATGGGGCTCTCTGATCTCAACTCACTGAGGGAAACAACTCAAGGCTGTTTGTGCGATACAACCATAACTAATGACAGGGGGAAACAGTTTTCCCACACAGTGACATAAAAATAACTTTGTCCCAAGTTGAATTCCACTCAGGACCTGGACATACATAACATGGATTCTAGCTAGCCACAATCTAAGAAGGAGAACCAATGCCCTGCGGTTTTGTCAAAGGATCCAAAATAGGAATTCAAAGTAAATCAAGGTTCCCCTCCAGTTGCAGATATTTGCTATCCAGACCTCATGCCCAGAAATTGGGAACGATGAGATATGAGGACTGGGACACTCATTATCTTAGGCTTGTTTCAGAATCGTGCATTTTAATGTCTGAGACATAAAAATCTAAAACTGGCTTCTAAGACATTAGCATCTGTCAAGCTGACGAGTCTCTTTTCCCTCTCTAATGTCTTCCACTGTGATGGCTCCAGCCTTCAGAACTAGACAGACATCTCATCTTTACAACTGTCTGCCACCCAATTTGCACTAGTCAGCTCCGGCTATGATGGAAAGCAAGCCAGCTGCATAATGACTTTGAAATCATCACAGCATCCCAGGAGCCAGGAGACTCACAACAGAGAGGAGTCTAGGCCTCCCTGAGGTGAGGCTTCCATTTTAGGAAAGAACCTAAGACTGACGAGGCTTAAGGTTGTGGGGGGGGAGGGGAGGACTTGTGTAGGGAAAAGAAAGGGTAAAGACAAGAACTCAAGGATTAGGAAGTAAGGGGAGGTTGGCAGTCAGGGCTCCTGTCGCCATGGAAGATGGGAGTCCTGTGGCTTTGCCCCATCTCCGGTGGGGATTCAGCCAAAGTATCCAAGCGTTCTAAGAGAGCTGCGTGAGACGTGGCATCTTACCTGACGCCCGAGCCTTCCCTTTTCTCCTCTGGGGCCTTGGATGAAATTATCAATTCCAGGATTCCCCTAAGAAAACAAAAGGTAGCCTTCCTCAAATGGACAGCAAAAGAAAAAAAAAAGAAAGAAAAAGGAAAAGGAAGAGACAAAAGGAAGACCGGTTTTAAGGGAAGGGAGGAAGGGCTTAGAGGCAGAATAACCGCATAGCAAGTGCAGGGCTCTGGGTTCTATTTGTAGCACCAGCTGAGAAGGGAGGAGGGGTGGGGCAGGGAGGAGGGGGATCAAGGCAGACTCTTTCCATTGTCCAGATCTGTTTACTCAGTAATCCCAGAGGCCCAACCCAATTAAAACCCCAACTCCTTCCACACCCAGATCGTCTGTAAGATGCTTTGACCCTCAGATCTCTAGCTCGTTTCAAGGCAGTAAAGACAGACTGAAGAGATGCCCCATTAACCAACACCAGAGCATTCTTAGCCTCCACAAGGCTCTTACGCCCAAGGAACTAAAGCAGAAGAAAACCCACAGTCATCACTCACGGGATCGCCCCTCAGCCCAGGCTCCCCACGAGGTCCAGCTGGTCCAGGCAGACCTGTCAAGCCCTTAATTTACAAAGAAAAAAATGAAAAATGAATCACATCATAAAGTCACTCGATGCTTAAAAGGAAAGTATAAAAGGGAGGACGGGGGACCAGGTTTTAAGGGCAGTCCTTGAAGCTTAAATTTTCACAGTCTAAGCATTATGGCTGAAAGGTAGACATTTACTTATTGTTTCTGCAAATCCTTCCTCTGCCAGGCCCTGCGGGAGTATCAGCACACTTGACTCTCACATCTCAGGAACTAATTCTTCTGCACACAGTAGGACCCAGGCCTCCCCACTGTCTCAGCCCTTGGTCTTTTCACCTCTCCCTGATGCCCTATAAAGAATCACATGGGGGGGGGAGCAGGTCACATGGCAGGGGGGGACAACTTTATCCAGCATGCATCTTGGTGGGGTTAGCAGAGTCCCCGAGTGGAGGGAGGAGGCGTGATTGTTGCTACATACCACAGCATTAGGGAGGGCAAGGCACGACCTTGTTAAAATGGTCCATAAAGAGTTGGGTACGGGCTATCTGGTTTTTCGTACTTCTCCCTAGGTCCTTTCCAACTCCTGCTTTGGGCTTCCAGAGTCATCCCCCATGCCTGAAGCCTCCCTTACTCAGCCCCAGCCAATAGCCCCTAATGACCAAGTGGGAAGAAAAACTAAAGCCATAAAAAACTGTGTTGAATTGACCTTGTCTTTCAGGACATTCCTCCTAGCCTTTATGTCTTCCTGTGACTTTTTCATGACTAGAAATACCCTGTTTTGGTGTCTTTCTCCCATCTATTCTCACAGAGGTCTGAAAAAAAAAATACCCAATTTCCCATGGTCCCTGGAATTCTGAGGTCCCCTCTCTCCCTGTTCAAGTGCCTCAGTCCCAGTGGTAGCCATCTTGGTCCTTTGTCCTTTACACTTCAACACATCCTGAATGCAGTAGCCGGTCCCCATCCTGTCATTTCTCTACCTATGTATTCACTTCAGTGGTAATCTTATATCTACTTTCATGATTTCTTGACCAATGTCTGTCTCTCCCCAGGAAAGCCAGTCCTGAAGTACAGGGTCACATCTGGTTTTACCTTCCATTCTAAATTATGTATGGGTTCCAATAGATGCTCAGCTGATACTGATAACTGACCAAACAAAGCGGAAAGACCCCATGTGTTTTTCTCAACTGTGTCCCAGTAACTATTTATGCCATTGACATCCTTTATCATGGTACACCTTGTACTACAGTCTTTGTATAAACTGTATTTCCTGTATAGGTTATTAGCCCTTTGTTAGCCACAGCCATGACTTATTTATTGGTGAACCACTCCCTGTGGGTAGCAAAATGCTGTCATGGGTAGGAGGCACCTGATGGATATTTATTGAATTTATCTCAATTTAACTGAAACATAAAGCTTTTTATGTTAAGGAAGCATGGTGTCCCCCACTGTCTGCAAACTATGAGCCTCAAAGTTCTAGTTTTTAGTTGGACTTTCTAGTTGGAAAGTAACCCTTAATGAAGAGATGCAGCTTTTGGGTCTCTCCTTCTGTTTCCCTGTCAGGAAGCTGATCCACATCACTGATCATGCACCCCAGAAATAAAAGCACTACCTCTATTCCACACAGAGTACAAACTATGACAAGCAAATAAACTTAACCTCCTATGTAAACCTAGCAATCAATAGACACTGACTCTAAGTCTGTGTTGAGATGGCTCCTCTAGCCAAGTTGGAGTCTATGCTTAATTAGTAATGTCTGCCATGGGCACAGAATGGGAGAGGTAAAGAACATGCAACAGGCATTTCCCTTCCCCTATACAGAACTAAATTTAGGACAGGAAACAGAAAATAATCACCACCAAAGACACAAAGAAGAGAGAGATCCCTACAAACAGGCACAGTGGAGGGTTGTGTAGCAACTACTCCTAACTGAAACATTTTATCCTGGAGGAAGCTACCTTAGATTCAGGAAGTAAGCAACTCACAAATCTCAGGAAGTTCCTGAAACATCTAAGACTCATAAGGCCTCCCCAAAGTTATGGAAGCAGTAAAGAATGGTAGGGAGAGGAGGTGCTCTGACATCTGGAGACTCTGCTTGAGGAGATTCTGTAGCCTGACCTATCCAGTTGTCTGCAATCATGCATGGAGTTGCAGGGTGCAGTTGCTGTGAGTCATCGCCATGCTGTGGTGGGCCTTTTGGTGACACAGTTTCTTTTGAGTCATACATAGCCCGTAAATAACTTTTCACCCAGACACGTGTAAGTAATCCCAATAAACTCATCATTTCACTAAGTGGGCCTCTAGAAGAATCCTTACTTTGGTCTGTCCTTGGCTTGCTATCTGGGGTGAGGAGGCATTGGTTCACACACACACCCCAGGAAAAGTCTCCCATAACATCAGGGAAACTATCCTGAGAAAGAAGGAAAGGTACCCAGACAAGTCAATGCTCAAATGAGCACTGAAGATGGAATCGTGGAAAAGCCATGAATGGGAGAAGGGGCAACACCAACACTGGCAGACACAGGAGCAGGTAAGCATGAGGAATGTTCTAGAAGCAAAGGGTGGTATAGTTTGGCTGGGAGGGAAGCTAAAGGGTTCTGGTGGGAGACTATGTCATCAGTGACAGGGACCCATAAAAAGCTTATGAGCCACAGAGTGACCTGCTCACAGTCTAAAGCACAAGGATTAAGTTCTACATTCATGCAACTCGGTTCACAATCCACCCTGCAAGTCCCGAGTAAAGTTTTCAAAGGGTCATCTAACATGACCTGCCTTTCACACTCAGACTCAAGTAAAACCACCAGATGATTCCTTCCCACCACTTAAACTGCTGGTGTCTGATGATGCATCAGAGAGATGACAGAAAAGCACTCTCATACTTTACCCGACTGCCTCTGCTTCCTTTCTCTCCAGACAACCCTGCGACTCCACGATCACCCTAAGACAAGAAAAATAAAATAGACAAGGCATCTTTGTCTTATTAGTCACTCCAGAAGCTTTCTTCATGTCATTTTACATTCTAGCCAAGAGTGGGAATGTGCATTAGCACCTTTGACAAGAGGACAGATCAGGGGCTCTGAGTAACTCTCATACCAAAAACAATCTCAGTTACCAGATTAGGTACATTAAGACAACAAATAAAAAGAAATTCTTAGGGTTCTCAATGAAGAGAAAAGTAGGTAACCTTTTAACAGAATCAAACAGAACTTCTTGAACTAGAAAAAACTAAGTGGATCTAAAATTCTACTGACATGTCAAATAGCAGAGTAAACGCGAGTGAAGTCAGAAATAGTAAATTAGAAACCAAAGCTTAAGAATGCAGATATCTGTGTTTTCTCCATGGTCTTAGGCAACCCCTGAGAAAAAGCTGTTCAACCCCTAAAGAGGAAAGAGATGCTATGCTTTGTGTCTTGCTTGTCTCCGTCTCTCGAAGTCTACGTGCTACATCTTGATCCCAGTGTGCTAGCGCTTGGAGATGCTGTGGACCTTTAAGAGGTGGGTCCTGGTGGGAGGTCCTCAGGCCACTAGATTGAGCCTTGGAAAGGAACCCTCGGACCCTGTCCTTTCTTCTTTTTCTCCTTCTTCCCAGTCATGAAGTGAGCAGATCTCTCCACCACATGGTCCCCACCATTGTCTTCTGGGACTCCCCCATCGAAGGCTTAAGAGAAATGGGTCTACCCAACCATGGACTTGAATCTTAAAATCATGAACGAAAGAAAATGAACTTTTTCTCTATATATGCAAATCACCTTGGGTATTTCATTATGTGACAGGAAGCTGGCGAATATAATACAAAAGCTAAAAACTTCACTAGAGTAATTTTCTACGGATTTTCTAAGATCTGTAGAAGGCATAAATAGATCCAAAAGCTTAACAAGTTCCAAGCAGAATAAATAAAATGAAACCTACACCTGGAGACGTCTTATTGAAACTGTCAAAACTAACAGCAATGGGGAAATTTTTTATGCAACCTGATATATATCTTTGAAATGCTGCTTGCTGAGAAATAATTATTTTGACAGCTTCTTAGCAGTAATAATGAAAAATCTAAGACAAAAGAAGACAGAAACTAAGAAGGCGTTTTCAAAGTGCTGAGAAGGGACAAACCTCAAAACAGAATTGTTTTCTCGGTGAGCTATTTTTTTTTTTTTTTCTGAAATAGAAAACATAAAATAAAGAGATTGCAGAGAAACAAAAGCCAAGGGAGTTTACAGTGATCCTGACTGTCCTTAACGGAAAGTCTGCCATTTGTTTCCTTTCGTTTTGTTTTTAAGATATCAACGATTAAAAGGAAGGTATCTACGATGCTAATAAATGTGGAGTAAAGCTAAGAGAAGGCCAGCTATATAAACAGTATGAACAACAAGGCTGGGGCTGGAGAGATGGCTCAGCAGTTTAGTCCTCTTCCACAGGGCCAGGTTTGGTTCCCAGGCCCCACGTGGTCCTTTAACTCCAGTTACCGGGAATGCAACGCCCACTTCCGGCCTCCGCAGGCACCTTCACACATGAGCATTCCTTCACATATACACACAGATATAAATCCTTTTCTTAATGTCTAATTGCTGGAACTTAACAAAATATAGGATGGACATGAACTTCAGGACCATAACAGGCGGCCTGGGAAGGGGCCAACTGAAGTTAAGGACCCTTGCCCTGGGTGGATGAGGACAAACAGCTCAGTTTAAACCCTGCCAAGCGTGCATGTTAAAAGGACCAATCAGGTCCTTCAGTCCCTTCTCCAACTCCTGGAGGCTGGACCATCAACCAAAGAATACACATGGAGGGACCCATGGTGCTGGCCACATATGTGGCAGAGGAGGGCCTTGTCGGCCATCAGTGGGAGGAGAGGCCCTTGGGCCTGAGGGTGTTTGATGCCCCAGGGAATGCTAGGGAGGGAAGACAGGAATGGGTGGGCAGGTGGGGGAGAGCACCCTCATAGAGGCGGGGGGAGGGGATGGGATAGGGGGGTTCCGAAGGGGAGACCTGGAAAGGGGAAAACATTTGAAATGTAAATAAAGTAAATATCTGGGAGGCAGAGGCAGGTGGATTTCTGAGTTCGAGGCCAGTCTGGTCTACAGAGTGAGTTCCAGGACAGCCAGGGCTACACAGAGAAACCCTGTCTCGAAAAAAAAAAAAAAGGATACTGGCAAACATGTACAAAGATGCATAAGAGATCAACTATTAAATAACTAGCATGAATTTTATATACTAACTTAATTTTTTTAAAAGAACCATTAGATCAATTTTTTTTTAGATTTATCTTATGTTTATGAGTACCCTGTCACTGTCTTCAGACACACCAGAAGAGGGCATCAGATCCTATTATAGATGGTTGTGAGCCACCATGTGGTTGCTGGGAATTGAACTCATGACCTCTGAAAGAGCAGTCAGTACTCTTAACCACTGACTGAACCACCTCTCCAGCCCCCTAACTTGAGTTTTTTTAATGAATACTGTGAACTCTGCAAAATAAAGGATTCTTTTCCACTCCAAGGCTCAGGGAACACTGTGAAAGTGGGGGCAGATAGACTATGAGAGGCAGAAGACAGTGAGGAGAGCGTGTAAAGCTGTCTTCTGGATCCAGCACAGCTGTTACACCATGAACTCGGTGGCAGTGGCTGCGTGCACAAGACTGGTCCTCAACATTCCATCACGCAGCGGAGAGACCACCCCCTCCCACGAGAAGCCACATGGGTAATGCTGTGAGGTGAGAATCCTAGTCCTTTACTGTAGCCACTGGCAAGCTGCTCTTGCTTAAATGAACCACCCCACCCATGCTAATGCAGCCAATCCTGACTAAAAGCAGTGGGTTACAAACAAAAGGACATGAAAATAGGCAGGGGGCTGGGGAAGAATCGGGGTTCAGTGTAATGGAGGAGATAAGAAAAGATAATGGGGGTGTATGATCAAGTACATTGTGTGTGTGTGTGTGTGTGTGTGTGTGTGTGTGTGTGTATTTGTATGTATAGCAAAAGTTGTTCTTCAGTCTGCTCTGCCAATGAAAAAATTAAAGTTTTCAATTTGTTAAATAATCACCCTTGTAAAATTTTATATAATTAATTTAAAATATTGATATGAGATGTTGCTCAGAAGGAAGAGGGAAACGTTTAATGAATTGAAGGTGGTTGGTGAAAAGATCAGGAGCCAGGCATGGTTAATCTCAGTACTCAGGAGGTGGACTCAGGCGGAGCTCTGAGTGCATGGCCGGCTTGGTCTACATAGCAAGTGCCAGCCCAGCCAGGACTACACAATGAGATCCTGTTTTGATAGATGGATGGATAGATGGATGGATGGATGGACAGACGGACAGACAGATTAGCAGGTAAAGGCATTTGTTGCCAATCCTGACTATCTGAATTCAATCCCCAGGATGCACAAAATGAAAGAAGAGATGAATTACTGCAACCTGACCTCTGGCATGTATGCAGTGGCACCCATACACACACACACACACACACACACACACACACACACACACACACACACATAATGCTACAGTAGTGAGCAGAAAATATAAAGCAAGAGAGTTCCATACCTGTTCTCCATCCAAGCCCCCAACACCTTCCTCACCAGGGTTGCCCTGTGGAAAGGAAGGGCAGAAGTTAGAAACAGGAAGCTCGGGATGGGGTGCTTCCGGTATGTTAATTTCCTTGCTAGTGTTTCTCTTTCAGCTGGCAGAAGAGTACAGAGTTGCTGAAACAATGTTAACACCACGTCCAATTATTAAAAAGTAACAATTTGGTCTTCCAAAACTCTTTCTTACTGCTTTTTCAGATCATTCCAGGCAGAAGGGGAGGGGGGGAAGATAGGATAAAAGCTGGAGAAGGATGAAAAGGAAGACATGTAAAAGGGGGGGGTTGGACACATGTGGTAAAAAGGGTAAGAAAGACTTGCAACTCGGCACTGAAGATGAGTAAGCCTTATTCCGAATGGATGTCACATTCTAAAAATGGCCCTTACAGCTGGAAATGGGCCACACCTGTAATCCCAGCACTCAGGAATCTGAAGCAAGAAGATCAAGAGATCAGCCAGTGAGACCCTATCTTAAAACATACACACACACACACACACACACACACACACACACACACACACACTATCTCCTAAAGAAAAACAATCAGAATTTTGTAAGCCAAATAAAAGCTGTTTCACACCCGTGAAAGAGTAGACTTATCCCTTTTGTCCGCCCAAGTAAATCAAGTTTAAAGGAATTCTTTTATAAACCCAAGTAAAATTCAATTAGCACACAATACTAAGCACATCAAGATCTTGCACTGGAATTGATGTGACATGTTTTGCCAGAGGCTACAGGAAGTGATCGAAGGTTTCCGAACCCCTGAGTAAGATCAGCCCGCAGTCCTTTTCGGTCATATCCTATTGTAAATGCTCCACCATGGTAACGGGGAGAATGAAGAGGGTGTGCGACGTGTATTTCTGGAGCAAATAAATGAACAAATAGACACTTTGATTCCGAATCAGGACTCAAGTTCTTCACTGGCTGTGAGGACGGCATTTCATCGCCCCTCCTCCACCTGCTCCATCCTGACCCACACTCTCCCCACCGCACCTTGGACTCAGGGCCAACTCTTTAGAGCATCAGGTGATAGATATGGTAGTTCAATTACTATACGGCTATCCAGGCTTAAAAATAATATATGTCACAATCTTTGAGCTTAAATATCTGTCTTCCAAACAGTCACCCATCAGCCATGCAGTCTCAGCAAGCTCTATTTCCTTGTCTTAGAATCAGGTATTTCACTCAAGCCATAGAACAGGGGATGGACTTGGGACTGTTTCCCAATGGAGCTGCCACCCAGGGCAAGAAAAGGGAAGGCAGTCCTACCTTCTCTCCTGAAAATCCTCTTGCTCCCTGAAATTATGAAAAAATAAAAATCATTAAGACCCAAAAGAATGAAGTTACCATAAAAAAAAAACATACAAAAACAAAAAACCTGCATGCCTGCACTTACTGCAGCAATATTCACAACAGCCAAGCTAGGAAGTCAACCTAGGTACCTATCAGTGGAGGAGCAGCTTTGGGTTTGTTTGTTTGTTTGTTAATATGATAAAGAAACACAATGGGATGTTATTTAACCATTTTAAAAGAAAAAAAAGAAACATTCTGTCGCCTGGAACTGTAAGGCACTGTTAAATGAAATAAGCAAGGCACAAAAAGACTAGTAATACATTTATAGAAATGTTTAAAAGTAAAAATAAAAAGTCAACCCAAATGTAGAATACTGATCACCAGAGGTTGGGGTGGTGATAGGGAAGAGCAGAACGCAGGGGCAGGGCTTGGCTCCACTGGGTCCTCTGTGTGCAGCTACTGAAAGAAAACTTTACTCATAGATGCACTCCATACATATTAACCAAACTAAGAGAAAAAGGACCAAGGGCTGGGGATACAGCTCAGTGGCAGAGTGCTCGCTTAGCTTATGTGAGATCATGTGAGGTGTTGTTCCAGATATGAGAGAGAGAGAGAGAGAGAGAGAGAGAGAGAGAGAGAGAGAGAGAGAGAGA
>CM052706.1:16345795-16375126 GCA_028551405.1 Uromys caudimaculatus | reverse complement strand
GTGTGTGTGTGTGTGTGTGTGTGTGTGTGTGTGTGTGTGTGTGTGTGTGTTTTGAGCTATACAGCCACCTGGCAGCAATATTCTTTCGTGTGTGTGTGTCTGTGCGTGTGTGTGTATGTGTGTGTGTTGAGCCGGGGTTGTTCTGTGTAGCCCTGGGTGTTCTGGAACTTGCTCTGTAGACCAGTTTGGCCTTCAACTCAGAGATCTGCCTGCCCTACCTCCCAAGTGCTGGGATTAAATGTATGTACTACCACGTCCTGCTGGCAGCGAACAATTTTGAGAAAGTGAAAATTAACCCACATGAATGAATTAAACCAAACAAATAACTTAAGTTACACAAAACGAGATACTTCTTTATTGACATATAAGCAAGGAATCAGTTCCCCTATCCACTGAGCTTCAGCCTCAACCCAACGATCTACTTTTAGGAATCAGTCAATCAAAAATTACTTTGTTGGGCTCAGTGGTTAGGAACACTTGTCCAGCTCTAGGGGATCCTATGCCTAGCCTCCACAGGTACCTAAACTCACATGTACACACACACACACACACACACACACACACACACAATTAAAATATTGTTTTAATTATTTTGCAACCACCACTAGAACAAATGATTCCACAAGACACATCAAAGGATGCTAAAACCATTGGATAAAGTTTTGTTGAAACACAGGATGATAACTGCGGTGGTTTGAATGAAACGTTCCACAGATTTGGGGCATTTGAATAGTTGGTCCCAGTTGGTGGCTGTATGGGGAAGACTGACAGAGGAAGAGTGCCACTGGGTGCAGGCTTTGAGGTTTCAAGAGACCCCTGCCTTTCCCAGTGTGTGCTCTCTGCCTATTTGTGGATATGCACGCTGAGCTCTCGCCTGTTCCTGCCACTGTGCCTTTGTTCTGCCATCATGGACGCTAACCCTCTGAAACCATAAGCCCAATTAAACCCTTTCTTTTATAAGCTGCCTTGATCCTGGTGTTTGGTCACAGTCATAGAAAACTAAGCAAGACAATAATACAATCTCAAAGTATCTCTTTTTTAAAAAGTAACAAAGGACAAAAGGAATAACCTTTTCAATGGAGAAACCTGCCAGGCAAACAATCAAACGGTAACAATTAACCTCAACCACCAGGATAAGGCAACATTATGTTCCTCCAGGTACTGTGCAGGAGAAACCTCACCACTCCTTTTACTTCATTCCTCCCAAGAATTTCATCGTGGGGAGATAATTGCATAAACCACAATTTAAGGGTAGTCTGAAAACTAATGGCCTGTGTTCCTCGAAGATACTGATATGCTAAAAGATTGAAAATGCTAAATAAACAGTCACTGTGTGTGAGTGTGTGTGTGTGTGAGTGTGTGAGTGCCTGTGTGCAGTGTATGCACACGTGCGTGTGTGTGTGTGTGTGTGTGTGTGTGAGAGAGAGAGAGAGAGAGAGAGAGAGAGAGAGAGAGAGAGAGAGAGAGAGACTATAGTAGTCAGAATTCAGCTTCAAAATACTTGGACAACTGTACAACGCAAATGTATACAATTAATTTAACATCTTTTCCCATTTTCTTCCTGTTTTTTATCCTCTGATAATGGTGCACTCTCCCTCTCTCCTCACGCTCACGGGGTTAGCATAAGCACTAGATCTGGAACTTTCTTACCACGTAGACTTGCAGTGTTATACATCTGGACTGTGAGATCCGGAAAACAAACGGTCAGGAGCTCTGAGGAGGTTCCCATGCACACATCACATCAGAACCCAACTGGTATGTTTGGCAGTAAGAACAAACCTAAAGTTCAGCCTACAACGATCACATAAACACTAACAGCCACTTCCTGTGCCCGTTCTCAAAGCTTGGCTTAGGCATAAATACAACTTTGTTGTAAAACATTTGAGGGAAGCTGTGTCAAACATTTCAATGACAATTAATGGCTCCTTCGACTCCAAAAATCAACAAGATGTAGAGTGTTCCACCAGCAAGCAGGAAGGAGAGGTCAGCACAGCTCTCTGTGGAGCACTAAGTACGCACTGATTCCCACCATGTGCCAACCACCCATGGTAGTCCAAAGACTACCACACAACTGGAGAAGAGCTTAAACGTTTGGAGTGGGATGGAACCGTGGCTGCAGGACCACTTGTAACGAGCCTAGGTCTTCTCCACACGCTGCCTTGGTCAGTCCTTGGGATGCCTGATTCAGACATTAGTTGGGCCACTTGCTGAACATGGCATCAGCATGATGGCCAACTAGAGGCATCTCTGGCTCACCTCCACACATAAAAATGACCAGAACAATAAACAAACACCTCCATTTTGATCAAAATGACTAAGGTGCCACGCTGGGGTACAGCCAAGGGAACGGCAGAAGTTCCAGAACACAGCAGCTCAGGGTGATCAGGGAGACGGAGGGAGCACCTCGATTCTACACCCTGTTTTCCTAGTCAAAACCAACTTAAACAAGGGCATACGTCTCCCTATGGGAAAAAGTAAGGAAGCCCACAGTGCCCAAGCACTGCCCAGGCATCTGTGGTCTTTGTCACTATGTCCTGCTGGCAGCGACCAATTTTGAGAAAGTGAAAATTAACCCATGTGAATGAATTAAACCAAACAAAATAACTGAAGTTACACAAAACGCGATACTTCTTTATTGACATATAAGCAAGGAATCAGTTCCCCTATCCACTGAGCTTCAGCCTCAACCCAACGATCTACTTTTAGGAATCAGTCAATCAAAAATTACTTTGTTGGGCTCAGTGGTTAGGAACACTTGTCCAGCTCTAGGGGATCCTATGCCTTTAGCCTCTACAGGTACCTGAACTCACATGTACACACACACACACACACACACACACACACACACATAATTAAAATATTGTTTTAATTATTTTGCAACCACCACTAGAACAAATGATTCCACAAGACACATCAAAGGATGCTAAAACCATTGGATAAAGTTTTGTTGAAACACAGGACGATAACTGTGGTGGTTTGAATGAAATGTCCCGCAAATCTTGAAGCTACTGCTGGAATGTATCCTGGCCCAGGGACCATTAATTACTACACCTCTGTCACCATGGTAATGCATCATCCCCCAAGCCAGTGTACCTATTATGGATCCGTGTCCCCTGGGGACAACAAGTTGCTGTCTCCTTCCCAGTCACTTGGTATTGGCCCCTGCTCTCGACTACTTAGAACCTAGGCCTGTAAGATGGACATGGCGGTACATACCTGTTACCCCAGCACTTGGAGATAAAGGGCAAAGAGTTCAAGGTCGGCCTGGGTTACATAACAAATTTGAGTCCAGACTGGCCTACCTGAGACCAGAAAGAGGTGGGGAGGAAGAAGGGAAAATGGGAAAGAACCTGGATATAAAAGAGCAGTCATATCTTCCCACTGCCAGACCACCATAGTGCACCGATGATGGTGGTGATGGTGATCGTGACGGTGACGGTGACGATGGTGATGGTGATGATGGTGATGATGGTGATGGTGGTGATGATGGTGATGATGCAGTAAGAACTGCACCGAGCTAGCTGAAGTCTGTCATTTGCATGTCAGGCTTGCTGCATTCCCATCTCACGTATCCCCGCACACCTCTGGAATGCTCCACACCTCGGGTTTGACAGCCATCTAATTGAAGTGTGTTTCTTTGCCAGCAACATGTAGCTGGGTCAGTGTGAGGACACTGGACCCGTGGAAGGGGGACAGATTTGTTTTTAAAAAGCTGTGATATTAGAGATGTCCATCACCTTTGAGTGACAATCCACAAAATAAAATCCCCCAAACTGAGTCCTTTCTCACTGGTGAAACAAAACAGTATTTTTTACTCAAAGAAAATCGCTTTCTTTCTATCAAAGGACTGACCACATCTTCCACTCGGTAAACCCAGGAAACAGCAGTGTTTTGATGGACGTGAGATTTCAGAGTCTAACAGACTCTCTATGGCAGGAGAGGCAGGGAGAGAGCCTCCCTACATCGATTCAGGTGTCAGGTGTGACACCATGCAGGCGACACCACGGTCACCTGAGAGAGATAAGCTCCTCAGCTCTAGCTGTCTGTGTCTTTTGCAATGACTTTCATTTTTATCTCAAGAATCTCAGCTTAAAGGAACTCAGTGACACTGAACTACTTTTGATATCATTTTTGATATCTTAAATAACTTTCTAACCACGGAATTGGAAAAACATGCAATAGCACAAACCTATCTGCTGCTGAAAAGAATAAGGTATTTCATTTTCTATCACAAGATTTGCTGGGGAGATACGGACTCCAGGGAGGCGGTAACCACAAGATAACACACTTGCCAAGTTTGAGTTCGCGCTCTGCGGATTCATAAGGCGTTGTTATTCCCTTGCCTCTCCCTAGATAGAACCTTCCGGACTCCTTAGCACACTCGTGAGCATGCACACACCTGGCAGGCTCCTTCCTAAGCATGTTCCAGAACCCAGCTCACAGGCTACTTCCTCACCCAAGCCTGGAGAGTCACTCCCCGTTACACTTTGACTCTGAACCTTGTACGTGTATTTCAATGAATAACTAGAATTTGTCAGGTTTTCTTCGTTGTTTATAACACCAAATATTCACAATGGTTCTCTGAAGAGAGCTATCTAGTAGTGGTCTAGCCATCACCATTCCTATTGCAAACACCCTGGCGTAAGGCACCCTCATCTCCCGGGCCTGACGACTGCAACATCCTTCACGGGTCCTGTTCTGCCCTTTCCCCTGAATCTGTTACGAACACTTTTGAGGGAGTGCTGTGAAATGAAGCCACTTCTACTCAAAACCTTCCCGAGGCTCCCTGGTCTACTGAGGAAAAGATGGATACGTGATCTGACCCTGCGGGCAAGTGCACATGTATGCACGTGGGGGCCAGAGATCAAAAGCCAGTGTCTCTCACTAGAACCTAGGGCTTGCCAATTAAGCTAAACTGAGCCAGCAGGGCCCTGGAGCCCACCTGTCTCTGCTCCCCAGCACTGAGATTACAAGCATGCACTGCCATGCCCAATTTTTATTCCGGATCTGGGGACTGAACTCAGGTCCTCACTCTTACCCAGCAACTGTTCCACCTACTAAGCCTTCATCCAGCCCCTCATCTTCACTGTTTATACTCATCACTTTCACCTGCTGTTCTTCAAATCAGTCAGACACTCCCTGAAGGGGTTCTGGGCTCTGCACTTCCTGTTCCCTCTGCTTGGAATGTTTTCAATATGGCTCCATGGACAAGCCCCTCCTGCTCAAATGTGTCTGTGCTCAAATGTCACTTTCAAACCACTCTGTGTATAATTGCTACCCTCCCTCCTTCCCTGCCATGCTTTCCCTTTGTAATGACCTCATCACTGCCTAATGTACTCTGTGGTGCTCACTGTGGTCCTTTGTCATGGCCTCCATTACCCTCTAATGTCCTCTGTGGTGCTCACTGTGGTCCTTAACGGATTTTACACCCCCATCTCTCTCCAGAGCACAGTGGAATCCCTTCCTTCCTGTGCTGGACTTCCAAATGTAGCTGCCTACATGCATTGGCTCACCAGGAAAGGTTCCCTTTTGTTAAAATAGAATATTCTACAACAACAATTTAAAGATATTTTAGGGAAGTTTGGTGTGCCCTGCCCATCATTTTGGTAAACATAAAATATGAAGCTTGGGCTGGAGAGATGGCTCAGTAGTTAAGAGCACTGACTGCTCTTCCAGAGGTCCTGAGTTCAATTCCCAGCAACCACATGGTGGCTTACAACCATCTGTAGTGGGATCTGATGCCCTCTTCTGGTGTGTCTGAAGACAGCGACAGTACACTCACATACATGAAATAAATAAATAAATATTTTTTTAAAAAAAGGAAAAGAAAAGAGACACCTGAAGTGAGCTACAGATAAATGGAAGCACGTTCCCTGACTTCCTATACCCTGGGTCCCCTGGACCAGAAGCACATTTTGGAGCAGCTTTGGGAACCGGAATGACACTTCAAGATGGAACCACACCCCGACCTCCAGGCTCGAAAGATCATGGCCACCACACTCAAACTGAAGGAGGAACAAGTTGAGGTCAGATTGCCATGTCCAGCCTTATGTGGCTCTAGGCTTGGTTCATCCAGCGATCCTCGGAGCAGGAGATGCGCCCTCCCTTAGCCAGGCTGCAGCGGTCTGCCCGGGGTGATGCCTCTTCTGCGACCCACAAAGCCCTCTGCTGCCAGCCACCAAGCTGGAAGGACGGGCTCCTTCCCCTCAATCCCCCTGCGTCCTCATCCAGCTGCAGGCACAGATGATGCTCCTCCTTCCCCGTGGGGCCACGCCCACAGGCAGCACAAAAACTGCTTCCTCCAAAACCCCTCCCTGTAACACTCCTGGCTGCGCAAAACTCACCAAATGGTGGAGCCATTCCAGAAACCTCAGGGCCAAGGTTTGAATACCTGGGTGCCAGGACAGAGGGCATTGGACAGAAATGGTTGGCAGATGCTGAGTCTCCAGCTAGGTCCTCCACCAGAACCTGCAGGGCCACACCCCACAGGTGTGGCTCCAATTCTTTTAACAGCCTCTCCTCAAAGGTGGCCTATTCTTCAGGCTAGCTATCAACTCAATATGTACCACACTGACTTCCTGACTCCTTCCCCTACGGCATGACTACAGACTAACATATACCGCCAGGACAACCATTCCCCAAGAGATTAACCGGTTAACACTGCTAGCTTTTTTTTTCCTCTGTGGCCTTGATCATTCAGTTAGTGCCACTGAGTATTTTAGTGTGTGTGTGTGTGTGTGTGTGTCTGTGTGTGTGTGTGTGTGTGTGTGTGTGTGTGTGTGTGTGTGTGTGTGTGTGTGTGTGTGTGTGTGTGTGTGTGTGTGTGTGTGTGTGTGTGTGCGCGTGTGTGTGTGTGTGTGTGTGTGTGTGTGTGTATTTTTGGTCTATTGGTACTTCTGAGGCACCTGCTTGGGCTTTAGATCTGGGAGCAGCTCATTGAGAAAGTGAAATTGTTGATCAATAAAATTGTTTGTTTAAAAAGAAAGAAAGGAAATATGAAGCCTATTGCATCCTCTTTAATACTTTGGCTACAATTTTAAATTTTAAAGAATTATGAATATAATCACACAATTGGTGATGGTGCACGACTTTAATCCTAGTACTCAGGAGGCAGAAGCAAGCAGATCTCTGTGATTTTTTGAAAAAGCCTGGTCTACAGAGCGAATTCCAGGATAGCCAGGGCTACACACACACACACACACACACACACACACACACACACACACTCCCTGTCTCAAAAGTGTGTGTGTGTGTGTGTGTGTGTGTGTGTGTGTTTAACCACAGCATTCATGAGGATAGAGGCAGGTGAATCTATGTGAGTTCAAGGCCAGCCTGGTCTATATATCAAGTTTCAGGACACAGAGAGACTCCATTTTAAGGGATCTTAGTTTAAGAGCCCAGCAAACACTGCAGAGGAGTCAGTCTGCCATTGCAACCCATGACCAAGGAGGGTCAGGGATATGGTCAGGATGAGGCGCCACAAGACTCAGTAAGGTAATGAACTAACTCTTCCACACACAGAAGGCACAAGGTGAACCAGGGATGTTAGGGCAAGACAGAATAGTCAAGGCCAAGGCGGCCACAGACACTAGTCATGGCTTCATTTCCTCCTTGCAGTAAGACGCTGCATTTGCTGCTGCTGCTGCAGGATACAGACAGGACTCCACTCCTCTTGACCAATGACAAAATAAACATCTCAAAAGTTCTTTCCTGGAAGCCCATTTCTGAGTTTGGAAACTACCCGACAGTACTCTGTGAGAGCAGACTTTGCAAAGGTCACTGGGTTTCAGGGTTCAGAGGCCAAGACAAACAAACAAAACATGGCCAGTCTGCATTTTGTAACCCCTGGTTTCTTAGCATCTGAAAATAAATACAAAGAGAAAGGAAGCAAAGAAGGAAGGAAGGAAGGAAGGAAGGAAGGAAGGAAGGAAGGAAGGAAGGAAGGAAGGGAGGGAGGGAGGGAGGGAGGGAGGGAGGGAGGGAGGGAGGGAGGTAGGGAGGAAGGAAGGAAGGAAGAAAGGAAAGAAGGAAGGAAGGAAGGAGAAAGGGAGGAGAGAGAAAGAGAAGGGGCAATATCTTGTTCTCCTGTGAATACAGTAGAACAACTCTGCCAGGATTTGATGCTTTCGTTGCACTAAGTCAGTCCTAACAGTGTCCACCATCTCTGTGTTTATTCAGTGAACACAAACTGAATGACCCAGCATGATAGCACTGGTCACCAACCCTGGTGACCCAAGTCCAATCCTTAGACCCCACAGGGTTGAAGGAAAGGCTTCCTTCAACTCCCAGAAGTTGTCCTCTGACCTCCACACACGCACATGACACAAATGATACAAGAATAAATGTTAAGAAATATGTCAAAGGATTACCCAAAATCATCCAAAAAGCTACACATAAAATCAAATTCTTATCAACTTTAAATCTCCTTAGAGTACTTAATAAAAAAATAATCATTTTCTTCAACTCTAGCAAATGCTAACATGTCTAGAACTAAGTGATTAGAATGAAGATCTCTACCATTTAATTTTAAATTTGTTAAAATAAGAAGATGATGATGAGCCACACCTTGTGGCACAAGCCTGTAACCCTAACTATTTAGGATTGCTGAAGCAGGAGGATTACAAGTTCAAGACCAACCTGAGCAACTTATTGAGAACCTGCCTCACAATAAAAGCTCTATAGGGGCCAGCTAGTATGAATGTAGCTCACTTGGTACAATTCTGTCTCCAGAAGGACAAGAAAATTAAAAATAATAATAAACTACAGAATCTAAATTATGAATAGTCTCTGTAAGTTAAATTTTACTGTGCTTTGAAATTTTTATTAAAAAAAATAAAATTGCTTAACTTACTTATTCAAATTATGCATGGTAGCTAAATAGAAAGTTAAATGGTAGTCAAAATATATAACTCCTTAAAAGAGGGTGGGGAGAGAGCAATCAAAACCTATTATGTACATGTAGAAAACTGTCGCGTGTGACTGGAGAGATATCTCAGTGGTTAAAAGCATTGGCTGTTCTTCCCGAGGACGTGTGTTCAGTTCCCCACACCTGCATGGTAACTCGCAACCATCGTCTGACCTCCTCGGGCACCAGGCACATAAACATGGTGCACAGACACACATGCAGCAAACACACATACACATAAAATAAAAATAAACCTTTTGTTTTTTAAGATGTAGATTTTAAGAGAATGGCCGGAGAGATGGCTCTGCAGTTAAGAAAATTAGCTGCTTTTCCAGAGGACCTAGGTTCAGTACCCAGCACCCACAAGGCAGTGCATACTGTCTAAAACTTCAGTTGCAGTGGATTTGATGGCCTCTTCTGTCCTCAGCAACCACCAGGCATGCAAGTGATACACAGAGAGCAAAACCCTTATACTCATAAAATAAAAATAGATTTTAAAAAAAGGAAACTGTCTCATAATAAAACTTAGACACACACACACACACACACACACACACACACACACACACACACACACGAATCCTGGTAAGCTAACCATGAGAAATCACTCCAGTATCTAACTCAGGGCTGCCACCATTTCTCCCAGCATGCTCTGAGAAGGACAGTGGTCTTTCACCTGAGTTGTATATCTTGACTGCACCAGTTAAAATCATTGTCAGTGCTTTCTTCTCCCCTTGGTTTTATCATCTAACACCAATCTGCAATTTTTAACTCTCCAAAAGCTTGAATAATCCACAGACTGCACATCAGACCCCTTTCCACACAGGAGGTGAATTCTGGGCGAGCCCCATACTACTTTGTATCTTCTTGTTCAATAAAAGTTCAAAGACTTGCAGGTTCCTTCTTACCACAATTTTGCACTTGAGTTACTTTCTCTCTTTCTCCAAGAAGTATTATTTCAGATGCTTCTTCTGTGTTCTTATTCCTGCCTCTACCTTTCTTTGCCTCTTTGCTATCTGAAGTTACTCTTGTCTGTCCCCACATGCCTCTTTCTCTTTGCCTACGAATGAAAGCAATACTCTTATAGGCCAAGCGTAGGTGGCATGGTACCTGGCCTGCAAGCCCAGGGTTTTGAGGTTAAAGGAGGATCAGAAGGTGTTCAAACTGGACTCTGTTACATAGCAAGTTCGAGGCCATCCTGGGCTACAGTGAGACTTTATCTCAAAAGAAAAAAATCATACAAACAATACAAAGAAAGCCAACAAGAGGAGAGAGGGAAGAAAGAACATGTGTAAAAACAAATGAAAGCAATTGTATCCACGTCAATATGTAACCAGATTGTGATGTCTGGTGAGACCTAGATTCAGGACAGCATCTGATTAAAACTTCAGTATAGCCACTTTCAATAACTGTTCAGTACGACAATGGGGCAGTTCCATTCAGTGTGTCAGGTAAAACATGGTATTGTAACAAAACCTGAAGATAAAGCTATTGCAGTCATATTTAAAAACAAGACATCTGTAGATCTCACAAACTACTGATTTAGAGTTTGGTTTTGTGCAATTCATAATAAAAGGTATTTTGGAGGGGAATAAAACAAAACAAAGTGTACATCACTAAACCTCCCCTAGGAAAAGGAGCTGGTTCTTACCCGACACTCCCTGGAGGCTGGCTTCTTCAATCTCTCCTTGTCCTCATCACTTCAGAGTCCGTGTGAGCCTAGGAATCCCCTAGCACACAGGATGCCTGAAGGAGCAATGACACGCCAGCTTTCCCAGTGTTTAATGCTCTCCAGGGAGGGGCGGAGCCTGGCCATTTATGCTGTGATGCAGGGCCTGCACTTGTGCATGCTTTATTGCCATTCACCAAAAATGGTCATTGGCCCTGGAAACACCGGCCTTGAAAATTAATACACAAAATACCAGGGAGAACAGTCTCCAAAAAATGATAATAGGGAAAATAACACAAACGAAACCAACTTTTTTTTTTATTCTAATTAAACTCTGAAGGGAAAAAAAAAATTCATCACAAGTCTTCCTAATTTAATATTTTTACTTTCCAGGAAGTCTCTAAACATTTTAAGTTTCTTGAAAGCACTTATTTTTGAGTCATCCATATACACACATACCCTATAGCAAAGAATTCTACCCATACTTGATCTCTACATGGTGATAAAATGGACGGATAAAGAAAAGGAATAACAGGTTGAACAAGGACAAACGGTGCCTGCATTTCTAACACTGGCCTAGGGAATGTCAGCATTCATCTTGGACACTCTAAAAAGAAAACACACGGCAATCAGATTAAGGGGCATACGAGTCAAAAGAAATAGATTAGTATGTACATGTACGTGTGCATGAGTTAGACTAGATTGTTCTAGTTCGATTTTTGCTGCTGTGATAAACACTATGACTAAAAGCAACCTGGGGAGGAAAGGGTTAATTTCATCTTAGAGTATATACTCTGCCATGAAGGGAAGTCAGGGCAGGAACTGAGAAACCTGGAAGCAAGAACTGAATCAGAGTCCATGGCAGAATACTATCTACACGCCTGCTCGGTTTGCTGTTTTATACAACCCAGAGCCACCTGCCTAGGGATGCCACCCCCCACTGTGGGCCAGGCCCTCCCATAGCAATCGTCAATCTGATGAAGGCATTTTCTTGAATGAGGTTTCCTCTTCCCAGATGATGGTGCGTTGACAAAAAAAAAAAAAAAAAAGTAAAGATTTAAACTGCTTTAATAGAAGACCTAACAATTAGCTTAAAAGAGAAAGATTTTGTTTCTCTCTCACATAGGTAGTGTAGTAGCTATTCCTGATTGTCAACTTGACCATATCTGGAGTGAACTACAATCCAGAGTTAGAAGGCTCACCTGTGATCTAGATCTTGAGTCTGGAAGACACAAGTTTCAGGTGTGGTGGTACGTGAGCCTCTAATCTGGGCCACAGCTGCTGCTGGAGACCTACATAAGGACATTGGAAGAAGGAAGATTCACTCTTCTTCACCTGCGAGCCTTGTGGGACTGAGCAACTGCTAGATCCTCAGATTTTCATTCACAGCTGCTGCTGACCATTGTTGGAGAGTTGGACTACAGACTGTAAGTCATCAACAAATTCCCTTACTATATGGAGACTACATATAAGTTCTGTGACTCTAGATAACCCTGACTAATACAGGTAGTATCTTAGTTTGGGTTTTATTGCTATGAAAAGACACCATGACCAAGGTAACTTTTATTTTATTTTTTTTAAAGATTTATTTATTTATTTCATGTGAGTACACTGTCGTTGTCTTCAGATACACCAGAAGAGGGCATCAGATCCCATTACAGATGGTTGTGAGCCACCATGTGGTTGCTGGGAATTGAACTCAGGACCTCTGGAAGAGCAGTCAGTGCTCTTAACCGCTGAGCCATCTCTCCAGCCCCCAAGGTAACTTTTATAAAGGACAACATTTAATTGGGGCTGGCTTACAGTTTCAGAGGTTCAGTCCATTATCATCATGGCAGGAAGCATGGCAGCATCCAAGCAGACATGGTGCTGGAGGGAAGCTGAGAGTTCTGCATCTTGATCCGAAGGCAGCCAGGAAGAGACTCACTTCTGCAGGCAGTCGGGAAGACACTACCATTCCACACTGGACAGAGCCTGAGCATAGGAAGAGACCTCAACACCCACCCCAGCAGTGAAACACCTCCTCCAATAAGGCCACGCTTCCTAACAGTGTCATTTCCCATGGGTCAAGCATATTCAAATCACCACAGGTAAGTATTACAGTCGGCATATGGCTAGCATAGCCCAGTCGTTCAGGACTGAGGCTAATGCAGACTGCTGTGCTCAACACCTGGTACCTAAGATTCTTACAGGCATCATCCGGACAGTCAGTGAGAAGGAGGGAAAGGCTAAGCCCAGGGACTTCCCCTAGACAAGAAAAGCAGGAGTCCCATGGTTTCCACTCATGTTCTATTAGTCAAAGAATGGACACTCACCATATCCAGCTATAGAGGAAGATGTGAGATTTTCTCTCCAGCAAGACAGCCATGTTCTCAGCTCAATTCTATTATCATGTGAGAGCGGCAGGAGGTTAGACAAGGGGCGAGGGAACTGGATGTCGTCGCCATTACAGTTTGGACATGTCATTATTACCATTATCTTAGGACCTGAGGGCACATGCTTAGCATGAAGCACCATTTAGTTTCTGGCATGACTATTTGAGAAAATGGGGTCAAATGACGTTTCCTGAAATAAACTGTCGCTAGAAAGACAGCCTGTCATTAAGAGAGTTGAATTCTCATTTCTCAATGTTTTATTTTTCAGACTTGATAAATTTAACAGAAAACCTAAAGAGCCTCCTATACAGAGAATTAGCCCCCAAATGATGGATCGGTTTATCCTTCATCAGCTATTCCTTAATCACCCGTGACATGGGGCTAAGAGGAGCAGCATGCTGTTCTGACTGGGAATAGAGTTACTTAGCATGTAGGTGAGAAGCAGCCATTGCTCATTAAGTGTTCTGAATTCCTGAGAGAAATAAGTTATAGTGCTTAAAATCCTGCCAGCACAGTTATGCTCAAATACTTAAGGCCAAATACCTAATGTCTGTGCTACCTGCAGCCTCGCGCAGCCCTCAGCCTTGGTCCACGAAGCTGCTTCTCAGCAAATGTGATAAATCGGGAGACTTGGAGCTGGTCAAGGTGCTGAGAGTGACTGTTTGAGCGTCCATCTGTATCACCTGTCCAGGGCTCAGGGAGCATCCTGGAAGGCAGAAATAACATAAGAACCAGGCGATGTGGAAGAGAGCCAGGAAGGTTCTCTTATGAGTATGACGTGGCCATTGCATTCAAGACTGGGCCTGTCAACATTCAATCTTGGATCTGGGAATGCTCATGGTGCCTCGTCCTCCTTGTCCCCAGAGTTATCAAGCTCAGTCCTTCTGGGAACCCTCTGAAAAATTATATAGAATGACCCTCAGAGGCCACACATCGAGGAGCAGTCGCTACCGCTCACTGATTACTTCCACAAGGCTAAAGCCTGACATTTCCAAGCTACGCTATGAGTAGGCTTAGTAAACTCCTTGTACATCGGAGAAAGTCCTGGCGCGGCGTTATGGAAGCTCGAAGCAGGAGGCTGTGCGCATGTGTACACGCCTGCATCCTGTGACTTGTTCTGGCTGCCAATTCTGGAGGCCAGTGAATTCAGGGACCCTCTGAGATCAGGATCTGGATCGTGGATTGTCAGCCTCGGCACACTTGCTGTTTTCAAAACGAGTATTATCTCAGAGCCTCCCCCTTCCATTCACGCGTCTAGTCGGACCAGGCCTGAGACCAGCTTCCCAGGTTAGAGTCCACAGCCTTCATCTTTTGCTGCTGAAAAACAAAGTTATGCCAATACCCGTCATTGGCCTCTTGGGGGCGTAATGTGCTTGTTCCCTGCTTCGGGTTTCCCTCAGAAACCGCTTATAAGCTGTTCACGGAGAAAAATTATCTCATTTACTATGGCTGGATCACAGTAGGCTCTCAATAAATATTCCCAGAACAAATAGGTGGACAGATATTCTCCTCAGGAACATACTTAAACTCCAAAAGTCCTTCTCCATATTCTTGTAGCTGTCGGGTCATTTCCACTCCAAGTCGCTTCCTGGTGTCATGCTATGGAAGCCAGGCTGCTGTTCCCAGGAGCCCCTGGTGCTCCACATACCCGATTTCTACTGAAAAGGTTGTCCTCTGTGAAGCTTTAAAAGAAAAAAAACAAACTTTTTTTTTTTTTTAATTAACAAAAGGACATGAAAAAACTTGTTTTCAAAAATGCATGGTGTCAGAAACTCAACCGTTAAAAATCCCAGTGAGAATGAAACACCTCCTTCCGGGCCAGAGAATCGAAGTCATTTTAACACAGCCTGGATTTCCACCCCAGGTGCACAGCGCCAGATAAGGATTGGCACCCAGCTTCCTACACGTGTCTTCGCCTTGTTGTTTCCAAGGAAACAAAGATCCGAAGTTCTCCTTTCAGCCTAAGCCTGATGTCAATCTCTGTATACACATCCCAGCTTGCCTGGAGCTAGCACTTACTGCTTTGCTGCAATTTCATCCAAACGTCCCCAGTGCCACGACAAGCCGTGTCTCCCTCTAACTAGCCAGGGGCCCCAAGGCCTCTCTGCTCTCTGGTGGGGGATCCCTCTGGCTCCTCAAATTAATCTAATTTTGTTGGACATCAGCATGGTCTTTATCTAATGAACCTTTCCTTATTTTATTGCTATTTTATTTTGTTCTTTGGTTTTGAGATAGGTTTACATGGTATGGACTGCCATGCTTGGCTTGACTGTCTCGACTCTAGCCAATCTATGTACAACACAGAATACTGGATCTAGCCTGCTAGTCATTGCCTTGAAAATTACATAGAGACAGACAGACAGACAGACAGACAGACAGACACATACACACACACACACACACACACACACACACACCCTGGGCAGGTAAATGTCAATCAGAAGCCAAGTCAGGATGTTTTTTAAAAGACATAAGGCAATAATAGGCTTTAATTTCATTTTCATGGAGCTTCCAAGTTTGTTGTTATTTGTTTTCCTTTGCTTTGCTGAGGGGGGGAGGGAGGAAGAGGGGACAGACAGACAGACAGACAGACAGAGTGCACAAGGTCAGAGGCATCAGATCCCTATGGAGAGGGAGTTACAGGCAGCTGAGCTGCCGAGCACGGGCGGGCGCTGGGAACCATCCTCAGGTCCCTGTGCAGACACAGCCATTGTTACCTGCAGAGTCGTCCCCTCTCCAGCCCAGGCTTTCTTTTGTTTGAGAAAAAGTCTCACTCTGAAGTGCAGGCTTGCCTGGAACTCACAGCAGTCTCTTTGCTTCAGTCTCCCAAGTGATGGGCTTACAAACCTGAGCCCCTAGGCACAACCTGATGAACTTGTGAAGAGGCACTCATGAGACAAGGGCAGGTAGATCTCTGAGTTCGAGACCAGCCTGATCTACATTACAAGTTTCAGCCAGACAGAGCAACACAGTGGCAACCACTCTACCAATGGAAAATCCACCCTCATCTTCATGGGGAACTGCCAATCACAGAAACCAGTCCATAACTGACCCGAGAATCAGCATGGAACCATGGCTAATAACAATCTTGCCTTAGTCACTACCACTGCTACCACCACCACCACATACACACAGGTACACTCACACACACACACACACACACATACATATTCACACATATGCACATATACACACTCACATACTCACACATACACAAGCACACTCACACACATACACACACAGGTACACTCACACACACACACTACATATTCACACATATACACATACACACATTCATATACTCACACATACACACACAGGCACACTCACACATGTGTACACACTCGAACACACACACACACACCACACACACACACACACACACAGCTCTTGTTATGAAGTTTTAGAGATGCATGCTG
The DNA here is from genome assembly GCA_028551405.1 of Uromys caudimaculatus. NCBI lineage: Eukaryota > Metazoa > Chordata > Mammalia > Rodentia > Muridae > Uromys > Uromys caudimaculatus. The sequence goes on along the minus strand of CM052706.1, from coordinate 16,358,758 downwards.
ATGTTTCCTGTTACCATGGTTTCAGTTTGGTCTCTGACTCTAAAGCACAGAGGGAAAAGAGGAGCTGAAACCCTGGATTCTGCCCTTCCTGTGTTCTTGATCCCATTCCATTTTATGTTGTTCTGTTTGGTCTTTGTTAGGGAGGGGTATTGGTTATGAGAGTGAACATATGACCTTATCTGCTTAACCTGGCTCAATGTGAATTCTGGTCATTCACAATCAACGATCACCATCTGATTTCTGCATGGTAACAATTAAACTGTTTCTACAGGGCTTCAAATTACAATTCCCAGCTTGCCATCCAGGCCATCCCTGGAAATGCACAGCTATGGTGCGTCTTGTTAAGCCACAAACCTCATCAAACAACATGGCTTCATCTCGTCCTTTACTGCCAAGAATCCTAAAGGCAGACAAAGCACCTAGGGGACAAGTACATTTACAGCCACAGAATTTAGCCCTGGAACTGATGGATAGATTATGTAGTCAAAACCTTTTACAGGAAAAAGAAACAAACTAGTGGTTTGATTTGCCTGAGTCTTTTTGTTTGTTTGCTTGTTTGTTTTGTTTTTTTGGTTTTTCGAGACAGGGTTTCTCTGTATAGCTCTGGCTGTCCTGGAACTCACTCTGTAGACCAGGCTGGCCTCGAACTCAGAAATCCACCTGCCTCTGCCTCCCAAGTGCTGGGATTAAAGGCGTGTTGCCTGAGTCTTATCACGTGAGCCCTTCACGGAGGAGTTCTTGAGTAACTGAGGTCCGCTTGACTGCTTCCCATTCAGTCCTTCCTTTAATCTGCCTTCCCTGAGAATACCTCCATTGTCCTTCACTGACTGGGAGCGGGGGGGGGGGGGGGGAACTGTCAGAAAGGAAGGATGACCTCCAGAAAGGAGGGAGGAAATGAAATAATGGGGCGTTACTAAGGCAGTGATGCTACTGAAGTCGTTTCAGAGCCTGGGCTTCACACCAGCAAGGGCCACCCACTTCAGAAAAGGTAGAGTATACATTAAGGCTACAAGGAATTCCTAAGATTTACTTAGAGTCCCCATACTCTGAAATATAAAGATCTATGTTTAAAAGGAATTAGACAATGCTGGTCACAGATATATAGGTTCAGTCAGAGCTGTGGTGGTACACACCTTAAGCCCAGCATTCCAGAGGCAGAGCCAGAGCCAGAGCTCTATGAGTTCCAGCTTGGTCTACATCGTGAAACCCTAGCTCAAAGAACAAATAGGAGCAAGACCTTACCTCAAAATAAAAATTTTAAAAAGGCTAGTCTATAACTCAGTGATAGACTAATTGTATATCATGTGGGGAGCCCCACCCCAGCAAAGGAGAAAAAGTGACAAAAATTACTCCTCAGGGCTGGTGATGTGGTAGAGTATTTGGTGAACATGCACAAAGCTCTGGCTTCAGTCCCCAGCACCACCCACAACTGAGCATAACAGCACATGCCTGCAATCCTGCTTCCAGGAGGCTTTTGGAGACAAGAGGATCAGAAGTACAAGACCATCCCTAGATACGTAGCAAGCGTAAAGGTAGTTTAACAATCATGATCGCCTGTAACAAAGAGACCCGAGAATATTAGTCAACAGTCTCTCTAAAGTTAACATTAAGTAAATTTTTACTATCAAAAAACTATTCTTAGAGCTGGAGAGATGGCTCAGTGGTTAAGAGCACTGGCTGCTTTCCCAGAAGTCCAGGGTTCAATTCCTGGCACCAACATGGCAGCTCACAAACATCTGTAACTCCAGTTCCAGAGGACCTGATAACCTCACACAGACATACATGCAGGCAAAACAATGCGCATAAAATAAGAATAAATAAATCATTCTTTTAGAACAATCCATGATGTTATTCTTTTTTTTCCCATGCCATGTGTATAATGTCTTTAAAAGTCTTTAAAACAGGGGGCTGAAGAGATGGTTCAGCGGTTAAGAGTATTGACTGCTCTTCCAGAGAGAGTTCAAATCCCAGCAGCCACATGGTAGCTCACAACCATCTGTAATGAGATGCAATGCCCTCTTCTGGTGTGTCTGAAGGGAGTGACAGTGTGCCCATATACATAAAATAAATAAATCTTTAAAAAAAAAAAAAAAGTCTTTAAAACAGTTACCCAGAGATAATACATGCGGATCTTAGTTCTCATCTATGCCATAGGACAGCGCTTCTCAACCTATGGGTCAAGACCCCCTGGGGAGTCAAATGGCCCTGTCACAGGGGCCACCTAAGACCATCAGAAAACACAGATATTTGCATTATGATTTATAACAGTAGCAAAATTACAGTTATAAAGTAGCAACAAAATAATCTTATGGTTGGGGTCACCACAGCATAAGGAACTGTATTAAAGGGTCACGCATTAGGACGGGTGAGAGCCACGGCTCTAGGAAAAGCAAATTGCTCTAATCTGAGGGGTCAAGTAACATCTCATCCCAAGTCCACATGCAAGCATGGTCTCAAGCAGTATTTCAGCTCCCTCCGTCTCCAACTAATCCCGGGAATTTGCAAATTAACTTAGTGGCCACTGGCAATGAACTTTCTTTCATGAAACCAGTGAGGTTGTGGATTTGTGGATTTGATACCACTAGAGCTGTCCCCATCTTTATACTAACAGAAAGTAAGAAGTTGCCCAGGGTACACACAGGCAATTAATAGTCATTGTGCTTCAAGATGACTGCCTGAGGCTCACCCAAGATCCCTTGGGTATGCCTGAGATGTCCAAGTCTCTGATAGCTTCTTCTCATTTGCATGGCTTCCCGACTCTACAAAGTGATCAGAGCTATAATGCTGTCAGTCACCCTCTGTTCCTGAAAGATCAAAAAAAGGATTCCTAGCCAGGCAGTGGTGGCACACACCTTTAATCCCAGCACTTGGGAGGCAGAGGCAGGCGGATTTCTGAGTTCAAGGCCAGCCTGGTCTACAGAGTGAGTTCCAGGACAGCCAGAGCTACACAGAGAAACCCTGTCTCAAAAAACCAAAAAATAATAAAAAAAAATTTAAAAATTAAAAAAAAAAAAAAAAAGATTCCTTCAAGTCTACAGCAGAGAACCAACTGGAGTTGCTTACCGGAGCACGGGCCACAGCCTTACCGCCAAAGAGCCCTCACCTCCCAGCAGACGCTAATTGCTTACACAGTCCCAGGGAGGGGAGAGGCATGCTGAGCCTCACTGCTTCCCTGACAATGTCAGTAGGCCTGGTCCTGTGGAGGGGTTTCCGCTGAGTGGTCACAGACGCGCTGATTTACAGTGACAGTGGTCACATCCAGCCTGGAGGAACAGCCATCCAACTAAATCCTCTCCCCCCTCTCGGACATTGTTTTCTAGCCCTCTGCTCATCAAGGTCCCCTGAGCCTCCGGGAGGGTGAAAACATGGATGGCTATTTTCTCCCATTTCCAACTGCGCATTGGACTGCTTTGACACAGTAATGGTCACTTATTCCCGGCAGCTTGACTCTAGTTATGTATCTCTTTAGTGGTCACCACCCACTTCAAAAGGTGTCTCTGACCATGGCTGACATCAGCAATCATCTACAGCCTAAGCATTAATGCTTAGAAGGCAATTGGACAGGCACACTGTATCCACGGAACACAACTACGCCAGCAGCTCCCACGCTAGGACCTCAAACTGCTTCCAGTTATTCAGCCTGGGCTTCATGTAGCCCTAACACTCAGTCCCTTCCCTTCCAAAGCGATCCGACTGACTCCACCCATCCCAAGTACCACAGTCCCCTGGGCCAAGCTCTGAGAAGCGCTTTCCTTTCTTTTTTAAGTTTTCTTGGGGGGGGGGGGGGGCAGGTGACTAGAGACACAGATCGGTGGTTAAGAGTGCTTGCTGCTTTTCCAGATGACCTGAATTTGGTTCCCAGCACCCACACAGGACAACTCAAAAGCGCCTACAATTGTAGCAGCTCCAGGGAATCTGATGCCCTCTTCTGGTCCCTATGAGCACTGTCTGCATTCTTGTGCACACACCCCCACCAGACACACACACGGGGGGGGGGGGGGCAGACAGACAGACAGACACACATTTACACACATAGCCAAAATTAACATCTTTTAAGTCTTGGCCCAGCAAGATGGCACTTACCGCTGAGCCTGTTGACCCAAGCTCAATCCCTGGAACTAGTGTGATGGGGAAGAGAATCAATTCCAGCAGATTACCCATGGACCTCCACACATGTGCTGTGGAAGGTTTGTGTCCACATACATACATACATACATACACACACGCAATTTAATTTTTTAATGCATACATACATACATGCAATTTAATTTTTTTATTTAAATTTTTTTTCTAACCTAAGCAGTTCACAGGCAGAGTATTCCATGACTATTAAACATTTCTCTTTATTTCTCTTCTGGAGTAAAAGCCCACAGCCTGCTCCCCCTTAGCTGCAGCCACTCTTCCAGGACTAGGCTCCACCCTACCACACGACCTCAAATGTGCCAAGTGTAGCTTACGGATGCAGTCATCTCAGGAGACAAGGAGGAATCAGCCCTGCCTGGTGTGTGGGAAATGTGGAAAGACACTGACCTCTGGGGGCCGGGAAGGCAAATGTTGTAGAACCATCCCTGCTACTCAGCCATGTTCATGCCCAGAGTTTGGGTGAGGTAGAGCTGATAGCTAGACTTTCAAATAGCCCTAGGTTGGGAAAGCCCTCCCTACCCACCCAGGCACATGCCGAGTCTTACCCCGAGACACCACAGGCTCTCAACAGCACCCCTCAGGCCCTTAACAAACCTGAATCTTGAGGTGGGTAGGTTATTCCTGTACTAGGCCATTAAGGCCCCTGTTTGTATATTGGATGATGGTGGTGGTGGTGGTGGTGGTGGTGGTGGTGGTGGTGGTGGTGGTGGTGGTGGTGGTGGTGGTTTTCCTGTCCTCTGTATTAAAGGTCAGAGAGGGCTTCCTTCTATCAATTCTGCCTCAGTTTTCTTTTGTCCACTTTTCCTGCCAACTCCAAGGCCGACATGGAAGTATTATCTTCATTCATTTTCCTATTGTGTTTCCTCCCTGCGAGTTCTTTCTGGGTAGACAGCCATCGTAGTTGGGGTTTCTATTGCTGTGATTAAACACCATGACCAAAAAGCGAGTTGGGGAGAACAGGGTTTATTCAGCTTTTACTTCCAGATCACAGATCATCATCAAAGGAAGTCAGGACAGAACTCAGGGATAGATAGTGTCTGTTCTCAGGAGCTGATGCGGAGGCCACGGAGGGGTGCTGCTCACTGACTTGCTCCCTATGGCTTGCTCAGCCTGCTTTCTTATAGAACCCAGGGATGGCACTACCCACAAAGGGCTGGGCCCTCACCCATCAATCTCTAATTAAGAATGTGTGTTACAGGTTTGCCTGCAGCCCAATCTTGTGGAGGCGTTTTCTTAACTGAGGTTCTTTCCTCTTAGATAACTTTAGTGTGTGTCAAGTTGACATAAACCACACAACAGCTCAGCCTCAGTTATATGTCTTTTCCCCATTTCAAACGCTACATAGCCAGTATGCATTTTTCATCCCCTATGACTTCCAGGGATAGCAATATGTTCTCTAGTCTCTCTGCCCTTTTCAGGGTATCTCTGGACTTGTGTGATAGACCCCATTTACCAAAGAGTCATGCCATTCCATACTATAGAAGGCAGCCAGCCTCACCCCCAAACTCCTGCAGATACTCCACCTCCAGGTGGTTCAGCCTTAGTTACATGTTTTATTACATCTAGCAGAGCCATTGACTGCTGCCATAGCAAGCTAGCGCACCAATGTGTGTCCACATGGGACAAGGATGGACCAAGGAAACAATTCCTCCCAAGTCTAGCTTGGAAAACCAATGCGTTTAATTGGGGTTAAAGGAGCATGGTCAACTTACAAGGGACTATAGTACATAAGAGTCTCCCCTTTTCCAGCAATGGTTAATGATTTAGACATCCTTAGTAAGGGGCAGGGCCTTGTGTGCCTCATTTGCTGAGTGAGTATCACTGCCTTCCATGAGGGAATGGTAGTGGACCTAACCTTAGGAGGGTTCCATGTAGGACATCATATCTGCTCTGATTCAAGACAACAATGTTCATGTCCAACCCTGAGGAATCAGTCCCAAACACCAAGTAACAGGAAAGCAAGAAATTAAAGAAGAAGCTGCTGCCTACAGGAGAAATGGCAAGTAAGCCAAGATTTAGCCCTGAGACTCTTTTCTTTCTTTTGTTAGGTCTCATGTAGCTCAGGTGGCTTCAAGATCACTATGAAGTGGAAGATGACCTTGATTTCCTGATACTCCTGCCTCTACCTCCCAAATGCTGGGATTAGAGGCACAAACCCTTAGCTCTGGGCTTCTAACAGAATGAACAAGAATGAAGTGCAATGCTCTGTGTGGCAGCTTTAGACTATCTCGGTGGACTCCAGTGGCGCCAGGCCAGAATGAAGTCTGGCAGCCTGGTCTGATGAGACCTTCATCCTGACTGTTCACTCAACCTTTGTCAAGCTCCACCTCTCAAGCTATTCCTAGCAATGTAATTCTGTCCCTCGACTAGTTTCTATTGCCTTAACTTACCTCTCAAACCTAAGAACATTCGGGATGCCTCTGGAAAGCATGACCTTTGGTTATTAATAGACATGATTCTCATATGCAAGGTTGATAAGCACATGTCAAAGTTCTATCCAACTTCTTAGTTCAGACATGAGCAATTCCACGCAGATCTGAGAAACCTGACTTGTGTATAATCAGTGGCCAAAAGAATAATGAACTAAGAGTAAGTCAAATACAGTATTGATTAATTTCCTATAACAGAGCCCTAATCTGTGGGGTTAGCTTCTCTACTAGACCAAAAGAAAAGGATCCTTTTCAATTCAATTTAATCTCTAAGTCTTCAGAGCTATAAAACATGTGATATCTAATCACTTGTGGATGGTAATTCAAAGAAAATGACATTCCCGAGAGTCAGAGTGCCCTAAAGCAGGCTTGTTGGAAAGCACTCTAGCATGGCATTAAAATGCCAGGTGCTTACCCTAATACTTCATCCCCACATTTTACATAATTTTACTTAGCAATTTCCTTTTTCTTTTTTTTTTTTTTCCAAGTCTTCTCTCCTAAAACACTATTATAGGAATATTCTATTTACAGGGTCTGGGGATACAGTTCAGTTACTAGTTGTGGTTTAACTAAGAATGGCCTCCAGAAGTTCGTGCATCTGAATACTTAGTCTCTGGTTGGTGGAACTGTTTGGAAAGTATTAAAAGGTGTGACCTTGTTGGAGGAGGTGTGTCACTGGGAATGGGATTTGAGGTCTCAAATGCCACACACATTCCCTCTAACCCTCTGGAACCACACGCCCAATTAAATGCTTTCTTCTATAAGTTGCCTTGGTCATGGTGTGTCATCACAGCAATAGAAAAGCACTAATACAGAAGCAAGCACTTGCCTAGCATGTACCAAGCCATGGGCGTGATCCCCAGCACCCCATAAACTGGGCATGGTGGCACATGCCTATCCCTTGAACACTTTAGAGGTGGAAGCAGAGTTTAAAGCCAGCCTTGACTACATTCTCAAGAAGAAAAAAAAACCCTCTAATACAGTCTGGAGGTGGCTGCTCTAAGAGATTCCTTCTTCTGGCTTCCACATGTACCAGCCACACGTGTAACACATAGCCATACATGAAGGCAAAACAACCATGTACATTAAAAATATATATATACATACAAGGATGGATGAATGGATGGATGGATGGATGGATGGATGGATGGATGGATGGACGGACACTTCATTACCACTGGGCATATCCGTCGTCAGGCTTACCCTGGGTCTCCTAATGGACTTCATACATCACCTAACTTTTCTCTCAATAACCAGATGCCAATTCATACAGGCAGCACAGTTTTGGACTCTACAGACCCAAGGATCTCACATTTGAGTGTTTATCAAATCCTCTGGGGTATTTTGATTCCCAGCCTTAAAGTACAGTTCGCTGTTTCCATAACAACTATCTCCCAGTGGGTCTAGGTCTTGCCTTCTCTAACTCTAGACTAAAAGTTGTCCATTTCTGGTTCTAGGCATTCTGATTCACTTCCTTCCTAGGTTGATTTGTGAAGAGTTACAATTGGGTAAAGGATTTACCAACACACTTTCCTTCCTCAACTCCCTCCATAACAGGAAGGACACCTCCTTCTTCTTCCTAGGAAGTATTTTTAAATCCTGCATCTATACAATTGAAGAAGATTCAGTAAAGTATTCATAAGTAACAGATGCCATGACTTGGGGTTGAAAGGGAGACAGAAGTATCCTGAGCGTACGTCCCTAGAGTGGACATAGCCCCCAGGCCACGCGCCACATGCCCGGGGATGAAGGATCTGGAGGGCAGGCCTTTGCAACACAGTGCAACCCAAGGAGCTCTTCTCCAGTTTGCAAGGCTATGGGGAGAGAAGCAGCTCTGTGGTTCCTATTATGGAACCAGGCAGCTACAGCCCACGTGGGAACAACCTGAGCCCAGGATCCACTCCTTCCTCCAATTCAGCCGGTGGTGATGAGAAGAGAATTCCAATCATTACCTACATTTGAATTCCCTACCAGCCAGATAGAGGGAATCTTAGAAGAAACCATGACACCGAGAGAAAAAAAGTACAGAAAGGTTATTGAGAGAAGGAACTCTTCCTGCTTTAGGCTCTGTTATCCTGGGCCAACTGGTCTACCTCTTCCTTTTTTTTTTTTTTTTTTTTCCCCCCCATCTCTACAGTGAAAGTAATAGTTCTAACCAATCGCATAAATTCACCATCACCTTGGAGTGAGTTAACACAGATAAGGCTTGAGAATAGACTCATTTAGCTCCATCTTCTTGACTGGCTTACCATTCATTGTCTCAGGCCTAAAAACATTCAGTACACAACTTGACATCTTTGGTTTGCAAAAGACAAAACTTCTTAGCATTATATAAACTGGTATCTATGTTATCCCATTGGTCCAAGGGTTACTATAGGAGGTACAGATTTCACTTCTGTTTTATCTTCTGTGTTTTTGTTTGTTTGCTTGCTTTTTAAGATTTATTTTTAAGGAGCTAGAGAGTACTAACTGTTCTTCAAGAGGACCTGGGTTCAGTTCCCAGAACCCACATGGTAGCTCACAACCACCTATAACTTCAGTACCGGTGTGTCTGATACCCTCTTCTGGCCTTTGCAGGCACTGGCCATACACATAGTACACATGCATACGTGCAGGCAAGCGCTTACACAAATAGAATAAAATAAATAAATAAATCTGTTTTTAAGAGCTAAATTGAAATTTACTTTCATTATTTTTTAATTATTTGTCAGGGTGTGTGCATATGAGTGCAAAGTCCTTGGAGGCCAGGGCGAGGGATCCTCTGGGGCTGCAGTACAAGTGGTTATAAGCTGTCCAAGGTGGGTGCTGGCCACAGAAACTCCCGCCTTTTGCCAGCCCCTGAACTATTTTTTAACTTTGTTCTTTGGCAGGAAGTTGAGTCCCTAAAATCTACCTGTCTATATTCAGCCATCTTGATGACCAGTTTACTTAACAAGTATTCTGTGCAGTTGACTCTCTCTTAGCCTCCTACATTGTACAGAACACTATTCCATAGACAAATGTGGTTGTGGATTTCTATAAGCCTAGCACTCAAGAGTCAGAAGCAAGGAGAGCATGAGTTCAAAGTCACCAGGGGACAGCCTGAACTATGTGAAGCCCTGTATCAAAAAAAAAAAAAAAAAAAAAAAAAAAAAAACAACTCATATTCCAAGATATTAATAAATTAAGGTAACCCTACCAGCCAGAACTAATCTTAAGGTCCGTTTTAAAGGAAGTCTTCCTTGCTTTGCTCTTTAAAAGCTGTTTGCTTCTTCCTTTCATTGGTAGATGAGGTGGTACTGACCAGATGAACAGGTCAGCTGGCCATGGGACTCAGCAGCTGCAGAATCTCTCTGATCTAACCAGCACAGGCCACTGGCAGAGTTTTCTAGGCAGGCCTTTTCAGAGTCCAAAAGATAACGGCTACATTTCGAGCAAATTCCAGCCTCTCGCCAGGGCTTCTGAGAACAAAAGGCGTCCGCCTCTCGGTAAAGCTCATTCAAAAGCTGGAATGGAAGAGCTGGTCACCCCAGGAACAAGAGGAAAGCTGTCTTATCTGATTTGAGCTTGGACCAGAATTCAGACAGCTGGATGCAGTTGCAAGGATGTGGACACACTGCCATCTGCTGGCCATATTGTGCATAGCAGAGGACGTGTCCTCCCTCAAGAGCTGCCTCTCCCCCCAAACACCCCCTTTTCTCCTTTTCCAATTTGGAAGAATACAGGTATCTCAGCTACAGAGGAGCTTTGGATGCAAGAAGTTGGAGGTGAGTGTTTTATCCAGGAGATGATCCCGGGAGAAGGACAGGATGGGTCTCAGCTGCCGTAAGCTCCATCCCACAGCACAGCAAACCCAAAGCAGCAGACAGGACGCCTCAGAGAATGGCAAGGAGAGGCTGAGAAGCATATCTGTGCATCTGGCTCCCTCTGAAAGCCCAGGGGAAGTGGTGCTATGCACCAGCTATGTCTGCTTCTATGAGCTGCCTACAGCCCTATCTGGTGCCAATTTTCCAGACGCCTTCCCATTTTACAGAAGTTTAGAATGTGTGTGTGTGTGTGTTGTCTACCAATCTTGCACCACCAGGAAGAAGGGGGGCTAAGCTTTGACTTTGAGCTCGTCACCCAGTCTCTCTGTGGTCCCCAATTTTTAAAGGAAATAGCCATAGGGCCTAACCCAGTACAGTGCACAAGGATTAACCAAGCACATATTTTCAAAGTATCTAAAAGGTCATCCTAGTCCAACAAGCACTCCATAAACTTCAGCATTCATTCAGCAAATATTCCCTGAACATCTACGTTCTGAGGATGCAACAACAATCAATAATGCCCCCTCTCTTATGCTCTCTGCCAGAGTCGCACTAGCCTAAGTGGGTCAGAATCACCTAGAGAACTATCAGAGTTGCTTGTTTAATCTTTGTTTCTTGGGTTTAACCCAGAGCCTCACACATGCTAGGCAGGTGTTCTACCACTGAGCTACCAACGCCAACCCTGTGACCTTCTTAAAGCACAGGTGAGTGGGCCCCACTTCCAGCATCTTTCAGACCTTGGAATCTGCACTGCCATTAAGGTCTCAGGTGACACTGAAGCTGCTGGCCCAGGAGGTCACATTCTAAGAATTGTTTACCAAACTGCATGTGACAGTGCAAGCCAGTAATCCCATACTCCAGAGGGGGAGAGAGAATTCCCTGAGGTCAAGGCTAGCTTTGCCCATAAACTAGCAAGTTACAGCACAGCAAAGATTACATAGTGAGGACTTGTGTCCAAAACCAACAACAAAACTGTATGTATGCACAATGGAATATCTTTTGGCTTTTAAAGGGGGGAAACTGAGGCTGGAGAGATGGCTCAGCAGTTAAGAGCTACTGCTAAAATTCCTTCCCTGAGAGAGACAAATGTCTACCCCTCCTCCTAAGGTCAAATCCCACCGAAGCTCACCCAGAGGAACCAATGAGTTTGTCAATAGTACTTACATAGCAGGAGGTGGGGGGCTATGGTTGTGTGTGGGGGTAACCTTAAAACAGCACCCAGGGAGGTCTGCATCCAGCAGGGACACCAGTGTCCCCACAGGTGTGCAGGGGAGCCCCTCCCCTCATTGTTCTCCACTCGTGTCCTCTAGCCCTTCCCCCAAGACCACATGCAACTAAGGGGAAAATTGCATACACCTGATTAAGAGGGGTGTGGGATGCTCAAATGAGGGTCCCTTGAGTCTCCTCAAAACCCCCTTCTAAGAGGGACCATAAATAATCAACAGGTCCAGCTGTGACAATCACATACAGGCCCAGCACAATTCCTGAAGATGATGGCAGTTCAGGTCAAAGGATAGTCCTGTCCAACCAGAGTGATTACTGCTCTCGAAGAGAACCAAGGTTCAACTCCCAGCGTCTACATGGAGCCTCACAACCACCTGTAACTCCAGTTCCAGGGGACCTGACACCTTCTTATCTCTGCAGCCTCCACACATGTAGTCCACATTTACACACTCAGGCACACACGCATATGTGTTGAATAAATGAGTACATTTTTTAAAAAAATTATAAGAAGAAAACAGGCTGGTAAGATGAGTTGGTAGGCAAAGGTGCTTGCCACCAAGCCATGACAGCGTGAGTTCAATACTTAGGGCTCAGCTTGTAAAAAGAGAACTCTTAAAATGTGTGCTCTGAGCCCCCCACCATACACACGCACATGTAAGTAGATGCTAAGATTTTTAAAAGAGGGCTGGAGAGATGGCTCAGTGGTTTAGAGCACCAACTGCTCTTCCAGAGGTCCTGAGTTCAATTCCCAGCAGCCACATGGTGGCTCACAACCATCTGTAATGGGATCTGATGCCCTCTTCTAGTGTGTCTGAAGACAGCAATGGTGTACTCATAGACATAAAATAAATAAATCTTTTTTTTAAAAGGTTTTAAAAGGAAGAAGTGGGAGTGAAACGAATAATAAGAAGGGGGAGGGAGCAAGAGAGGAGGGGAAAAGAGGAGGGGAAGAGGGCATGAAGACGGGCAGGAGGAGGGGCAAGAGGAGGGGCAGGAGGAGGGGCAGGAGGAGGGGCAGGAGGGGAGCAGGAGGAGGGGCAGGAGGAGGGGCAGGAGGAGGGGCAGGAGGAGGCAGGAAGAGTAAGTACTCTGGCATTTGAAATGACTTGTATGGGACTGGAGACACCTTGCTAACTGAAATAAACCAGACAATGACACTTAGACAAGGAATCTAAAGCATTCAGACTCAAAGAAACAGAGAGCATCGAGGTGGTTACCCAGGCTGGGGAACAGGGAGGTGATGTCAAAAGACACAAATCTCAGCCAAGGGATTATTCTTTTTAGTTCTTCAGAGCCTCATACTGAATAGTTGTTGAGAAGAGAGACGGATACATTTCAAACCTGTGGAATATTCCACATATTCTCAGAACAAAGAGTTTACC
>CM052706.1:16290224-16345695 GCA_028551405.1 Uromys caudimaculatus | reverse complement strand
GACAGTTGTCACCTGACTGGGAACCTCAGACAGTGGGACTTCTTTCATAGTGACTGCTGTCTGTGAGTGACATTCTGAAAAAACCAAAAACAAAAACAGATGAAATCTTCAGAAAGCAGATGGCAGCATCACACCTGCCCAGGACTGTCTGCAGCAGCCACTGAGACAACATCCTCAGATCTCCAAGGAAGGGGCATAGGCCCCGCCTCTCACTGGGACATGTGTGGAAGAATTAGCAGACAAAGCTTCCACAAAGGAAATAGAGACTGCATGTTTGTGTTTCTTATGTTTCTAAAGAAAGGGAGGGGGAGAGGGAGAGAAAAAAAAGGAAAAGAGGCTGAGAGGAAGGAAGGAATGGAGGGAGGGAGGGAGGAATTGAATCTTAGCTCAGCCTGTCCTCCTCTCTGCTCTTGCCAACATTGCTGACAGGTAAAAGACCTGAGAACAAAGGCTGTTGCTAATCCAGAAGCTGGGGCTGGTAGACAGACAGACAGCCATGGAATGACAGCTGTTTAGGAGGCTGAGGGATGATCACAAACTCAAGGTATTGGTGAGAAAAACAGCTCTCACCTCAGAGGAAGACAGAGACATCTTCTAAAGCCAGACCTGAGAGACGACAGCCCACAACAGATTTAGGTTTCCCCGAATACCATCGTCTTAGTCAGGGTTTCTATTCCTGCACAAACATCATGACCAAGAAGCAAGTTGGGGAGGAAAGGGTTTATTCAGCTTACACTTCCAATTGCTGTTCATCACTGAAGGAAGTCAGGACTAGAACTCAAGCAGGTCAGGAAGCAGGAGCTGATGCAGAGGCCATGGAGGGATGTTTCTTACTGGCTTGCTTCTCTCCTGGCTTACTCAGCCTGCTTTCTTATAGAACCCAAGACTACCAGTCCACAGATGGCACCACTCACAAGGGGCCCTCCCCCCTTGGTCACTAATTGAGAAAATGCCTTACCGCTGGATCTCATGGAGGCATTTTCTCAACTGAAACTCCTTTCTCTGTGATAACTCCAGCTTGTGTCAAGTTGACACAGAACCAGCCAGTACAACCATATTCCAATGAGGTTGCAATTTCGTGAAACTTTTATAGTAACAAGATGAAGATCACAAGACAACAACACACTGTTCAAGTGCTCAGCAGGCGGTTACAACAATGTGGGAGAAACTCAGCTGCTGACCACAGGTGCTGTCTGACAGCAGTCTTAGCTCCTTGGTTGGTGAAACTATAGTCTGTCCATACATTCCAAAGGATCTCCCTAACAGTCACGTCCAGAGAAGGGCCATACACAGAGCCAGCGCTGGACTGGCAGAAACGATGTACAGAAACATTTTTGTCTTAATAACCTCTTGTGCTCTGCTCTTTGGCTATCACACCATTGAAAGAATGGATCCCAAGAAAGTCATTTCCCTGGGGATCTCTGGCTGGGAAGAACAATATCTGGGGTCCCCAGAGGAGGAACCTGTCTCCGGGAGAAAGGTTTACAACTCATCACTGATCTGGCTGGAGAGACTTTGGGCTGAGGCCATGATGGACAAGGGCCACACCTTAGCTGCACAACTTAGTTACACATCTTTCTTGCTTTACATTTAAGTCCTACCCTCATGTCAGGACCCCAAAGATAGATAGGGTGTGGTCACTGAATCTCCATCCCTCTTCCCTCTTTTTCTACTTTTCTCTACAAATTTGGCTCCTTTTAATTGGATTGAGGATGGCTGGCTGAGCCCCTCTCCCCGCTGGGGCACTGCTCCCTGAGTCTGTTAAGTTCCACTATGGAAGGGGTTACCTCCACATGGTACTCACACTCACAAGGGAGGGCACACACATCCACACACTTAGCAACTGAAATTCACCCCTGCTTTTTAAACTGAAATATATTTAAAAAAACAAAACAAAACACTCTCCCTCGGCTAAGTCTTTTCTTATTTCTTAAGCTGTATGAATCACTAACCTGCTCAGACATTCACAAGAGCTCCCCAGACTGCTCAGTGAAATGAATTCAGACATCTTCTGGGAATAAATGAACAAGCACTTACAAAAAAAGTCATTATTGGAAGGCTGAAGGGGAAAGCCAGGCAAGGAACCAAACAGCCCCAGGACAAGACAGGTGTAATGCCGGGAGGGAGGCACGTTAGGGAGAGAGTCGCCGTGCACTTACAAGCTAGGCACAGTTAGAGGGTGAAAGCCAGAGGAAGCAGAGTGAGTAGACAGACAGGTTGACTTGGGGGGACCAGGAATGGTGAGTGAGACACTATGGGGGATTAGTAACAATCTGCTGTGGCCATTACTGGGGGTGAAAGTGTGGGAACAGACAGGAATCTAGAAAAATAAGTTACTTTAGTTAATACAAATTATTATAGTTTGAGAATTAGAACCATTTATCCAAAACAAAGGAGCTTTAAAAAACTGGCGCGGCCCTTGCTAACAACTTTAAAGCATCATCTCTCCACTTATTTTTTCTTCTCTGCTTCACTTAAAACAAATTTATTCCCCCCCACCATGCTTCATTGTGTGCTTTGTCTCCCAAACTATATTCTCTAAGCTTCCCTCTGCCATTCTTAATTCTACCTCTCCTCCTGGGCCCAAATCTAAATAAAGATCATTCAGTATCCCTGTGTCAGGCAACTTTTCATTACTATAACAAAATGCCTGAGACGAACAACTTCTTAGAAGGAAAGGTTCATGCCTCACCATTTCAGGGGCTTCAACTTTTCATTATTGTAACAAAATACCTGAGACAAACAGCTTCTAAGAAGAAAAGGTTGTATTGCCTCATCATTTCAGAGGTTTCAGTCGGCTCATGGGTTTTGACCTGTGACAAGCAGTGGTGGGAAGTGTGTCATGAAGCAATGATACTCACTTTAAAGTCACCAGGAAGCCAAATAGCAAGAAGAGGAGAAGCAGAGGATCCAACCATACTGCACTCAAAGACATACTCCCAGGGCCTAAGCTTTCTGCTACTAGGCTGTTCCTTTTAAGGGTTCCACCAGCTCCAACCACTAACACATGGGCCTTTAGGCAAATCCTTTGCCAAACCACAGTGACCCTCCTAGTCCCATTGCCTCTACTCTGTAAGTGCTGGAGCTATAGGTATCTGCCATCCAACCTAGCTGGAGAGCTTTAAATAGGTTGCGTGTGCCCAGTCTGAGTGCCTGGCTCAGTACATCTCAGTGAGGCCCAACTGACATGTTGACATGACTCGAGGTTGCCGGCCTGGGTGATGGGATGTGAGAAGGACTAGAGCAGAGGAAGGAGACGAGTCACTGAACATTCCCTGGCCTCAGTTTATTCTCTATAAAGTCTCTTCAAAGATTCACTGCCAGCTGTGGTGACACACATCTGTAATCTTAGGCAGGTGCTCCCTGGATAGGATAAGAAAGCAGGCTGAGTAAGCCATGAGGGACAAGTCAGTAAGCAGCATTCCTCCATGACCTCTGCCTCCAGGAAATAATTGCAGAATTGAAGAATAGGATGGCAGGATATTAAAAAGCTTCTTCCCTACACAGGAAACCATCAGCACAGTGAACAACAAATATTGGTGAGGATGTAAGAAAAGAGGGCCCCTTCTATGCTGTTGGTAGGGGTATGAATTGGAGCAGTTACTATGGAAATCAATTCTCAGGGTCCTAGAAAGAGGGGCTTGTGGGAAGATGGTAAGAGCTAGGGGGCTGGAAGTTTGCTTAGAAAAGTCAGAGAAGTTACTCCCGTGAACTCTCATCAACGTGGCTGGTAGCAGCTTTTTCTCAGTTAAGGTCCCCGCTTTCCAAATGTCTCTAGCTTGTGTGCAGTTGGCAAAGCACTATCCGGCACGCAGTATGCCTGCACCATGCTACTTCCCATACTTATTCCAGGTATATGAGTACACTGTAGCTGTCTTCAGACACCCCAGAAGAGGGCATCAGATTCCATTACAGATGGTTGTGAGCCACCATGTGGTTGCTGGGAATTGAACTCAGGACCTTCTGGAAGAGCAGTCGGTGCTCTTAACCACTGAGCCACCTCTCCAGCCCCTTCCTTAAATATTTTAAGATTTTCCTTGTAGACTTTTTTCGCCATCTTGGTTAAGTTTATTCTACATATTTTAATTGTTTTTGGTGCTACTGCAAATGAGATGTTTTTCCGCCAGTCTTTTTCTTCACATTATTGGTGTATGGGAAAGCTGCTGCTCTGTGAGTTTATTTCTTTGCTTGGTTTAGAGACAAAGTCTCACTCTGTAGCCCCAACTGGCCTAGAACTACATAGACCAGGCTGGCCTCAAGCTCAGAGATCCACCTGCCTCTGCTTCTTGAATACTAAGATTGGAAGTGTGTACCACTAAGCCCAGCAAAGCTGTTGATTTTTCTGTGTTGATGTTATGTTTTTAAATTCTACTGACTTTCTGTGTATGGGTTTGGGGTTCCTGCAGGTGTCATGGCTAGCAGGGAAACAATCCTTGAGAGGCAAAGAATGCACCGTGGGCCAGTATCACTTCAGCAGGTGCTGGGCAAAAACTCCCAGAGTCTGACACCACGATTTATTTTCCTTGGACAGTTAAGTACAGTAAAACTTTGGGGCTAAGTCTCCATGTGACAATTATCACAACACAGCTTCAGGGATGGCTACATCGAGACTCCCATGCAAAGTAAACCTCTATAGCAAAGCACCTGCGATCTTCACAATGAGTTCTCTTGACTGATAAACAGTGTTCAGGATAAAGGCCTAAGAGGAAGGATTTATAATAAACACAAAGATAGAGTCTGTTGATGGAGGATGCAGAGTACATGGGACCTCTTTCATAAAGAAGAGTTCTATTCACTGAGAGATAAAGCTCAAGATTAGGCCCTTATCGGTGCTCAGGATTTGGGGATTCAAGAGAACAGCTGGCTCCACAGAACAGCAAAAGATCTCGATTGTTAGAGAACAGCTGGCTCCACAGAACAGCAAGAGATCTCCAGATTGTTAGGCAGCATCCACTCCAGTCTTCTGAGTGAGAGGGTGTCATTTCCTTCCCTTGAAAAACATAGGTCTGCATGTTTAACAACTCTGGTTTCTCCAGTGCTTTCCCTAAGCTGTGCCTTCTATATATGTGTGTTTTGTCTGTGTGTACGTCCGCACACCATTACCATGCCTAGAACCTGCAGAGATGAGATCAGAAGATGCCAGATCCCCTGGGACCGGAGTTACAGATGGTTGTGAGCCTCCATGTCGATGCTGGGAATCAATCCATGGTCCTCTAGGAAATAGCTAGTGGTGTTAACCACTGAGGCATCTCTCCAGCCGCTATGCTGATTTGTTAACAGCTATGAGTGATTCAAATTCCAAGTCAAGATATCTGTTTTCTAACTGGTTACTCTATAAAAATGTTACTTTAGGGCTGGAAAGATGGCTCAGCCATTAAAGGCTAGGCTTACAAATATATGAAATGTTACTTTAATGTAAATTCTAGAAACTATGACAAAAGTCAAAATATCCTCCTGGTTTTTTGTTTTGTTTTGCTTTGCTTTGCCTTTTTTTTTTTCTTCTTCTTCTTTTTTTTTTTTTTTTTTTTTTTTTTTTTTTTTTTTTTTTTTTTGGTTTTTCCGAGACAGGGTTTCTCTGTATAGCCCTGGCTATCCTGGAACTCACTCTATAGATCAGGCTGGCCTCGAACTCAGAAATCCACCTGCCTCTGCCTCCTAAGTGCTGGGATTAAAGGCGTGCGCCACCACTGCCCGGCTTGCTTTGCTTTTTAACATATGAAGCTGTTTGATTAGGTTGTTAGCGGTTTAGAACATCAGTTCATGAGGGTACATCCTATTTGTCAGAGAGAACCGAGATCACAGGTAGCCCTGAAGCTGAGCAACAGCTTTCCACTTTAGCAAACTCTGCAAGTCCATAGTTTTCTGACCCGCTTTGCAGGGCTCTGTGATCTGTATTCCTCCTTCTTCAGGAGGACGATCTCACCCTCCTGGCTCCTGGGTTTGTACAGATGCTTCTTCTTGAAGGATGCATCTGTTAGGTGTTTGGGGATTTTAACCTTGCTGATATCAACTTTTGTAGAAGTGGCGATGACAAACCTGTGTGTGTTCTGCGCAGATGAACTCGGTAGAGGGCAAGAGGTCAGTCACAAGTAGCAAGCCGCTGTCCAGCTGCTTCAGGAAAACCACTCTCTTGCCCCTGTGGTGCCCGGTGAGCGATCAGGACAATCCCCAAAGTGATGCTGACAGGCAGCCTTCTCACATGTTGACTGAAGGCCTTTTTGCCATGGCTTGGCAGCTTCTGAGGCACGTCTTCAGAAGAATAATACCTAGGCATTTTGTGAAGCTTAGCCACCAGGGTTCCGCCATTCTTGTTGCCACCAACTGGCTTGCGACAGTAGACAGGACCTTGGATTTTGCAGCTGAGTATTTCCTTTTTTGTACAAGGCCTTTCTGGGATACAGAGCAGATTGGAAGTACCTGGCAGGTTTCCTCTCCTTTGTGTCGGGCTTCTTGGCTTTTTCAGCTGCCATCTTGCAAGATGGGAAAGACAGGCTGCAGTTTTCCTAAACTGTCTTCCTTTTGCTCTTCATAGGCAGGAATCTTATGGAAACCTAAGATAATAAGTGTACTGGTTACTTTCTTATTGTGATAAAATGCCATGACCAAGAAAGCATACAGAAAGAAGGATTTACATTGGAGTTATGATTCCAGAGGGTAAGGACTCCATCCCCATCACAGTCCGGAATCACGGCAGCAAGCAGCAGGCATGACAGCAGGAACAGCTGAGAGCTCACATCTCGAACTGCAAGCAGGAAGCAGAGATCAAACCCCAAATGCTGCATGTCCGTAAGCTCTCAAAGCTCCCCCCAGTGACATCCTTCCTCCAGCAAGGCCACACCTCCCAAGCCTCCCAAAGCCACCAACCACAGACCAAGTACTCAAAGGCTCCTGCAAACCCCCACAAGTAATTGCAAAACCAGTTTAACCTTTTTTTTTTTTTTACAAGAGTATGTAAAAGAAGGCCAGAGTTGGTGAAATCCTGAGCAAAGCAGAATTAGCTCTCAGAGGATAACCCTTCTTCGTAGACTAATGCAGCCATTGTATATGTGGATAGCCTTGGTCCACGTGTGTCCTTGTGCAGGCAGAGGCTAGAGGACGAGGTCCACTCTCCAGGCCTATCTTTAGTCCTTTGATACAGGGTCTCTCCCTGAACCTGGAGCTGGGATTATCATCAAACCCCAGGGACCCTCTGTCGCTGCCTTCCCACAGAACTGAAGTCACAGGCACTTGTGGCCACCCTTGGCTTTTTACATGCATGCTGGGAATCCAGCACACCCTCATGCTTTTATACACTGAGACTTTACTGACTGAACCATCGTTAGTCCCCGGATCAGGAAGGCTCTAAGGTAGAGCCAGCTATAGATGGGGATGAGGGGAAGAGAGAATCAGAGGGACAAACAGTCAATCAACTCTGACTCGTTGATTTTTAAAACAGATGTTGAAGAGAAGAGGGGCCATTCAAACGGCAGCCCTGGGGCTGGAGAGGTGGCTCAGTGGTTAAGAGAACTGCTACTCTTCCAGAGGACCTAGGTTCGATTCCCAAATGGCAACCTTGTTGATGGTGATACAAACAGCTCTATTCAGGGGACTCTGATAGCAGTTAGATAAGAGAGACGGCTCAGTGGTGAACAGCGCTCACTGCCTTTGCAGAGGACCCAGGTTCCTTTCCCAGCACACACACATCAGGCACCTCACAACTGCCTGTTACTCCAGGTTCACAGGATCCAACACCCTCTTCTGACTTCCTCGAGCACATGCATGCATGTGATATACACAAACACATGCAAACATATACACATTAATAAAAATAAACAAATATATATATATATATTTTTTTTAATCCCCTGGTATGTGTGCAAAATATAGCCTCTGAAGTGAATCTAATACTGTGGGTCTGGGAAGGACTCAGGAATCTTCAATCCCACCATCTAAAAAGCTTCACATGCAGGCGAGCCTTGGTGTAAGCTTCAAGCAAGCATTCCCAGCTGGGGATACGGCCCTTACCTGTGATCCCAGAACTTGGTAGTCTGCAGTTCAAAAGTTCAAGACCAGCCTGAATTCTATACCAAGATCCTATGTCCAAAAAACAAACAAACAAACAAGAAGCCCTCTCTATTTGTTTGCATCGCAGACAACGTCCCAATCCTGCCTTATCTGCAGAGGCTGGCAACGATAGGTTGCTTTTAGAGAGAACTCATCGGAGAGCAATTTATAGAAAGAGGAAGTGGGAAATAAAAGGATGCCTTTTATTTTGGCATAGTCTTCCAAATGCTCTTTCAGAGTTCTCTTTATTAAGGGTTGGTAAATGTCGCTCACACTTTTCATAAAGAATGTGACTGTGGCCAAATCAGCTGCACAAGTGGGTAGCCTCAAAGCAGTGGAAAGTCCACTAGTGCCACCTAGAGGCCACCACAAGCCCACACTGAATGCAAAGCAAAACCAGAGGACAGTTCTTGGGCAGCAGAATGTAACAAGGGCAGTGACAAATGCAACTAAGGACATTAGGAAACCCAAGCCAGTGGTTCGATGTTTGTTTCTTGTTTTGCTTTGTTGAGACAGGTCTCAGGTAGCCCAGACTGGCCTTCAGCTGTCTGTCTACGTAGTCAAGAATGGCTTTGAACTCCTAATCCCCCTGCCTCCATCTCTCTAGGGCTGAGATTACAGCAGTGTTCCACCATGCCCAGTTTGTTCAGTGCTGGAGATGGAACCCAGAATTTCACACATGCTAGGCAAACACTCTACCAACTAAACTACAAACCTACATCTCCAGCCCTTGACGTTTTGGGAGTGTGATGAATCTTCTTCCTTGTCAACTTAACTAGTTCTGGAATTAACTAAAACCCAAGTGGCTGGGTATCCCTGTGAGGGAATTTTTTTTCTTAAATTGTTTGAAGCATAAAGACCTACTTTTAAGCAGGATCTTTCGAGGTGGGAAGAACCGCCTTTAATCTGGGTCACGCCTTCTGCGGACAGACTATATAAAGGACATGGAAAAGGAAGCTTGCTCTCTTCGCCTGCTTGCTCTCACTCTCCCTTGAAAGTCCATCCATTCCCTCACTAGCATTAGAGCCTACTTCTTCAGGATTCTGGCATATACTGAAGGCCAGCTGAACAACCAGCCTCATGAACTAAACACCTACTGGATTCCTGGACCTTCCATTGTCAAACAGGCATTGTTTGACTAGCTGGACCACAACCTGTAAGCCATTCTAGTAAATCCCCTTTCAATAGATAGATAGACAGACAGATAATAGATAGATAGATTCATCTTATCAACTCTGTTTCTCTACAGAATCCTGACTAAAACAGTGACCGTGCCCCATTTTTTAAAATTTCTTTTTAAAATTGGGCCATCATCACCAGCTTCATATCTGCCACCAGCACCACCATCCATACTTCACGCCATTATTACCATCATTGCTAGCACCAAGACCATCATTAATACCTTCACCCATCTTCACCATAACCATCTCCATCACTACCACCACCAGAACTCCATAACTAATACCATCATCACAAGCACCAGCATCACTACCACTATCACTTCCACAACCTCCACTCCCATATTCACCACTAATGCTTGCACCTTGGTCCTTACCTTCAGCACTCCCATCAGCCTCAGTATCATCACAGCCACCTCCTCCGTCACTCTTGGGATGCTTATTTCATGTTCCTATTTCCAACACACTGAACACTGCCTCCTGAAGAGAGGAGCCAAGTTCACAAGGCTCAGGAAGTAAACAAAACTTACAGGGCACAGGAAGCTCCTAAAACCTACAGGATTCACAAGGCCCCACCCCAAAGTTTTACATGCTGAGTTGGGCAGAGGAATCTAGGGATGCAACCTTTGTGAGTCTCCGCCCACAGCTGCTTGGAGTAGGCCTTTCAGCCATGCAGATACTTTGAGTCATTCATGCTCCTTGTATGTAACAATAAACTTTCTGATTCACTAAGCTGGACCTAGACAGAACTGTGTCTTTGATCTGTCATCGCTGCCCTATCCAGGGTGAACAGATGTTTGCTCATGTCTCTCCAGGGAGTCCGAACCATCATCACCATCATTTCCTCCATCATCATCACCTCTGCATCCACCAGTTACCTCCTCCATGCCCATCAGCACCTATAAGCATCACACCTCATTCCAGTAGGCCACTGAGTCCATCCCGTCTAGCAAATTCTCCTTACCAAGAAAATAAAGCACTGGGCCGGGCAGTGGTGGCACACGCCTTTAGTCCCAGCACTTGGGAGGCAGAGGCAGGTGGATTTCTGAGTTCGAGGCCAGCCTGGTCTACAGAGTGAGTTCCAGGACAGCCAGGGCTACACAGAGAAACCCTGTCTCCAAAAACCAAAAACCAAAAAAAAAAGAAAGAAAGGAAGGAAGGAAGGAAGGAAGGAAGGAAGGAAGGAAGGAAGGAAGGAAGGAAGGAAGGAAGGAAAAGAAAAGAAAGCATTGGATGCTTCACTCTGTCTTGTTTGTCCCAGCCAAACATACATATCAGCTAATGTCACATTTTCCACTTAATCTTAACTTCGGCCAGAGCATTTGGCTAATGAAACTTACAACCGAGTTGTCATTTCCCTGTGACACGTCACTGTGGTTCCAGTTCCTCAGGACTCTTTTCAGAACACCACCTCCAGCCCCAGAAGTGATTCTTTTTGTTTGGTGTAGTTTGGTTTTGTAACTATGGGGATTGTTTTAGTCCTTTTGATTTTTTTCTTCAGCATATAAAATAATGGACTTTTACCATCTTCATGTACATGAAGGTTGTGTTGCCCTCTCTTGTCCCGATCCTCGTCCTCATGGTCCCCTTCTTTCCTGTAAGTAGTTTTGATTTCATGTGAGATACGTTTTTCACATGCACTTTTAAAATCTAGATTTTATATATGAAAACACGTGATGCCTTTTACCCCTGCCATCCTCTTTTGTCCCCTCCTTAGACACCGCCCTCCCCACATAAGCCCCCTTTCTACTCTCAACATATATATATATATATATATATATATATATATATTTAAATCTAGATCCCGTGTGGGAGATATCGTGGCTCTTGTCTTTCTGCATCTGGCTTCTTTGATGTAACACAAGGCTCTCCAGCTCCTGTTTTCCTGCAGACGACACTGATTCTTGTGGGTGGATAAACCTCCTTGGTGTATAAACACCATTCTCCTTATCCATCCCCCTGCTGCCAGGCACCCAGGCTGGGTCCACACCTTACCTATTGTAATCAGAGACGTGCCTACCAGACATGGCCTCCTTGTGGTCTAACAGACCTGGCCCTGAGACTACAGCCTAAGGCATATCATCCCCCTCTTCTCTCCCCAACCTGACTGTCCACTGACACAGACCTTAGGACATGATGGCCTAACATCTTCCAAGCAGTACGATTTTTGTGGTAACTTGAGGTCAGGGATTGCTGCTCCCACTTCACAGGTGGGGAGACTGAGGCCCTGAAATGAAGTCCATTGTAAGCATACACACTACTAGTCATACAGAGCTGGACTGGCCTCTGGACTCTCCTAAGGCCCTCTATGCTACTTCTCCTGGTTTTACTCCCCTTCCTGGCTGGCTGTCAGAGCAGGCAGCTGGGCCTAGTGATGAACAGGGTATGCTATGGACAGGGGGCTAAGAATAGGGAGCAGGTGGGGAAGCAGCAGGTGCGGGATAATAGGGCCACCAGGGGAGAGCCAGGGAGCAGGTGCTGCCCATGGAGGGTGGGGGGCGAAGCTGTCATTGTATAGCCAGCTCTGGTGGGCTCAGGGCAGAAGGGGAATTCCTGGGAGCCCCTGGGCCACCCTGGCTCATGCTCAGAGGTCCTCAGGATGCATGGGCTCAGGCACACAGCCAGGCCCCTCCCCTGGGTCCCAGCAACCCTACCCGGTTGCCATGACAACCAACACTTTCATCCCTGTCCTTTTGTCTGGTCATGGTTCAGCTTTTGTGAACAACCATAATTGGGAAGTGGGGGGAAGGGACCAGCCTCAGCTGGAGTGGAGTTGTGAACCCCAGGCGATGAAGGACTGGAGGGTAGACTAAAGAAAATTAGAGATGTAAACAGGCTGGGCTCTGCTGCCCAGTGGCCCCCTGGAGCCTCTTCTCAAGCTGCTTGGCCACGTTCTCAGAGCTGGAGTTTCCGGCCTGGGAATGACCCCAGGCCCAGGCTCTCCTGACCCACCTCTCGGTCATCTGTGAATGGAGCTACTGATCACCTCATTCCCTTGGTGCACTGTGGCTCTGAGAGGCGAGTGAGCACGGGCTGAACAAACATTTTAAGTCCCTGTCCAACTGGAGAAACTGAGGCATAAAGCAAAGCTAGGCCCTAGTCTGAATCATACCCAGAGTGGGTAAATGACAAAAGCCAGAATTCCTGGGAGTCCAGGTCCTTGAGGGCTCAGGCCCCCAAGCTTCACCCACAATATTAACAGTCGTTTCTCCCTGACTCTCCCATGGGGAGGAAAGAAGAATTTGATGAGTGTGTGAAGAGGCCTATGGTGCTCTGCCTCCCATTATAACCCAGCCCCCATCAATGTGCAAAAAACAGGATCTCTCATCTGGGGAGAGAAAAAGTGAGGCCTCCCTTTCCCTTCCTGCTCTTCACCCTCACCCCTGCATGATTCCGCAGCCCTGGAATGGCTGCTTTCTCCCTACACTGGGCCTGAGTCACTGCGAGTGGTAAAGAATGATCAGCATTGTCTGAGCCCTAAAGAGCCCCCTGAGATGGCCCTGGCTTGTGTTAGAGAACCCCTGAGCTGAATGAAGCAGGAGGGAAGCCACAGCCCAGCAGATGAGGACTCCTGGGATGGGACAGGGCAGGACGCCAGCCAGCAGGAGGGCAACGGGGTAGCTATTGAGATGAGGTAGGAACACCCTTTGTTTGTTTGTTTGTTTGTTTGTTTGTTTGTTTGTTTGTTGAGACAGGGTTTCTCTGTGTAACCGTTCTGGCTGTCCTGAAACTGGCTCCATAAACCAGGCTGGCCTCAAACTCACAGGAATCTGCCTGCCTCTGCCTCTGGAGTGCTGGGATCAAAGGCCTGTGCCACCACATCCTGCTCACCCTTTGTTCTCTCCTTGTCTGCATCTTCTGTGCTGAGGGGATACAGGAGGTCATGCAAGCCTCCTGCCCTGGGCTCAGCACCCATCCAGTGCTGTGGAAGGGCATCCTGAACAATGATCTGTGGAGTCCATCATCCTGCAAGGAAGCCAGGCTCCTGTGGTGGGATGTGGTCCTCAGCTCAGCAACCAGCATCTTCATCAGATCAGCTATCCCCTGCCCCAGGCAAATGACCATCTGAAACAGGCCTACTGGTTGCTGACATTCCCTCAGAGAAGGAGAGGATGGGGCGGGTCACCAGACCCTCACCTGAGATCCCAGCTGATCCTCTGAGCCTGTGTACATATAATTCTGCCCCAAATGCACATCCCTTCCTGTCTCTAGAATAGCTATAGAAACTGGGAAAGGTTATCTGAGGAAACTCCATCTATGCAAATACGGGGAAGCCATCATCCGTGCTGGGTGAACTTTTCAGAGTGTCTGCTCTAGAGGTCACCCATATTCCTGTCAGTAACTCCTCATAGGTGCTCTGTAAGCAAGCCTAATTAACTTACTGGCTTTGTGGTCTTCCTTTGGTCTGTCACTAAGACCTTAGGTGGTGAGGGTAGACATCCCTGTCTTCTCACATCAGTTCAGGAAGAACCCATACATAACACCAGAGATACCAAACATGCATGCCAGGGTCTACTGCCTTGTCCCAGAGATCCCTGTGAACAGACACTTCAGTCAGCATGAGCCTACCTGCACCCTTCTCAGCTACCACTGGGACCCCCAAGTGAGAGGCCTGAAGAACAGAGCAAGTGGCTGGGCCTGATCCTGCTGCTGTACCTGAGAGTGGATGCTGCAGAGAATTCACCAGATTCTAGAAACCACCAGAGTGGTCCCTGCATCTCGTCACAGCTCTGCCGTCTCAAGAATGTCACTTTCTCTTCCCATGAACCTCTTCCTCTATGACTGGCCACACAGCTAAGCTAAGAAGGCAATAGCCAAGTCAACAGTAGTGCTTAGACCTGGGTTAAGGCTCTATCACTGGATGACCCAGACCAGAAGAGGACAGGGTCTATCTCTGTCACTATCCACTGGTACTGTAAACCAGGGACTGGTTATTGAGACTTTAGCAGTATGCCAACAGGTTTATGCCCATGTCATTTGATCCTCACACTAGAAGGGTGTGGTGGTTAGAATAGGTACAGCCCACATAGACTCATGGGTTTGAATGCTTGGCCCATGGAGAGTGGCAATATTAGGAGGTGTGGCCTTGTTGTAGGAAGTGTGTCACTGTGGAGGCAGGCTTTGAGGTCACATTTATGTTCAAGATCCACCCAGTGTGGAACACAGGGTAGTCTCTTTCTGCTGCATTCGAATCAAGATGTAGAACTCTCGGCTCCTCCAGCACCATGTCTGCCTGCACGCTGCCATGCTTCCCACCATGATGATAATGGACTGAACCTCTGAAACTGTAAGCCAGCCCCACTTAAATGTTTTCCCTTCTAAGAGCTGCCTTGGTCATGGTGTTTGCTCACAGCAGTAAACCCTAAGACAGAGGGCAATGGCTGTTATTGTTCCCCCTTCTACAGCCAGGAATGCTGGAGCTGAAAGAAGTTAACACACCTGGGAAAGGCAATCAGCAGACACAGCTATGGAGTCGAGGAAGCAGCAGCGCTGAAGCCAGCCCTGCCCCAGAAATAATATGACACAAACTTGAGGGTGGGAAGATGGCTCAGTCAGGAAAGCATTTGCCTTGCAATCCTAAGGACACAAGTTCAAGCCCCAGAACCAACATTAAAAAGCCAGGCGTGGTGGCATGTGCCTGCTCCACACAGTGACGTGATGGTGGCGGACACAGGTGCATCCCTGGAGCTCACTGGCTGGCCAGCTATCCTAGCTGGCCAAGTCCCAGGTCAGTGAGACACCCTGTCTCAAAAAGGGTAGGAGGAGCCTGGGGAATGACACCTAAAGGTGACCCTCTGACCTCTATACCCCTACCCCTACCCCTCTCTCTAGTCCAAGCCTAAGACATCTAGAATAACACCTAAGATGGTCCTCTGACCCTCTAACCCTCTCTCTCTCTCTCTCTCTCTCTCTCTCTCTCTCTCTCTCTCTCCTTCCAAGCCTAGTAGCTAGGCTTCCTGAATAATGGGAGTTCCCTTTCACGAACGGCATCCCAGAGACTGGATGGGTATTTGTCAGTCTGGCAACACCAGAAATGAAGCCAGCACTGAGAGCAAATCCAGTGCCCTTCTCCTTACTTAACCTCACCTGGCCCTTGACTTCCAAAATAATGTGAAGCATGCTTTCCTTCGCTGTCATTATCATTGTCATGAAGGAAGCATCTGGGACAGCTGTCCATTCCAGCACAGCCATTGTGTAATGTCAAAAAAATAGCACAGAGTTCAGGGACAGAAATACCCAGGAAACTGATAGATGACCTTTGTTCTTAAGTTTTGCAAAACAGCTGAGGCATGAGGATTGTGAGTCTGAGGCCACCCTGAACCACAGAGTAAGACCCTGTCTCAAAAGAAAACAAGAGTTTGTAACTGGGCAGTATATCTGACTAGGTGACTAGAATCAGATGTGTGTCATTTGGCCACAAACCACCTGTGAGAAGCACCCAGCACTGAGATGACCCATCTCCCGTGTACACTGCCCCTATG
Source organism: Uromys caudimaculatus (assembly GCA_028551405.1). Classification (NCBI taxonomy): domain Eukaryota; kingdom Metazoa; phylum Chordata; class Mammalia; order Rodentia; family Muridae; genus Uromys; species Uromys caudimaculatus. Next base: position 16,329,992 of record CM052706.1, on the reverse strand, counting down.
TCACCCTCCCCATAAGATAGACTTTTTAAAAAAAATTTACAATAGACTTTAGATAAAGGTCTTCCATCTTGTCAGGTAGCTTTTCAAATAAAGTCATCTTGTGGCCAGAAAGAAGGCACAAAGGTCAAGAACACTTACTGCTCTTGCCAAGGACCTGGGTTCAGTACTCAGCACCTACACTGAGTGGTTTACAACGGACTGTAACTCTGGATCCAGAGAATCTGACGCCCTCTTCTGGCCTCCATGGGCAACTACACACATGTGGTACACATAAATTCACATAGGCACTGTTAGCATTCTGTCTAAACTCCATCTCACAGTTACCTGGCAACAGCCAGGTATGCTCTGCCCCACAGTTGCCTGGCAACAGCCAGGTGGGCCTGGCCCACTATAAAAGGGGTTGCTTGCCCCTCCTCTCTCTCTTACCTCTTTCTCTTGCCTCTCTCTTACATCTCTTATCTCTTACCTCTCCCCATTCCCTTCCCCCCTCTCTCCACGTGGTCATGGCCGGCCTCCACCTCTCTACTTCTCTACTCTCTCCCTCTCTCTGCCTTTCTCTGCCTCTACTACCCTCTTAACTCCCCTCCCCATGCCCTAAATAAACTCTATTCTATACTATACCTTCGAGTGTGTCTGTTCCCTCTGGGGGAAGGGATGCCTGGGCTTGGGCCTGCACACCCTTCCCCTACACCTTCCTCCCCAAAACCCCATATAACATATATCTATATATATTTTTATAAACACATCAGGCACACACACATACACACACACACATAAATTAAAATTATAAATATTTTTAAAAATAATAAAGTCAGACCTATGTCAACACTTTGTCTCTTAATTAGGCTTTTGGCTTCAAGCAACTGGACTTTGGTCTGTGGACAATGTTTGGTGAGCCAGCCAGGAGCACTGCTGCCTGAGGTGAGCCAGCCCTGTGATCTCTAGCTTACTTCGTTCCATTTTGTTCGAGGGACTCTTGCCCTCCTCATCATGGTGCAGGGTACCCAATCGTCACCACACACACACACACACACACACACACACACACACACACACACACACACACACACTGATATGACCAACTGAGACTCGGGTGGACAGACAGGTTCCTGCCCTGAGTAAAACATCATGGCATACATCCGAAACTTCTTTCCCTGCCCTCTACGCCTTCTGACATCTGAAAGTGGTAACATTAAGCACAGGCACAGTTGCTGGTCTTTGTGCCCAGTATTGTAACTGTGGTGGAGTAGCTTTGAGCTTATGTTTGTGTGCATAAATCAAAGATGGAAGGCTCAACATCTGTCTGACCAATTGCCCCCTCGGGCGCACAGGAAATAGATTCTGAATTAGTGACTCACCTCTCTCTCAGAAAGACATGAGTGGCTGTTAGGCTTGGCAGACAGCACCTTTACCTGTGAGTCATCTCAGGGGCAAAGCAGCTTGATTTTTTTTAATGAAGAATTATTTTTATGTTTACAGGCGTTCCCCTGCACAAATGTCTGTGCACTGCCTGCGAGCTTGGTGCCTTAGAGGAATGCAAGTGCACATGTAGGCGTGTTCGTGTGGAGGCCCCAGGTTTACATCAGGTGTCTTCTTCTTTATTTATTGAAGTAGTCTCTCTCAATGAACCCAGAGCTCACCAGTTCTGACTAGTCTAGCTAGCCAGTTTCTCCTGGGTTCCAGCCTCTCGAACACCTAAGCATCAGGGTTACAGGTGGCCACACCTGCCTGCTTTTACATTGGTTCTGAGGAGCCAAACCTGGGTCCTCACACTTGGGTGGAAAGTGCTTTATCCACTGAACCATTTCCCCAGACCATGTGTTTGGTTTTGGTTTTGGTTTTGGTTTTAAAGACAGACCTCGAACTCACTAAATATTCAGGCTGACCTCTGATTGGTAAGCTTCCTGCCTTCATCTCTGAAGTGATGGAATTACAGGAGTGCACCACCACACCCAGACAATAGATGAGAGTTTATTGACTAACTGGGGATGAGAGACAATGTTGGGTAAAATGTCATTCAGCTTTAATGGAGGTGCCTGGAGTGGGGTGGGGCACAAAGATTTCCCCTGCATTTTTTTTTTTAGATTTTTTTTTTTTTTTACTGTTTAATTACATGTATGTTTGTGTATGTGGCTATGTACATATGAGAGAAAGTATCCAAGGAAACCAGAAGATGACATCAGGTCTCCTGCTGCTGGAATAACAGGCAGCCGAAAGGTTCTGGGACCTGAGCTCTGGTCCACTGAGCCACCCCTCCAGGCCTCTCCTGTAGTTTTTAACATGATTGAGCTCATGGTGACATTTTATAGCCTTTTTATAATGACCCCACTATTTCTGTTTGATCGACATGCTGAATTTAAAAACATCTGAAGCCTTTTGAGTTTGTTGTTGTTTTGTTTGTTTTTTTTTTTTTTTTAACTAAATTTAGACCAAGAAAAATAGGAGAGGCGAGTAAAACGGGTTCTTTAAAAATATGCTGCTCAGGGCTAATGGACTGGCTCAGGAGCTGAGAGGGTTCATTCCCGGCACGCACAGAGAAGCCCACAACCATCCATAACTCCAGTCTCAGGGGATCTGATGCCCTCTTCTGGCCTCCAAGACACCAGGCTCCCAGGCAGTACACAGACGTATACACAAGAAAACACCGGGCAGTGGTGGCACGCTCCTTTAATCCCAGCACTTGGGAGGCAGAGGCAAGTGGATTTCTGAGTTCAAGGCCAGCCTGGTCTACAGAGTGAGTTCCAGGACAGCCAGGGCTACACAGAGAAACCCTGTCTCGAAAAAAACAAAAAAAAACAAAAAAAGAAAGAAAGAAAACACCCGTAAACATAAAAATAACTCTTTATAAACAAAAAAATCAAGCGGCTTGGCCACTGAGCTGACTCACAGGTAAAGGTGCTGTCTGCCAAGCCTGACAGCCTGAGTTCAATCTCTAGGACCCACTGAGTGGAAAAGAAGACTAACAGCTATGAATGACCTTCTGACCTCTGACCTCGACACAACTGCTATATCACTGTAACATGAACCTGAGCACACCTAAAAATCCACTTAAGATGCTGTGTCAACTATCTTGCCTGAAAAGTATTGGTCAACAACCTTAAACAGAATTTAGACTCAACTGTCATTTTACAATCTAGTCACAAAAATTAAAACTGTTCAATTGATTTGGAGGTCTTTTTGTCACAAATAAGTTAATTTAAATTTGCTAGTAAAATAGAGATGATGATATCTTCAGGGCTATTAGTATACACTTTTACCTGGCTTATTTCTTGGTGTGTGTGTGTGTGTGTGTGTGTGTGTGTTGCACACATGCAAGTACACCTCTCAATCACTTCCCTACCTTTTTTTTTTTTTTTAAAAGACATGGTCTCTCACTGAACCCGGAGCTCACCATTTTGGCTAGATTGGCCAGCCAGTAAACCCTCAGGATCTGCCAGACTTCTCCCCACACCTCTCATGCTGTGGTTATAGGGGTACTCGGGTGCTGGCGATCTTAGCTCAGGTCCTCAGGTTTGCACAGCAAAGACTTTACCCACTGAGCTGTTTTCCTGGCCAGTTTGCTTTTTAAACAGACTAGGTAGCTCAAGCCACCATAGATTATCTTGAACCCCTTAACAGATGTACAGATGTAGGATTATGATGCCTGGCTTGCCCCATCAAGATTATATTATCTCTACAAGATGTTAAAGACTTGAGAACAGATGTATAAATGAAAATACAATGTGCTGTTGTTGTGACTCTTCCTGGGAGACACAACACATACCTGTCTATTCACCTCTAATAGAAATCCCATGACAGACCAAACTATGGATACCACCAAAGTTCAACTTGGCAACCCAAAATGAGGTTTTGGGGAGTTACTTACAAGAACAGAAATGATTCAAAGAGAGTATCACCAAAACCCACCAGAAAAGCTGGAAGTTGTAGCACACTACACAGCCTACAGGCAGGTTGGAAAGTATCCTTCCCAGGTGGCTCCAATGGTCTAAACCTCTTCTAGGCAGCTTAGCTGGTCTCTGCCTCTTCCAGGCAGCCAGGCTTATCTCAGAGTCTTTACAGCCTGACTCCTCTGGAGTGATTCTCAGCCATCTTTTCTGTTTGTATATTACTGGGGGGAGGGAGGGACTGCTACTAAGTCTGGTCAGTTTCAGAAACTTCCTGAAACTATTTTGAGTTGTTCACTTCTCATCTTAATAAGCTGCCCCATAGGAAAGAATGTTTCAGGCTGGGTTATACAACAAGACCCTGTCTCAAATAGACAGACAGACAGACAGACAGACAGACAGATTTATCTGAGCAACTGGAGAGATGGCCAGGAGAGTTAAAAGCACTTGGCACATTTGCACAGAACCTGAGTTCAATTCCCAGCATTCACACAATGGTTCTAGTTCCTGAGATCTAATATCCTCTACTAAGGTCTGCAGGCACCAGGCACACACAGGGTCCACACACATACAGGCAGGCAAAACACTCATACACATCAAAAACAAAAATAAGTAAATCTTTTTTTAAAAAAAAAAATCCTAGTTATTTCCAAGTAATTAGAAAACTGCTATATCAATTGTTAAATTAATTTCAAATATACTTAGAAAAACTATATATTGATCTATTCATAAAAGTGTTATCATAAGCTGTTGGTACATGAAAAGCCAATTTGCAAGTGTGGTTCTATATGCCCAGACTACAAAAAGAAATTAAGCTATGTTTTGAGGAGAAAATTAGAAGAAAACCATAAATGTATTTACTGAGAAAAAAGTAATTTAGGCTGAATTCAGAAATTGTGGAAGTATTGTTACAAAATGTAAATTTAAGGAAGAAAATAAGACAGAAAGGAACTCCAATAAGGAGGAGGGAGAGGAATATAAAGGAATTATGAAGCTATGTCTTGGTGAAAAGAATTAAAAAGAGAAGAAGGTTAAAACAGTAGATTGGGTCTCAAACTCCTGCACCAGATGGGAACCCATCAAGGAGAGGTACCTATGGGTCAGACATTCACAAGGACTGAAGAGGGCTCCCAGAAGCTCCTTTGGACTCGAAGCACCCAATCTACATTTCTCCCTCAGAACCCCACAGGTATTCACAGTCGGAACATGCTAATTGAATTTGAATTTCAGTCAAGACTAGCACCACCTATAGCCTGACTCTAGTCAACAAGGTCTCTGAAAAAAAAAAAAAAGAAAGAAAGAAACAGAACAATTGATTTCTGTAGCCACAGGAGTGTCAGCTGACCAGAAGACACACAATTTCAAATTTTTTCTCCTGGACCACGGTCTAACCTACAATCTAGACTCACAAGTTCCTTTTCCCCCAGGGTAAATAGATATGAGTTCCTCCAGGGATGGGTGAGAGTCAAATAACAAAGCCTGCACAAGCAGCAAGACCTGAGTTCAATCCTCAAAGCTCATATAAAAACACTGGGCATGGTGGCATAAACTTGTAATCTCAGCTCTGGGGAACTAAAGACAGGCAGATCATGAGGGTAGAGGCCTACCTGGTGAACTCCAGAGACTATGTTTCAAAGGAGATGGATGGCATTCCCTGACTATGACCCCCAACTTCTTCAAAAACTGTCCCTGAGTTGACAGACCTTGTGTTTCTCAGTTTTTCATCGCTGTGGCAATACCTGAGAGAAGTAGTTGAGGCTCAGGTTTCAGAGACTCCAATCTAGCAAGGGGCCAAGAGATGTAGGAGACCACGCACGCAGCGCCTGCAGTCCCAGCACTCAGAAGGCTCTGGCAGAAGGATGAAAAACTCAAGGCTAGCCTGGGCTACACAGCGAGATCCCAACCTAAAAAAAGGAAAGAAAAGAGAAAATTCAGCAGAGGGAGAGGTAGTTGGGTCTTCTTAATAGAGACAATTCCTAGTAAAGCGTAGCTAATTCAATCCAGAGTGAAATAAAGACTTCATTCATCTTGGTGACCCCAGTTCACTGAAAAGACAGTAAACAGGAGTCAGGCTTTCAACAAACAAATAAACAAACGGAGCTGGAGAAAAACCTCAGGAGTTCAGACAACTTGCTGCTCTTGCAGAGGATCTAGGTTCAGTTTCCAGCACCCACATGGTAGCTCGCAACTGTCTCTAACTCCAATTGCACGGGATCTGACACCTTCATCTGGCCTTAGCAAGCTCCAGGCACACACATGGTGCACAAGCATACCTGCGGGCAAAACGTTCATACACATAAGATAAAAATAAATAAATCTTAAAAAAAAAAAAAAGCACTTTAACATAATCCAGTGTTCTCTTGCATCTGCCTCTTACCCTGCTCCATGTTAGAGTGGCTCCCCAAGGCTCGTTTGCAATCCTTTGGACATCTGCAGTAAGTTCCTTATCTCCTCACTTTGAATACTTTTTACAATATGTGGTGGCACATGCCTTTAATCCCAGCCCTCGGGAAGCAGAGACAAGAAAATCTTTGAGAGCTCGGGCCAGCCTGGTCTACAAATAGAGTTCCAGGACAGCCAGGGCTACACAGAGAAACCCTGTCTCAAAAAAAAAAAAAAAAAAAAAAATGATGTTAAATATATCCAGAGCTAAAGTCAAATAATGACCAGCTTGCAGCAGCCTGCTCCCTCTGGGTCCAGACTCCTATCAGGCAAACCCCTGCACTCTTCTCTACCATGGACCAAGGGCTGCTCAAGACCTGGAGAGGAACAAAAACCTCACCACCAGGAAGGTGAGTTAATCCTCAAGATAACTGTTTCTTAAAAACAATGGGTGACTTCACTGCCATAAAAATATGTTTTTATTTGCTTTATGTGTCATTCTGCTGTGCAGAAGGACAATGTGACCCCTATTCAAGTCCTTCCGGTTCAAGCTATTCCACTCTTTCACCTTCCAATGTCCCCATTCAGCAAGAGGTGTCCAATTTTATGGTATCAACCCAAATCCTACAAGATGGAGGAACAGACATTTGATGGTGAGAAACTGAAGCCAAGCATTAAGGCCAGATCACCTGACACTGGTCTTGCCCAATAATCAGCTAGTGTATGTTTTCTTTTACCGCCATGAGTCTGGTGACCAGAGAGGGCCTCAGGGAAGCTACTCCCTCTAGATTTTGCACGTTGCCAAGATAATCAGGGATAGGAACAGTCCCAAGAAATAATATGGTCTTTGTTCTTGAGATCTGCATGCCTGAAAAGCAGTTTGTGAGTTAGCAATTAGGATGTGATAGCTGCACTTTGACCACAATCTACACGAGAGAAGGCAGCATCAAGCAAGCCATGAAACAGTTTGCCCCAAGTTAAAACATTCCATTAGGAAGAGAAGCTCCTTAAGATGCAAGATGTGCTAAAGGGAGATGAAACATTGCATCCTGAAAGAAATCTTCCTTAACAACTGAAAAGTTTCAGGAAGTCCCTGAAACTAACCAGAAACAATGGATCCCTCCCTTCCAGGCATATAGAAACTGTAAGGAATGCTGAGAAACATTCTCAGAACAAACCAGCCAAGTTGCCTAGAAGAGGCAGAGACCAACTAAGCTGCCCAAGAGTCACCAAACCACACAGCTGATTGATTGGAAAAGGCTTCAGCTGCCTGACACACTTTTCAGCTATTAAGCTTCCAGAAAATTGTGCCATGAGCTCCAGGCATCTAGCTTTCAGGAGGCAGGACACACATTGGGGTGGGCTTTGGTGATGCAGCTGTTTCTGAGTGTTTTCTGCTTCTTGAAGTACTTCTTAATAAACTCATTGATTCACCCAGTTGGACTTCAGTGGTATCCTTACTTTGGTCTATCATCATTTCCCTATCTTGGATGAATAGATATTTGCTCATAGCTCCCCAGGAATAATTTCAGACAAAAGCCTACTTCCTATATCAATATAAATCACCCCTAAATGACCTTCCAGCAGATGGACTTTGGATGACAGTCCATCATCCTCTTGATTAGCTAGGGTTTTTTTGTTTTGTTTTATTTTTTGTTTTTATTTTATTTTATTTTATTTTGGTTTTTGTTAAGTTTTGTTTTGTTTTCTTGTTTTTGTTTTTGTTTTGCTTATTGTTTCATTCATTTTGGTTTATTTACACAAGATCTCATGTAGCTCAGGCTAGCCTCTAACTGGCTATGTAGCAAAAACTCCAGAACTTCCTGCTTCTACCAAGTGCTAGGCTTGCAGGCATATACCCAGTTTAACTGGCCAAGTGGTGATCGTGGTAGTTTAGAGACAATGTCTTACCATGTAGCCCTGGCTATAGAACAGGCTGGCTTCCAAATCACATACACCTGTCTGTCTCTGCCTACCCAGTGCTGGCATTAGAGGCACCACCCCTCCTAGCCCTAGTTCTTTTTTTTTTTTCTAGATGCTTTTTTTTAAAGGTTTATTTGGGGTGGGAGGTGCCTACATGTGTGTCTGTGCACCATGTTTGTGCAGTGGCCTCAGAAGAGAACATTTTATCCTCTGGAACTGGAGTTGTAGACAGTTGTTAACCACCATGTGGGTGCTGGGAACTAAACTCTGATCTTCTAGAAGAGCAATCAGTATTCTTAACTGCTGAGCCACCTCTCCAGCCTCACTTTCCAGTATGTTGTTTGGTTTGTTTGGTTGGTTGTTTTAATAAAGTTATCGTCCTTATCTCTTGACTTAGTGGGACTATTGTGGATCAGGTCTCTGGACTTCGGTCCAGTCATAGAGTATAAGATCCTACAGTCTGTTCCCTCGGAGCGGAGCACAGAACAGGAGGCAGCACCTCGATAAAAGCTGACAATACTAAGGGCTGGGACACCTTGCCCCTTTTTGCTCTATCTCCAGAAGTGGCTCCACTTCCCAAAATATATGTCTTCTTTTTTATTTTTCATTCTTGTTGTTTATTTTTAAAATAGTATCTTAGTATGTAGTCAGGGCTCACATCAAACTGGCAATCCTCCTGCCTCCACTTCCTGAGCATTAGCAAAAGAAGAAGCCTGATACTACGGACTGAGTTTCCCTTAGGGACTACTGCTCACCTGTGGCTGTGGTCTTGACTTATACTCTGGAATATTAGAGCAAGTCATTAAGTGAGCAAAAAAAGCCAGCATGCACTCAAAGACAGATCTAAGATGTCTTTTCATTTTATCATATTATTTGAGGACACCAAGGACAAATATGTCTCTCCTTCCACCATTACATGGGTTTTGAGGATTAGACTCAGGGCATCCAGCTTGCATCTTCAGACAGCAAGCACATCTGCTCATGGAGACATCATACCAGCCCACCTTTAAGTGTTATTAGCTGTATAATGTTTTGTGACTTTTGAAGCTATGTCACTCAACGGACGTGATTTAAAATCAGATTCCAGGACTAGGCAAAGTTTCAAAATTAAGTTAACATGAGCGGATTTGACTTATTTCTCTTATCTTGCAGGGTATCTTTTGTAAATAAAACTATAAGCTGTTTTCTGAGGTTCGTTGTTCAGGTTGATGGGTGAGCAAGGAGTGGTAACAAGTTAAGATCAAAGGTCACAGGGTTGAAAGGTCGTGCTAAGGCATTAAGCGTGGCTCATTAGCTCTTTCAACAAGTCTGAAATCTCTCTCAGAAAAAGGGAGTATTGTCTCTCTGCAGCCTGTCTTCAAGGCAGCCTTAACAATTACGTCAAAATCCTTCAGTTAGGCCGGGAATGTAGTTCAGTGGTAGAGAACTTGCCTAGCATGAGCGACACCTTGGATTCAATCCACAAACCACAAAAGCCACTTTAAAAACAAAAACCTGGAGCAAGCCGATCCCTGGGAATAAGGAACTCCTCTCCCTTCCGGATGTTTTGAGATGGGGTCTCACTATGTAGCACAAGATGGGTGTAGCCCAGGCTAGCTTCAAACTTTGCATCCTCCTGCCCTGTTGTTCTGTTCTCAGACTGAGGTTCATGAGCCCAAGCTGAAGCTCAGTAAGCAGAGGAAAATGGTCTTGAACTCTTCACGCTATGCAAGGGTTACAGGCATGTACCACCCACAGTTACTATGTGTCATTCTGTATGTGTGTATGTGCTAGGGATTGAGCCCAGGGCCTTGGGCTGAGCTACCCACTGAGCTACCACTGAGCTACATGCCTAGCCATCCATGTGCCTTTCATGTATGTACACACCCCTACATGCATGTGTACATGTGCATGTGGAAGTCAGAGGGCAACCCCACTTGTCATACCTCAGCTGCTTCCACCTTGAGTATAGGGGGCTTTTCGTTTTGGTTTGTGTTTTAGTGCCCGGAGCTCACTAAATAGGCTAGGCTGGCTTGTCAGTGAGTCGGTGGGATCTGCCTATCTCTCCTTCTGAACAAGTCCCCTCCTCCTCCTTCCTGGAATAAGTGCCTGCCACCATGCTGGCGTTTTTTGTATGGGTTCTGGGGCTCAAACGCAGGTTCTCATTCTTACATGGAAAGCACTTTACCAACTGAGGCATCGCTCCAGTTCTCACGTGGTTGGCTGGCTTGTTTGTTTATGGGGGATTTTGTTTGTTTGTTTTTCAAGACAAGGTTTCTCTGTGTAGCCCTGGCTATCCTGGAACTTACTCAGTAGACCAGGCTAGCCTTGAACTCGGAGATCTGCCTGCCTCATCCTTGCAAGTGCTGGGATTAAAGGCGTGTGCCACCATTGGCCAGCTCTATGTGTCTTTAATGATAAATTTTAGGAGTTGTATGAGAGGGCACGAGTAGGAATAAAAGCCTGGGAATGAGCACCCCAAATTCTGCTTCCCAAATACTTCACCTACCACACCAGAGTCCTTCTAGGGATGGCTCAGAACCCCATTCTACTTCCTTGAGACTCCTTGAGGAAATGACAGCTTCCTCCTTCCCACTCCTTACACAGAGCATGGACATCTGACTGGACAAATTACACTGGTCAAGACTGGGAGGCTGACCCACCCATCTGTCCTCAGGGCTGTCTTCCAACAGCCATTGGAGAAAATGGGATCATGGAGAGGTTTGGAGCAAGAGATCAACTGGGCCAGTAGGAGACTCTGCAAAGGCTCCAAATTTGTATGCCTCACTCCTGTCCTGAGCCACAAAGGGGGACATCTCTAAAACCCACATTCCTGCAAAGAACAGACAAATGTTGGAGAGTCGAGCCAAATAGTTGAGGGTGACTGAGGTTGATGACTAGTCTCATTCAGTCCTGGTCACATATTCCATTTCAGAACGGCCACTTTACAGACTTTCCTGATGTTCACAATGGGTGGGTAAGAGAATCAGACGCTAGTCTAAAAGACCAGCAACCCACCACCACCACCTCTCACCCAGCAAAGTGGACGAGTGAGAGCAGCAGGGCTCTCTGGGCCCGTTCCAGCCACTCTCTCTGTGGGTGGGCTCCAGCCTACTGGAACTGCTTCTTCCTGGCCCTCCCAGCTCAGGGCCAGCCTCTTGAGCACCCTGGCAGCCTTCCAGGCCTCCGAGGAATCTACTGCCTCTGCCACAGCATCATCGCCACCGTCGTAGCTCTGGCTTCGAAAACGCAATTACAGCAAACAACAGCCGCCTGCCTCGCTTGAGCCTCGCCATCCACACCTGGAACTAATTAACTAAATTAGGTCTTAATGAGCTACACTGGTCGGGAGGCCTATTTTTACTTAATTATCCACTAATGTGCTTGGCATGAAGGAGCGTGGACCTGGAGGATGGTTCAGCGGTGGCAGTGGCAGTGGTGGCAGCGGCGGCGGCCACCTCCTCCCCCTACAGAAGGCGCCGCCTCCTCTCCCTACAGAAGGGACACTCAGGAAGGACGCCTATCTTCCAGGAGTGGGTCTTAAGGACCCGAGGTCCCAGGAGGGACACTCCCTCTACACACACACACACACACACACACACACACACAACCCTAGTGCTATCTTTTAGGCTACCCTGCCTGAGACCAAAGCCACACTGTACCCAGCTGATGGTGTGAACAGGCAGAACTCTCCTATTCCAAGATCGCTGTCAAAAGACGACAAAAAGACTCAGAGTAATTCCTCTGTCTCCTGTAATGGGAAGGCCAAGGGACAGGGAGGTGAGAGGCTTTTTTTTTGGGGGGGGGGGTGACACACAGTAACTGGGGGGATGGAGGAGAGTGACCCTTTGAAGAAGCATTTTAGGCCACAAGGGGCAGCCAAGTCTAGTGGTACAGGCCTGTAATCCTGGACATTTAGGAGGCTGAGGTAGGAGGATCACAAGTTCAGGCCCTTCCTGGGGAATGGATTGAGACTCATCCTCAAAATAAAAATTGTAAAGAGGGCTGGGATATAGTTCAGTGATAAAACATTTGCTTGACATGCATAAGACTGTTGGTTCAAGCCCCAGTATGGGAGGGGGTGCTGATTGGATCTACTGACACCAGCACACTGTTTCTGTCTCTCCCTCCCTACCCCCGTCTCTCTCTCTCTCTCTCTCTCTCTCTCTCTCTCTCTCTCTCTCTCTCTCTCTGTGTGTGTGTGTGTGTGTGTGTGTGTGTGTGTGTGTGTGTGTGTGTGTAGATATGAGCACATAAGTGCAGGTGCCCACAGAAGCCAGAAGCCAGAGGACGTAGCTTCCCCTGGTGTGGAAATGACAGGTTGTACAGCTGCCTGGTTTACTTGCTGGGGAGTTGAACTCAGGCCCTCTGGAGCAGGGGTGTGTACTCTTAACTGCTGAGCCCTCTCTCCAACTCCAAATACACCCTGACTTATGTAACGCGTGCTCGCACTTACATATGTATTTCCGTGCCACGTGCACTGTGTTTATAGAACACTGCCACAATATGGCATTGGATCACCTGACTGGACTGTGAGATGCCATGTGGCTTCTCAGAATTGAACCCTGGTCCTTTGGAAGAACAACCGGTGCTTTTAACCACGGAAACACCACTCCAACCCCACAAGTAAGTCTTTTTTAAAAAGTAAATAAGGTGGAGAGCAATAGAGGATACCTAATACTGATCTCCGGCCTCTGCATGCCCCAACCTAGGCAAGCACCCCCACTGTATACAAACACATGCACATTCATACACACAAAAGGGCAGGGACCTCCCTATTTGCACCCCCTGTTTGTTCTAGTCTTGGTCCTGTGGGGGGCTCCAGATCACTAGTTCACTTGAATCTCTGGATTCTGAGGCTAGAGCAGGCCACAGTCCTGCTCTAGGGCAACATGTCCCCAGCTAACAATGAACAAAAACCTCTTTTGCAGGGCTGCCCACTCTCTGGAACTCCGGGTTTCAATGTGACCAGAGATTTCTTGGTACCTCGAGCCCCATCCACCCCCAGGCACCCCAAATCTAACGTAAACAAGTCAGAAACTTCCATTGCTCAGGCACCAGCATCCTTCCCAGCATTCCTCTTCTGAAAATGGCCCACCACTTCCTTACTTGTTCAAGCCAGGAACTGAAGTGCTGCCCTTGATCAGCCTCTGGTGCATACACAGCCAGCCCACCCAAATTACCCTGGGTCCTGTCTCTAAATAATAGCCTCAAGTATTAGGTTCCCACCACTTCTCAGTATGTACTCAGTCCTCAAAATCCTCTGACAGCTCCATCACGCTCAGAATAAAGCCCAAAGGCCTGTCCCATCCTGCTAGGCCCCAGCCTCCTCCTTTCTTTCCATTCTCCTTGTCAAAGTCATGTGAGCTGTCTTTGGTACCTCAAAAGCCCCGAGGACTTTGCACTTTGCACCGACTGCTCCTTGTCCTAACAGGCAAGCAGAGCCTCTCCGCAGCCCACATTCCTGCCCCTATGCCATCTGTTCCCCAGCTGGCCTCACTGGTCTTCACTTCCTTGGCAGGAAAGCCCAGGGGAGCCACAGAAGATTGAGCCGAATGTTCAGGACCGACTGTCTGAGGCTCTGGCCATAGGTAGGCATGGGCTCTACAGCTTTCTGTTCTCACAAAGTGAATTCTGTCATACCATCTCAGAGATGATGTCCTCATCTTAATAGAAATCTGACCACATAATGGAGTTTTAATATTGTTGACTATTGCCAGCAACCAAGGCTGTCTGCCAGCTTCCACCCGCCTGAGGGTCAGTGTCCCCGGGGAGACACTTCTAACCAGCTAATCCCTCTGCCCTTTTGAACTGCAGAATCCCCATTTTCCTTCCATGTGGGGACCACCTCAGACACACATGCTTGGTGGGAATCTTCTTGGCAGCACCGCCATTCTAGGAGAGCATGTTCTCGCCTGAGCCTCTCTCCTGTCTAACGCTGTGTGGTCAGTGAGTGGGCTCCGTTGCAAATGTTCTGTGTGGGAGACCCTGAGCTGTCAGGACTAAGGCACTTAGCACGGGTCTTTACTAGGACTTGCTTGCTGTCTCAGTCTCTCCATCTAAGAACTGAAGACATTGGTGCCACTTAGCAGAAGGATCTAGGAGCCACGGCACAAGCCAGGAGTACCCTAAGAACCTGTGGTAATGACACCGAAAGCTGAGGTGGAGGCATGGAGCTGAGGGTTTTAACTCTCCAGTTAGCCTCTGATAAGATGCTGGGAGAGGCAGAGGATGTTAGGAGCCAAATGATTAACTAGAGACCAAAGGCATGTGTGTTCTCTCTCTCTCTCCCCCTCCCTTCTTCTCCTCTCCCCTCCTCCCTCCCCCTCCCCCTCCTCCTTACCCCCCCCCTCCTTTTTCTCTTTCTCATTTTTTAAGACAGGGTTTCTCTGTATACCCTTTGCTGTCCTGGAACTCACTCTATAGACCAGACTGGCCTCAAACTCAGAGAACCATCTGCCTCTGCCTCCCTAGTGCTGGGATTAAAGGTGTGCACCATCACTGCCTGACTACCTTGTTCTCTCTTAAGGACAGGATCCCATGGGCAGAAGACTCTCCAAGACTAAAGGTATCATGTCCTGTGCTGTAGAATCCTATCTTCCAAGCATAGCCATCTTCATTAGAAGACCTGTGACTCAACCCTCAGGATGATGTTAATATTTCCTCATAAAAACAAACAGGTGGAGAAGACCACAGACTGTCACCTGGGATTGCAGCCACGCCTTCATCTCCCTCCCAGGTGAATGTAATTCTGCCAGGCCAGCTGCACACATTCTCAGTCTTGGGAGGTGACAGCGGCGGTTCTAAACCTGTGGGTTTCGACCCCTTTGGGGTAGCATGTCGGATATTTACATCAGGATTCATAACAGTAGGAAAAGCACAGTTACGAAGTAGCGATGAAATCATTTTATGGTTGGCTCATCATAACATGATGAGCTGTGTGAAAGGGTCACAACGTCAGAAAGGTTGAGAAGGTAAAGAGAAGGTATGGAAGGTTAACCGAAGAGGGGACCCTATATATATATGGAGTCATCATCTAGGCTGGGGTGACACTGGTGACGGCTTTAGCCTGTTGCTGATGCCTATTTGTATTTACATAACCCCGGGAAAAGTTCACTCACTACCCAGGACTGGGTGTCCACTGCAAGCTACACCCACAAGTCAGCCCCACTATGAGTGCGTCCACCACCTCGAGCCTCAGCTTCTTCACCCACCCGATTAGGATCCTCGACCCAATCCCAACAATCAGTGGTGCCTTGGAGACACCCTGAAGGAACAACAGGTCTGTGGGTATGAGACAGTGGTACCTTCAAAACTGCAACTCTCTAAAGAAAGACAAGACAGGCCTGCATTTCAGGCAGAGGGTCCGGTCTCAGGCACACACGGCTGACCACAGCTGCTATTCCCTGCTATTGGGTTGGAGTAGCAGTAGTCATCTTTGGAGCAAGCAGGCTTTGTCAGGACTCCATCAGCCCCAGAAACTGCCTTTCTGCCCCGGTTACTCTTCTGCTCCAGGCTGTGGAGTCCTGGCCGTTTCTCTCACACACACACTCTGAGCACATACACAGCCACCCGCCACCCCCCACTGTAGAGCAGAGGCAGCTGCTAGGCCTCCATGCTGGAACCAAAATTGAATGAGCGTTTTCACAATGTCAACTCCCGCTGACAGCTCCTAATTGCATGTTGAAGCCATGTGATGGAGCCCAAGTTACACTAATTATGTCATTACCCTAATTAAGTAAATACTGTATGTGCTAATTGGCTGAAATCTCTTCAGGGGGATGGGCACTGGGAGAGGAGCATTGTATCTCCTTGGGTTTGATGAGGGTGCTCTGGAGGTAACACACAGAGGTAATAGACCTTCCCAGGGGTCACATGGTAAAATTCAGGAAGAACCTAGATGGGAGCTCTGGACAGGTATGCCTGTATGGGCTCTGGGCAAAAGTACTGACCAAGTCACCAAAGACCCAAGTCAAAGGCTTGCCCTGGCCCCAACAAGCTAGTAGTCATGAGCTAGCCTTTTCTTTCAATAGGGTTCCTTTGTTGTCCCCCACCTCAACAAGCTCAGGACCTTTGGGCTTATGAGCATTCTGGGCATAGGGGGCATCAAGGGAACCTAATGTCCAGACAGGACCAAGCTAGTCACTAACTGGCATCCATCTTTGAGATCCAGTTATATGTTTAGCCTGGGAAGCAAGAATGAATTAAGCTGCTGACCAAGCAAAAGACTGCTTGCTAGAGAAAAAAACCAAGGTGTGTTAGCAAAAGAATGACCAGGATCACCATTCTCAGGAAGACATGTTAAGCAGCGTGTTCTGAAGAAATCTAAAGGGCTTCTGGAAGGAGCCAGCCTTCACTTACAAGGCAGGGAGAAAATCAGAACATAAAATGTCAGATCATCTTGGAGTACGTGATTCCTAAACATGAAACTCCTGCTGTTGTTGTTGTTACTATTATTATTATTTTGTGTGTGTGTGTGTGTGTGTGTGTGTGTGTGTGTGTGTGTGTGTGTGTGTGTGCTCGAGCGCATACACACACATTCCTACAAGGATGTCAGAAGACAACTTGCAGGAGTTGGTTTTCTCCTTCTACCACACGTGTCCCAGGGATGACAGGTTGTCAAGCTTGGTGACAAATGCCTTTCCCACTGGCCCATCCCAATAACTCCAATACAAAATGTCTTTGGCTTGGAATTGGAAGCAGCAATCTGAAATAAGGGGACATTGAAGCTGTAACAAGAATGAAGCCAAGTATGGTAGTACATACCTATAGTCCAGTACTCAAAAGACCTAGGCTAGTTTAGGCTACATAAGAAGACCTTGTCCCTTCTCCAACTCCTCCTTCCAGGACCCACGCTCAGTCCAATGGTTGGCTGCAAGCATCCGCCCCTGTATTTGTCAGACTCTGCCTGAGCCTCTCAGGAGACAGCTTATGCTTTCATCAGCAAGCACTTCCCAGCTCCACAAGAACGTCCCGGTTTGGTGGCTGTACATGGGATGTATCCCCAGGTGGGGCAGTCTCTGGATGGCCTTTCCTTGAGTCTCTGCTCCACACTTTGTCTCCATATTTCCTCCTGTGAGTATTTTGTTCACCCTGCTAAGAAACACTGAAGCATCCACATTTTGGTCTTCCTTCTTCTTAGGCTTCATATGGTCTGTGAATTGAATCTTGGGTATTCCAAACTTTTGGGCTAATATCCACTTATCAGTGAGTACATATCATGTTTGTTCTTTTGTGACTAAGTTACCTCACTCAGGATGACTGAAGGAGCTGAGGAGGTTTGCAGCCCCATGGAGGGAGCAACTGTGTCAACTGGACAGACCTCCCCAAGCTCCTGGAGACTGGACCACCAACCAAAGAATACACATGGAGGGACCCATGGTGCTGGCCACATATGTGGCAGAGGAGGCCCTTGTTGGACATCAGTGAGAGGAGAGGCCCTTGGGCCTGAGGGTGTTTGATGCCCCAGTGTAAGGGAATGCTAGGGAGGGAAGACAAGAGTGGTTGGGTGGGTGGGGGAGCACCCTCATAGAGGCAGGGGGAGGGGGGATGGGATGGGGGTTTCCAAAGGGGAAAACATTTGAAATGTAAATAAAGTAATAAAAAAGAAAAGAGAAAAAAAGAAGACATTGTCTCAAAGAAAATATATAAAAGCCATGCCAAAAACCAAGACATAAATGCTAGGGTCCCCATCCAGCCTCCTCCCAGTATATGAGCCTGGACCAACTGCCAAGTGGCCCCTGTGCCTGCCCTGTCTTTCATGGAGTTCTGGAAAGGGTCCCAGAGTTAGGGGCTCAGGCAGGCCTCCAGCAGCTTCCCTCCCACCTCAGGGCTAGACAGTATCTGTCTCTCAAGTGTGCCCAAGTGTGCCTTGGCATGACCGTTCTCTCTCACAGCTCCACTCTGCCTGCCTGCCTGCTTGCCTGCCACCATCTCTGCAAACATATGCTACCGCTCCACACCCGGCAAATACCACATGCTCGCTTTTTGGTGGGCAAACCTCCTTCCCGCTCTCTCGCTTCCCTCCCAGGCCTGCAGCCCCAGCACTGCTCACCCTACCTCGGCCGGGTCTCAGGATCCCAGGAGGTGACATCCACACATTCATTCACTGGCTGAACATTCATTCACTCATTCCACACAACATGACCTGGGCTTCACTGCTCCGGCCCCATCAGTAAGAGAGCCAGTGAGCCAGCCTTTCGAAAGGAGGCAAGTTATGTTAGCAACTGGAGTGGGGTTCGGAGGATGACTGAATGCATGGATGGCAAATATACACAGGATATAAAATGGAGCAAAATACTAATGATTGTTGAATAGTAAGAATAGTTGGGGGCTGGAGAGATAACTCAATGGTTAAGAGCACTGGCTGCTCTTGCAAAGGACTCAGGTTTGATTCCCAGTCTTCCTATGACAGATGAGAACCATCTGCAAGTCCAGTTCTAGGGATCTATTACCCTGGCTGTCCTGGAACTCACTCTGTAGACCAGGCTGGCCTCGAGCTCAGAAATCCACATGCCTCTGCCTCCCAAGTGCTGGGATTAAAGGTGTGCGCCACCACTGCCCAGCTTTTTTTTTTTTTAAGATTTTTATTTTTTATTTATGAGTACACTATAGCTGTTTTCAGACACACCAGAAGAGGGCATCAGATCTCATTACAGATGGTTGTGAGCCACCATGTGGTTGCCGGGAATTGAACTCAGGACCTCTGGGAGAGCAGTCAGTGCTCTTAACCACTGAGCCATCTCTCCAGCCCTATTACCCTCTTCTGACCTCCATTGACATCAGTCTCACATGTGGTCCACAGACATATATGTCATTAAAAAAATCAAAAAAGTTAAAAAAAAATTGAATAAACTAAACACAGTGCCTTGTGACTGTAATGCCAGCACTGGAGAAGCTGAGGCAGAAGGATTACTGCAAGTTCAAGGCTGGCCTCACCTATATGGCAAGTACCAGCAAAGACTGGACTAGAGAGTGTGACCCTGTCTCAAAAAAAAAAGTTAAATAGATATATACCCCCAAGGATATATGGGTGTCATATTCATACTTTCTTATTCTGGTAATGCTTCTTAAAGTTCAAAATAGTTTGTGAGTAAAAAGTAAAATAAGTAGCAGGCATAGCTGTGTGTGTGTGCCTGTAGGCTACGGCAGGGGGATTGTAAGTCCACCCTGGGCTGCACAGGGGTTCCCAGGCCAGCCTAGCTACTTAGCAAGTTCCTATCTCCAATGATGACAACAACAGTGGTGGTGGTGATGATGATGGTGACGAAGGTGATGATGACAAGGAGCTGGAGAAGGGGCTCAGTAGGTAAAGCGACTGCTGGACAAACATGAAGACCAGAATTCAGATCCCCAGCATCCCAAGTAAAAGCCAGTTGTGGCTGTGAGCCTATGCTCCCTGAAACTGGGAGGCAGAGACAGGCGAATCCCAGGGACTTGCTGGTCAAGTCAAAATCATAAGGTTCAGTGAGACTGTCTCAAAAAAATTGGTGAGGAAGTCACGGAAGAACATTTGCCATAGTCAGCCCCTGACCATGTGCATCCACATGGACGAGAGCATCACACACACACACACACACACACACACACGCACACACGCACACATACACACATGCACACATACACACATGCACACAAAAGGACTCGGGGGTAGTTCAGTGGTAGCATGCTTGCCTAGCGTGTGCAAGACTATGAGTCCAGCCCTAATGTTGTTGCTGCTGCTGCTGCTGCTTCAGAGTAATGAGGAAGGAAAGAAAGCCATTTCTTTTGTTGGAGCCCCAGGCTCCAGGAGAAGACTTTCGGGCAGCCAGATGACTCGACCCTGCAGGCTGGAGCTGGAAGGCTTACTCTCCCCACACCACCAACCACCACCACAATGGTGCACTAGCCCACGTTCCATTTCCTCCCCCCAAAAAATGATTATGAGGAACCTCAGGGTGGACCAGAAGTGGGCATGAACAAGAGGAAGGCAGCTGGAGCTTCTGCACTTCAGAGCCTAAGAGGAGAGACCCAGCCACCCCTGGTTGCCACCAGGCACCCTCTCCTTCCACCCCTAGCACTAACACATGCTGCTCAGGCAGCCAAGGCAACTTTCCCAGGCAGTGAGTACCCTCGCATGTCACCGCAGCGCTTGGCAGTTCAGCTTTCGGCATCAGGTGAACCAGGAAGCACAGGGGTGGGTGGGAGGCCTCTGCTTTAGGAGGGTCTGTGAGGTAATGCTCTGGCTCCACTCCACTGTCTCTTTCCCTGCTTGGGTCCCCACCACTCTGCTTCCTCCATAGGCCCACATCCTCTCCTTCTCCCTTGAGGCCCCTCAGACTCCCTCCCAATTAACTGTCTCCTCCCACTCCCCATCAAAGGCAGTGGCACCGGGATTCTGATGTGTGGCCAGTCGTGGAGTGTGGGGTAGGGTGTTCAGGGCTCTCAGGGAAAGGGAGCCCTTCCTGTTCCCCCAGCCCCTGGCCACTCTAGCCTTGACAGCACCTGCGAACCTGCTGTGGATTCAGGACACTCCTCTGTGTGCTCAGGGCTGGTGCACCTGCGGTCAGCAGGGGTCCCACTCCTCCCCTCAGACACCTTTGTTCTCTTGCCTTTGTGGCTGGCCCAGGCCTCCCAAGCCAGCCCAACAACCCTTATCCTTTGCCTGACAGGTCCCTCTCCCAGCCACCCGCCCCCTCTTTCTTGCATAGCATTGTACCCATTCAAGTCTCAGATCAGAACCTGGCACGGGACAGGGTGGGACCCCTCGGCTCACTGCAGCCCTTCCTCCCCCAATGCTCCCTCTCTGCCCACATCCCCTCACTTGCCCCAATCCCCTCACCCGGTCCTTGCTCCCCGCCCTCTCTCCTCTCTGTCTGGCCCCCTCCCGATTTCCTCTTCCCTCCTTTCTTGGCCCTCCAGTTCAGGGAGTCAGGCTTTCTCTCGGCAGGGGCAGTGGCAGCTCGTTGTCCTCCCCTCTTTCCTCACCCTCTCCCTTCTCTCTTCCCCCTCCAGCCTCCACTCCTCAGTCCTTGCCTGCTCACTCACCCTCTCCCTCTCCCGCTACCCCCCTCTTTCTCCCCCACCTCTTTGTTTCAGCTGAGAACCGGCTCCTCGGGACAGTTCCCACACTGCAGTGCCTCTGGTGAGGAGACAACGCCACTGAGGTAAGCTGGGGGTTCGGGGACACACGCACGGGGCGGCCGAAGCCCTGGGGGCGGACAGGTGGGGACAGTGGGCAGCCCGGGCCACAGCACTTCTCTGCCCAGGACAACGGAAGCAGCAGAGTGCTAGCCGCAGGTGCCCTACTGGTCAGCAAGAGCAGGGTGGAGAGAAAGGGATAGCAGGGAGCTGGCAGGCTGTCCCTGCCCTGGTACCCAGCTAATGCTGATGGCCCACGGCTGAGGGAGACCCCCGGGAGATCCGACAGAGTGAAGAAGGAGGCTGGGACACCGGACCAGCCCACCCTTGAAGGTTTGAGTCTACGCCCAGTCCTCCCTGCCTCTAGCTAGGCTGTGGCTAGGAGATTGCCAGGGGACATCAGCCACACTGACCGCATTGTGACCCTCACAAGTGCCTGGGGGTGGGGGGTAGCTCGGTATGTACTGGGGCTGGGGCGTTCCTCCTGCCCAGGTGGAGGAGGCGGGGCAGAGCTCTCTCCCCTACCACCAGCTCCCGGGTTTCCTCCAAGCTCCTGACCCCGACACTCACAAAGCCATAGGAGATGGGGGCATGGTTCCCTTCTCTGCGGGTCTTTGACCAGCTCCTGCCCAGACCGGGTGTCCAGGACAGTATTCCTGGCATTTGAGGCCAGGGAACAGATATTCCTGCAATTGGCTCCCTGGAACTGGGAGGGACAGACCGGTATCTGCGCTCTATAGCAGAGGTAGGGTGAGCAAGTGGAAAGCAGGTGGAGGGAACCCCAGCTCTTGAGTGCACTACAAGTGCACTTTCTGGGACATCCTGGAGCCATCAGAAGATGCTGGGCGGTGAGCAGAGGGAATGAAAGGAACAGGAGCGGAGCCACCTGGCCCCTCTCAGCTGAGCTGGAGGCAGGGCTGCCTCTGACTGGGACCAAGACTGAAAAGCTCATAGTTCCAAGAGCTCTGCTGGTCACAGGAAAGCCAGAAAAGGCTAGGAGAGTAGTGACCCATGGGGGACCTTCCCGAGGGGTTGCATGCTCAGACTGCCAGTTTGGGGTAGGACCTAATCCTCCAGCTCCCTGAACCACCTAGACCATGGGAGTGGATATGATCCCTTGAACTATAGTTACTAAGGGTGGTGGCCTAAAGACTGAGGACCTAGGGTACATTTACAGAGGCCAATCCTCCCTCACCCTTGGCCAGAACTTCATCTTTGTAGAGCAACAGCTGCTGCCACTGATCCTCACCCTGCCCCCTGTACCCCCAGATGGAGCTAGTAGAGCTGCTAAAGACCCAAATATTCACCTTTTGGCCCACACCCTGCGGCCACTACAGGCCAGCCTGAGCCAGGGGAAAGAGGGCTAGCAAAGCCTAGGGACTGGTACTACTGGTTACCTAGGCCTGATCCTTAGGCACTCCTCCCAGCCTGGGCCAGCTCAGTGCAGCTCTGTATCACGTGGAAGTCCCTAAGTCACTGGGCTCCTGGGGTTACCCCTTCACCCACAGGCACACCCATCACCCCCCAAGCATACTCCAAACCCTCTAACCCAGCCTGGGCCCAGGCCAGTCGCCCCCTCCCGAATCTGGCCCTATGCTCCTCATATCTGAGCCAAACTCAGAGAGAGACAGGCTTCCTTGCCTTTTTCCCCCCTGAAACACTGGGGGACCATCTTGCTGCTAAACAGGGGCAGTTAACTCTAGCTCCAGCTAGTCACCCTTCCTCAGCTCCTGGACCTCCCATAACTCAAATACCATCCTTAACTGAGGTGTAGCTCAGTAACAGATACTCTCAGACACATACACAGTAAGAAGGAAGGACTTGGATGTAACTCAGTTGGTAGAGTACTCAGCTATCGATCACAAGGCCCTGGGTTTGAAACCCAACAGCCATAAAACTGTGATGAGGGCACACATTTGTACTCCCAGTAATAATGACATAGAGAAAGGGGGGTAAAGAAATTCAAAGTCATCCTTGGCTACATCTCAAGTTGGAGGCCAACCTGGGCTATGTGAGAGCCTATCTTTAACAACAACAACAACAACAACAACAACAACAACAACAACAAAAAGACAGCTAATGCCATTCTAACGTCAAAAGGACATAGGTGGCAGGTGGCTTGCTTGGTTTCCGGCCATGAACACTAGTGTCCTGCTGGCTCAAATCTTGTCTCTCTAAACTGAGAGCTCTTTACAGTTATCTCTGGAAGATACTAATAGCTGGGATTTTTAAAAAGATTCTTACCTATCTTGAAAGACTTATTTTTTTATTTTATTTTATGTGGATAAGTGGTTTGCCTGCATGTATGTATGTATGTGCCTGGTGCTCACAGAGGCCAGAAGAGAGTGTTGAATCCCTAGAACTGCAATTATAGACAGTTGTAAACCGCTGGGCTGGGCTGGGAACTGAGCTCAGGTCCTGGGGAAGAGCAGCCGTCTCTCCAGCCCCTTCTATTAGCTCTATCTTTTTTCCTTCTCTCACTGAGCTTCCTACTTGCATGGAGCTTTCACATAGAGATTCATCTGGTGCTGATAAACCCAGCCCACCAGAGGTGAGCAGGGCACAAACACTGTCAACATCAGAAGGAGAAAGGACAGGTAACAAGGCAGGACAAGGACCGAGGACCCGACTCCCGCTCTAACGTGCCTTCCAGGCCACTCAAGTGCCACTTTAGAGGGATTTTACATGACCATAGACTCCCTATTCCCACTAATGGGTACACTACCTGTCCAGTCTCTCTACCTCCCATATCCTCAAGGCACTGATGATAGTCCCAGGACAGAGGGGTTCATTTATTCCCAAGGATGTTTGAACCGGGGCTATCATCTTGATTCCAAAGTGGGCATCTAAAGAGTTGCCAATGAACTGGGTGTGGCAGTGCCTTTAGTCCCAGCATGTGGGAGACAGAGGCAGATGGACCTCTTTGAATTGAAAGCCAGCCAGGGCTACATAGTGACCCTGTCTCAAAGATAAATAAATAAAAATAGAACCGAGCTGCCAATGCTTAAAGGAAGGCAAAGGCTACTGAGCTGAGGCCATAAGGAACTTGCCAAAGTGAGAACAGGAGGAAGGGAGAGAGTGAGGGAGGAGAGGTGGGAGAGAGGAGCAGGGAGGGAGAGAGGGAGGGGCCCTTTGCCATCCTGCCTCTGCCAGCCTTTAAGATCCCTTGCCCACCATGTTCCACGATATTCCTGCAATTCTAACCACAGCAAACCACCTACACCTTGGAATGGAGCAGAGCAGTACGAAGGCCTGCATGGTGATTGGTTGGAGGTTGCACTGGACACACCCCTACACGTGCACACATTTATGTAGACGCCCACCATTCACACGCATGGGGTCTCCTATTAAACCACTCAACACACTGCTCTTTCAGACCACAGAGACCAAAAAGTCTGCTTCTCAGACCCCTGGAGAGGCTGAGTATGGTCATACCGCTGTCCTCAAACCACTGAGGGCAACAAGGAAAGCAAAGGCACATCCCCCAACTCTGCCTGCACCTTGGGCTGGCCCCCATGGTATCTGAGCCCCTAAGGGCAGCAGAGAATGTATGTAAGGGGCCCAAAGCAGGTTCTCATCCTTGGTCTGTGACTGACTCGCTCTACAGTCCCTGAGCAGCCATCTTTCTAATTCTCCAGCCATAAGATAAAAGGGTTTAGATTAGCTGACCCCAAAAGGCTCCCCAGACCCACAGCTCATGCCAAGTACAGAGAATGAGGAGGCTTTAATGTGAAAGAGGGCTGGGCACCCTTGTGGCAAAATCCTCAAGCCATGGGAAGTACCAGCACATGAAGACGAAGTAAGAGTTTGGGCAGCAAAAACCTGAGTCAGGAGAAATGACAGGAAGAGCCAAAGGAGGGCAGTGTCTTTAATAACCCATAATTAGTAAGGCACATGTGCATTTAGCCATTCATTATTTTATTTCTCAGTGCTGGGAACTAAACCCAGGGCTTCATACATGCTAGAATAGTTAAGTATTGACTACATTCCCAACCTGTTGTTGTTGTTATTGTTGTTGTTGTTGTTGTTGTTGTTGTTGAGGCAGGGTTTCTCTATGTGTAGCACAGGATGTCCTGGAACTCACTCTGTAGACCAGGTTGGCCTCGAACTCTCAGAGATCCGCTTGCTTCTGCCTCCTGAGTGCTGAGATTAAAGGTGTGCGCCACCACTGCCTGCCCTTTTTAAAGCTCTTTGAAATGGGATCTCTCCTAATTGCCTAGGCTGACTTTGAATTTACTCTGTAGCTCAGGCTAGCCATGAACTCTCAGTCCTCCAGCCTCTCACGTACCTAGGATTATAGGTCAGTGTACCAGGCCTGGCTACATAATTGACATTGATGGAGAAAAAAACAGTCCTGCCAGGCAGTTGGTGCATGCCTTTAATCCCAGCACTTGGGAAGCAGAGGCAGGCAGATTTCTGAGTTCGAGGCCAGCCTGGTCTACAGAGTGAGTTCCAGGACAGCCAGGGCTACACAGAGAAACCCTGTCTTGAAAAACCAAAAAAACAAAACAAACAAAAAAACAGTCCTATTGAGCTCTGTGAGGAATTTGCATACTTTTATCAACTAGACTGACCAATATATAAGTGACCAAATACAGTAGGTTAAGCCCACAAACTGTTTGCTCTAATGGGGCCCAATTCAGACCCTGCTCCCCAGGACCAAGGCAGACAAGGGGAGCCTCCAGCAAGACTCTACCTATATGCAAAGCCCTCAGCAGGCAATGGTGGCAGCAGTCCCCACAAGCAGCCCTACCCTGAGAAGCACCTGTGGGTATGCTATGGACGCATTCTGACACCAGTGTCTAGTGCTCACATGTCCACCACACAGAGACACCGAGGGTGTGGCTGGAAAGGTCTTCTCTCAAAGCTCTTGCCTGCAACTCAATGTCCAATGGGAATACATTCCCAGGGTCAAGGACACAGGGGCAGAGCAACTCCTGGAGGACACCAGAACACCAGTGTAAAGACAAAATCCCCAGAGTCTCTGATCCTCTATACAAGAACAGAAGGAAAGAAAATGGTACAAACCACTCCATTTCCCTAAACATATCTGGTCTTCAGAGCTAACTTACCTTGCTTACCTCCTTCTTAGTCTGAGGAACACACAGGAGCCAGGTCTGCAAGCCATGGCCCAACTACTAGCTAGACTGTCCAGAGCCCAGTGGAGAAGGGAGGCCCTTCCCAGGACACATCAGCTCTGACCTAGAGCTCCTCGCACCCT
This sequence comes from Uromys caudimaculatus, assembly GCA_028551405.1. Taxonomy (NCBI): domain Eukaryota; kingdom Metazoa; phylum Chordata; class Mammalia; order Rodentia; family Muridae; genus Uromys; species Uromys caudimaculatus. Next base: position 16,303,484 of record CM052706.1, on the reverse strand, counting down.
CACGATGGAAGAAGGGCCCCCAGGGGCCACCCCAGGCCTCACTGTTCTCTATGGCTTTTTATTCCTATGTGATTCTATTGCTCGCTCATATAGGGATTGGAGCCGTGGCGCACGGTGAGGATAGCCAACAGAGGGCTCTGATGTGGAACAAGAGGGCTCAAGGCTAACCAGGCCAGTGACTGCAGGCCAAGCCAAGTGACTCACCTCTGCCAGCTATGATAGGAAGGGGTGAGGGACTGCTGAACTCCTTCACTGCTCTGACCTACCATTCTAGTGCTTGAGACACACACTGAAATGCTGGCCTAGGGTCCTAACTGGGTACCCAGAGAAGCAGCAATGGAACACGGTATGTTTAGCCTGGGAAAAGGGGACACAGGAGAACAAGTTCAATGCCCTGTGGCCTGAAGAAAACCCTTGATAACCAGAGGGTAAGGGGGAAAGCTAAGAGTGGCCCAAATACAGAAGGAAGATCCTTGGTGGCAAGTAGATAATTTCCACCCAGTCAGGCTACAGCAGGAGAGGAAAAACCACGACTAGTAGGCCACTATATAGGCCTGTCCTGCTCACGCACACTGAGGCTACTAGGAGCCAGGTTCAATAGTCACAGATTCCCATTAACAGACCCCGAGTGTGCACCCAGCCAAGAAAGGCGTGAGAAACTCTGCAAGGTACTGGCACCATTGCTGGGACCACCCCACATGCACCTGCCCAGCAGCCCCCTGGAGATTTGTGCTACAGAAAGAGGCACTGAGGGAAGATGAGCTGAGACCTCCACAACATGCTCTTTATTTTCAGCCTCCCTCCCTTCACTCCATGGAAGAAACAGGCTGAGGACCTGTGCAGAAGGGCCTTCAGAGAGAAAATAAGAGCTGTGAACTGGCCAAGAAGCTTCTTCTGGGCCTCAGGGCTACCTGCTGACATGACAGAAACTAGGGGAGGAAAGGAGTCCCCATCTTCTAATCTAGTTGGGGGAACAAACATGGAGTAGGTCTGTGGGAGGCGGGTGGAGCAACAGAGGAGGGAGTCCTAAAGCACAGTGGGGCTGGCAATTAGTCCTTGATCTTCCTAAGAGACCCTGCTCTTGAAGGCCTCTTATATACTCACAAAGTGTGAGGTATGCTATCACTGAGGATGAAAAATCAGGAGGTGGACATCCATAACATTGGTCCCTGTCAACCCTGTATGCAACAAATGTGTTCCACCCTGGAAGTGGCAAAGGAAAGTGTACGAGTCATTGTTGGCGAGGAAGGTGGCTATGTCCAGGCTTTCAGCAGAAGCCTGGCTGACAAGATCAGATGTGACCCAGGCCCCGGCCACCTTTGTAGGCCCATCCTGCCCATCAGTGCCTCCACTCAGAAATAGCACATCAATAGGCCCCAGTGGCTGCCTTCCCAACTCCACTCCCACACGCAGGGCCAGTTCTTGGTTCCGACCGCCCTTGCCAGACCCCTGCAGCTGCACTGTGGGCTCACCACCAGCCAGGAGGCACACTGGACCTTTAGCCTTTGTCACAGCTTCCAGAGCCTCCTCCAGCTGCAGGTCCGGGAGCTGGAGCTCAGCTGCCAGCTGATGGAGTTTTGCCTTCTCCTCCTCCAAAGGACACTCAGCCAAGGATGAAGTGAGGTGGGCTGCAGTCACCCGGGCTAGCAGCCCATAGAACTGAGCCACACTTTTTACATCACCCTGCATGGCTGCGCTCAACACCATGGCATGGTAGCCCAATACCTCAGCTTGCCTCTGAGCCTCAGCCAGTGCCAGAGAATTAGAGCCGATGATCACGTTGAGGACATGACCACAGGTATGTGGTCCATGGGGGTCAGAGTCAGCTCGAGAGAGCACAGTCTTCACAGAGCGTGGCAGAGCAGCACGAAGACCATAGTGATTAAGAATATGCAGGCAATCTTGCACACTGTGGGAACTAGCCACAGTAGGGCCACTGGCAATCACCTCCAAAGGGTCCCCAATCACATCTGACAAGATGAGGCTTACCACCTAGACAAAGGCCACAAAGTAAGGTTCAATCTTTCCTCCTCCGTGCTCCAGGGCCCTTCAGGACAAACTGGGCCTGAGTGTACAGCACCTGGTATGCTTCACTGCCCACATCTACCCACTTCTTGCCACCTTCAGGTGGGCTGGCAGAACACCTAGCCAGGAAGCCTCCCTCTTTCCCTCTTTGGGCTTCCTCCCAGGACTTTCCAGACGAGGCCCCTGCCAATTCCTATGTTCTAAGCTAAGCTCTCATCTCCCTGTCACATGTTGGGAACCCAGAGCTGACTATAGAAGTGATTAGCGCACCTGAGCAGGATAGGCGGCCTGAGCCAACCCTCCACCCTTCAGCTGGGACAGGGCCTTGCGGATGGTGTTCAGCTCCTGGATTGTGGCTCCTCGGGCTGCCAGCAGCTTGGTGAGCATCTGTTTCTCCTCCAGTGTGACAGGTGGGATAGGAGCAGGCAGCAGGGCTGAGCCCCCACCTGCAGAGTCAGTGTCAGGGAGAGGAGACTGCCTGACCCAGAGAACAAGGCAGGCCACAAGGGAAGTGGTCTAAGAAGGTGGGGTTACAGTGCCCCCTTGTGGACACAGAGTGAAGTTGTCCCCCTACTAGGGGTATGCCAGATCCCAGAAGGGCTGGGGATATGTAGCAAAGTATTTGCCTAGCCAGTGTGAAGCCCTGAACATGATCTCTGATACCACAAAAATATTTTTAAAAAATTAAAGCTAATGAAGAGCAAGAAAAAGCAGCAGATAAGCAAGGAGAGAGTTCCATGGGGACCGGAAAGCCAGCTTCGGAAGCCCGAGTGACACTGTTGCAGACAGCAATGTTTTCCAAAGATTCTGATGTATGTCAGAACCTGGCTATGCCTTCACCATTACAGAGTGTTCAGGAGGGTGAACTTACAGCTGAGGATGACTGACCTGACACCACCCGCAAGGTACCTTCCAGGTTCCCCACTGTCTCCCTTGGTCCCGACTTCACCCCATGACCATCGTTATTTGGGGCATCCCTGTCAGCTGTTCCCAGCTGATCTGGAACCCATACCTGAGATGAGCACAAGCAGCAGGTCCTCAGCAGTGAGCCCCTCTGCCAGCTGCTGGATGGCCAGTGCAGCCCGTAGGGCGTCCTGATCCGGTAAGTTGTCCTCGGCACCCTCAAACACCTGGATGTGGCTATGTGGCTTCAGCAGCATCTCTCTGAGGAGGGAGCAAGCAAGGGAGAAGAGATGGGGTGGACTCCTCTCCTCCCACCCGACTTCTCAGCTGTACAGGTCAAAGTGGCCCTCTGATACCTATTTCGAAACCAGACCAGACCCAGAAGATAGGAAGGTCATAGAGGAAGGGAGGTTTTCTTCCAAAGGACAGTAGAGGGCATCCCCTGCACCCATAGATGCTTACTGCTTTCCAGCATGCTCCATAGCAGCTCGGATCCCCTTGGGTATGCTGATAACACCCTGCACAAGATGCTGGCCCAGTTGCTCCTCAGCTGCAGCTGCCATGCCCAGTACAGCCTTGCCGAAGCCCACTAAGTAGAGGTTTTCCCGTAGCTGAAAGGTCCGGTCCCGCACCTTCAGCTGTCTGCCACTGGGATCCAAGGACAGTGTCCTTTGCAGCATGGGGCCTGGCTGCACAGCACCCACCGCACTATCAAACAGCTGCCGTGCCTGTTCTGCCAAGGCCATACCACTGGTCATCCGGGCCACTGGGGGCCCCCAGAGGAATGGACGTGACGGGGCTCGGAGGAGAGAGGGCAGGACCTGCAGGGCCGCAGCCATGCCCCGCGTGTCTCAGTACAGCCTTGTATCCATAGCTGCCTAGAGAGGGAGGAGAAGGAGTGAGGCCACCGACAGAACCCACCATCATGGCCACCCCTTGAGGGCTCAGGACTGGCGGGCTCCATAACCTGAAATGAAAACTGAAGAAATCATGAAGTCTGCAGCAAACCTGATCTTACACCAGTCCTGAAAGCTCAGCCCTGATGCCCAGCCACGTCCTCTTCTTCTGTAGGCCACACACCAGTCTTCTGGACACCCTGCCCCAAGTCCAAAGTTCCTATTAAATGGACCTTCCTCCTAGGTCACCTCTTTTGCCTGGGAGTTAATAATTCACAAAGGAAGCCATTCCTACCAGCAGGCTCCTGTACCATTCTTTTTCCACATCCTGTATTTCCAAAGCCCTCACACCAAGGCAGTGCCCCTTTCTGGCATTTATGCCTTACTACTTTGCCACTTCTACTGCCAAAAAAAAGGCTATTGGTTGTCTAGCCAACTGACCCCAAGTCCATTGACCTCTAGCCTGCTCTATTTTGTTAACTCGTAAAACTAGTCTGGCAATGCTGGGTCCACGTGGAAAAGCTGCAAATTTATGAGTGCACACAACCTAAGGAAGCTCAGTACTCAGGCTAGTTCAGCAAGTGGTCCAGGCACAAATCAAGAGTAACTACAAAATCTGACTCAAGGTGAGACCTTTGGCAAGTCCCCAGGTTATATGCAAAAGGACATGTGCTATGGGGCTCAGTCTACAGGACGAGAAAAGACACCCTAGTACCCACACAGCTGGTCGTGATCAGCCTTGTCAGGAACACCCCTTTCTGGCTCCATGATAGCAAAACAAGTCCTGAGTTACACCACTCACAGCAAAAACATCCCAGTGCTGGAGCAGGCAAAAGCCAGGTTCCAGTAACGATGCCCAAACAATCGTTTTCCCCACTGGGCAGAGTGAAAAATAGAAAAGTCTTGGGGTAAAGGTCAGGAAGCTACAGGGTAAATATAAGAACAATAAAAGACTCATCTGTAAAAAGGTATCTAAATTTGGGGACAGGAGGGTACTGAAGAGTGAACCTGGGGTTGCCCATGTAACAAGAATGCACTCTATCCCTGAGCTACATTCAAGCCCCTAAAAAAATCGAAAGACAACTGTATCCGTAAGCAAGAATGGAAGAGGGCGGAGTCTAGGGATTGGGGTTCTAGGCTTTTTAAAAGTGTGTAGTATATCTTTTCTCAAACTGAGCTCATTTGCAAGATGAGAGGTAGGATGCAATGAAGCCTAACTCTCAGGGAATTTGAAAGTGTAGTTCTGTGGGAGAGACCGTCCCGAGCAAGTATAGAGACCGTCCCGAGCAAGTATAAAGTCATCCAATTCTCCATAGTGCTGGAAGACTGCTGCTCTTATTTTCCTGACACCTCAGGCTTTCTGATTCTCTATACAATTTAACAGAGAAAACTCCAGGTAACAGTTTATCCCGCTCCTAAATAACGTAGCACCTTCCAGACCTGCGCCATTTAGCCTTGTAGTTCCCAGCTAGCTTTCCCAAAAAATACTGTTTGTGAAAAGGAATACACAGAGCACTGCTGTGGGACCCCTGCAAACATGTTCAGTTTTCATGTATGGGATTCCTCTGGGCTGGGTACTAAACACATCTTAGCACCTAAAACATAATGCTCAGCTCTAGGTGAACTTTGTATGTATTTCAGAGGGGCAAAAGCCTAGAAGGTCCCTATTAGAATCCAGTGGAAAAAAAAAAAAAAAAAAGGTTCAAGGCCAAAATTGCCAGATAAAGTACAGGGCATTTGGTGAAATTTGAATTTCGGATAAGTAATGTTTTATTATAACTGTGACCAGTATATTTTGGATTATTTATAACTAAAAATTACATTGTGGTAAGTCTAAATTTAACTGGATGACTTGCATTTTCAGTTGCCAAATTCCCAACTCTATTTAAGACACTACACCTTCCCAGCTCCAGTGCACCGGGGTTGTTAAGTGAGGATATGCGAAGACCAGCCTCGACTCCTCCCGGAACCAAGTGGAACTGACATCATGTCCGGAATTGGCCAACTGCCAGGTGACCGGAAGTGATGTCACCCGAGGCTGGGCCTGTAATCTTCGCGAGGGAAATGTTGCCGCTCAGTGCAAGATGTCGCAAAAATAAGAAGCTGCTGTCGCCTGGATCTGTCACTGTCCGGGCCATGAACGACTTTCAAGGACCATTTATGTGCTTGAGACGCAAACTTACCTTTCCGCAGCTTCTAGCGCTGGAGACCGGAAGTATTCTCTGTGGGTGGGGATTAATCCGGAAGTGGCTGGTCTGAGGTCTCCCTAGAGACCGAGAGCACTGTTTGGAACCTTCATGCTTCACGGACCGCAAGAAAACCTGAAAAGAGGCGAATGGAGGCCTCTGGTTTCTGTATTCCTGCAGTGGGTTCTCAGTGATTGGTAATGAGCCTTCCCTCTTCATCCTGTTAGATGCAGTCAATCGTTAAATATACCCTGAATTCCTGTTAGGTGCCGAACACATCAGCGAGAGCTACAACACACCCCTCCAGAGAGAGTTTTAAAGTCATCCATGACAATTCATCGATGTTTACTACTTTTCTCCATAAGCCACCACATACAGCTAACTCAGCAAAAGATTTCTGTTTGGTGATCTTTTTTTTGTTGTTGGGTTTTTTGTTTTTTTTTGTTTTGTTTTTTTGGTTTTTCGAGACAGGGTTTCTCTGTGTAGCCCTGGCTGTCCTGGAACTCACTCTGTAGACCAGGCTGGCCACGAACTCAGAAATCTACCTGCCTCTGCCTCCCAAGTGCTGGGATGAAAGGCGTGTGCCACCGCTACCCGGCCTGTTTGGTGATCTTTAAACACATAAGAGCAAACTGCCTGTAAACAAAATGACCCTAAGCCGCCCGCCTTCCTACCCTTGCTCTCACCTTGTGTCCACTATGACCCAGTCATGCCTTCCCACATTCAAAAATCAACTATTGACTGGACTCCAAAAACACAGAGTACACGGTTTTTTACTAATGGAAAAGATTCTTTCAAACATGTTTCCTTTAAAAGTTTTGTTTTTTTACATGGACTCCCACCACACAGAGAGACATACTTTGTAGCCTAGGCAAGTTTATGATCCTATTGCCTCAGTTTCTAGAGTACTAAAATTGCAGATGTGTACTACTGTGTAATTAAGCTTAACCAGGACCCTCCTGCACCCACCTCACCCTACACCCTGTCTAAATGTCCTTACTATGTGCTGCTTCATCCACTCAGCATTCTCTTTTCCTTTCATGAAATACCTTCCATTTTGCAACTGAAGACATTGTTGTTCCCTGTCAGTCTTAGCAGCTCAGTGGGATCCTGTTTCAAATTTCTTTTTAAAAAAAGTAAGGAAAAAGGTAATTCCTATTTCTGTTTGTATGGAGGGCAATAGAAGTACAAATAATAATTAGATCAACTCAATACCATGCAGTAGGTTTAATTGTCTTGCTGTTAAACGCATCTTGTGACTAGTTTAGGAATGGCAGTGGAGTGGTTTTTTTTTGTTTGTTTGTTTGTTTGTTTGTTTTTTAATGGATACAGGGAGCTGGAGAGATGTTTCAGTGGTTAAGAGCATTTGTTGCTCTGTTCCTAGCACCCACGGGGTTTACAGCTATCCAGAACTCCAGTTCCAGGGAAGCTGATGCTCTCTTCTGACCTCCTCAGGTTCCAGGCATTCATGTGGTACACATACATTCGTGAGGCAAAACATTTATACACCTAAGGAAATCTTTTTTTTTTTTTTCCTTAATGGAGGCAGGGCGGGGAATGTAGCTTAGCTGATGGAGTCGTTGCTTAGGATGCACAAGGCTCTGGCCTGATCCCCAACAACACACAAACCGGGCTTCATGTACATGCCTATCATCTCAATACTTAGAAGTATCAGGATCCCAAAGTCGTCTTTGCCTATGTAGTTTAAGTTTACTCTGGGATACATAAGTCCTTATCTCAAAAGAAATAGGGGGACTGAAGAGATAGCTCAGCAGTTTAGAGCATTTACTACTCTTCCACAGGATGGGGGTTCTATTCCCAGCACCTACATGACAGTTTGCAACCATCTCTAACTCCAAATTCTAAGGGAGCCAGTGCCCTCTTCCCACCTCTTGGGGCACCAAGTACTGTACACTTACACACATGCAGGCAAAACACTCATACACACATACAATTTAAAAATAAATAAATTAATTAAAACAATAAATGACTGACTGCTCTTCCAGAAATCCTTAGTTCAATTCCCAGCAACCACATGGTTACTCACAACCAATGGGATCTGATACCCTCTTCTAATGTGTCTGAAGACAGCTACTGTGTACTCATATACATAAAACAAGTACATGAATCTAAAAATAATAATAAGTTATCTGTGTAGGTCTGGTGTCTAGCCATGGCCTTGTTTTTGGTTTTTTTTTTTTTTTAAAGATTTACTTATTTTTATTTATATGAGTACACGGTAGCTGTCTTCAGACACACACCAGAAGAAGGCATCAGATCCCATTACAGATGGTTGTGAGCCACCATGTGGTTGCTGGGAATTGAACTCAAGGACCTCTGGAAGAGCAGTCAGTGCTCTAAACCACTGAGCCATCTCTCTAGCCCCTCAGTTCTGTTTTTAAAATGGCATCACTGTATCCTCCAGAGGAGATAAACAACAACTTCACACAGTGGAGAGTAGATGAGTCTCTTAGAAGAGGCCTTAATCTCATTTACAATGGACATACCCTCAGGACCTAGCCAGAGTCCCCACTTTTTTGTTGGTTTGTTTTGTTTTGTTTTGAGACAGGGTCTCACTGTGTAGTCCTGATTATCATTGAACTTACTGTGTAGAACAAACTCACAGAGATCTGCCTGCCTGTCTCTGGAGTGCTGGGATTAAAGGTTTGTATCTCCACACCTGATTAAGACCCTACTTCTTAACATTATTTCTTTCAAGATTGGGTTTCAACAGGAATTTTAGAGATATACAAATTTTCCAACAATAGCAGCTGTCAGTGGATTGAAGCCATACCTAAATGAAAGATTCTGGAGACTAATTACTGAGTAGAATTCTAAGATTCTGGAGAATTAGCCGGGCAGTGGTGGCGCACGCCTTTCATCCCAGCACTTGGGAGGCAGAGGCAGGCGGATTTCTGAGTTCGAGGCCAGCCTGGTCTACAGAGTGAGTTCCAGGACAGCCAGAGCTACACAGAGAAACCCTGTCTCGAAAAAAAAAAAAAAAAAAAAAAAAAAAAAGATTCTGGAGAATTAGAATGTTACACATTGAGAACTGATATCTTGGGCAAATTTTAGTTCCCTTGAGTTTTTGTTGTTGCTTGGCTCTAGTGTTTCTTAATATTTATTTTTAGCTATTTGTATGTGTACGCCTCTGAGGGTACATACATATGAGTGTAGGGGTCAAAGGAGGCCAGAGCTGTCAGAGCCCTGAAAGTGAAGTTGCAGTCTGTTGTGGGATGCCTCACGTGGGAGATTGGAGCTGAACAAGAATCCCCTGGAAGAGCAGCACGTGCCCTTAACTGCTGAGCCTTCTCTCGAGTCCGTAGTTTAGTGAGTGTTTTGTTTTGTTTTGTATTGAGATGGGATTTCACACTATACCACAGGTCTGGAACTCTGTGTAGCCCAGGTTGACCTGGAACTCTCAGCAATCCTTCTGCCTCAGCCTCTTTTGTGAGTTACCATGCCAAACTGTTTAGTTCCCTTACTAGACATTTATCACCCACCTCTCTATGGGCCCTACCATCACCTTGACTATGAAGTAAAACCCCTGGAGTACAGTAACTTATAATAGCCCATTAGCGTCTACCAATCAAAAAGTGAAGAATGCCATCAGACAGCATCTGAGTCCTATGGCAGAGGCTTTCCTGCTTTGGTAAGGATCAGACCTGTTTTGTACGATCATAAACTTGATTTATACTTTCTTCTGTGACTATAGAATTATCCTACAACTGCCTCCATGGTGGAAAGTGCCTGAGGAACAACTTGAATCCATATCCCCTGGTCACAGTCATAAGTAACTCAGAACAAACTTTGTCCCTTTGAAGCAAGCACTGCATTTTGCAGTGATGACTCCTAAGAAAACCTTTGCAAAAGATCTAGCTTTAAATTCACAATGAAAATACAACTGATTTTTAAAGTTTTATTTATTATTGTGTGTTTGTGATGTATATGTACAGACATAAGTACGTATGTGGAGGCCAGAGGACAACTGTGTGGAGTCACCTCCTCTCTCTACCGACATTCGCATGATCTCCAGGGATCAAACTCAGGCTACCAGGGCTGTGCGGCAAGCGACCTTACCAACAGAGCCAACTCACCAGCCCAAAGCTGATTTAAGAAATACTTGAGAGAACTCAGACTGTCATCCACTCCATAAGCTGTCCCTCCTAAAGCTGCTTCAAACGTCTACTTTGTCCTATGTTTATCTTTGATATCCTGGACCTTGGGTCCCATATAGCTAAGCCTGGATGTGCATACCTGTAAGCCTAGGAGACAGACACAGGGTCATACTAAGTTTGAGGCTAGCTTTTCTTTTCTTTTTCTTTTTTTTTTTTTTTTTTTATTTATTATATGTAAGTACACTGTAGCTGTCTTCAGACACCCCAGCAGAGGGCATCAGTTCTCATTATGGATGGTTGTGAGCCACCATGTGGTTGCTGGGATTTGAACTCAGGACCTTCAGAAGAGCAGTCAGTGCTCTTACCCGCTGAGCCATCTCTCCAGCCCCTGAGGCTAGCTTTTCAACATAGTGAGGCCCAGGCCAGTCAGGGCTAATGCTTAGTGAAGTTTTATCTGAAAACAAATAAAATAATAAATGCATGTTTTAATTTTAAAGGAAGGAAGGAAGGAAGGAAAGAAAGAGAAAGGGGGGGAGGAAGGGAGGGAGGGAGGGAGGGAGGGAGGGAGGGAGGGATGGAGGGAGGGAGGAAAGATCTAAACCTCTTGGTCACAGCACAGCCTCCTATTTTCCAACATGTCAAGTTGTTCCAAATAAAACCTTTCTCGGGCTGGGCACACTGTAGAAGAGCACTTCTTAGCACATGGATGCCTAGGCTCTGTCCCCACACCACACAGAGCTGGGCATGGTGGCGCATGTCTGTCATCCTAGCTCTCAGGAGGCGAGGCAGGATCACAAGCTCATGGTCATCCTCACTACACAGCAAATTTGAAGTCAGAAAGTTTTTTTCTTTTTTAAGACTTTGGACACCATTTTGTGGGAGTCAAGATAAGAGCTTCAGGGACTAGGCAGTTTCTCCTACCCCAGGTCAGTCCATATCTTTGCCCTAGAACAAGACAGCATTGTTTGCCAACAATGGACTTTGTTAAATATGAATGGTTATTTGCCCTTTGCCTTGGGAACAAGGCCAAAGTTGGAGTTGCAGAGCACTGAGTGAATCCAGTCTTGGGTGTCTGCTGTCTTCAAGACCTTGAGAAGTTACTTAACCACTCAGAAACCCAGGCTTCCTCTTTATAAAAATAAGCCTAAAAGAAATTGGGGAAGCTTGCTTAGCATTCATCAGATCCTGGGTCAATCCACAAGAAAGGAAGGAAGGAAGACAGAAAGAAGGAAAGAAAGAGCTTTTGTTTTATATTTATTCACTTGTGTGTACATGCCACAATTCAAGCATAGAGGGCAAGGGGCAGTTTGTGGAAGTCTGCTCACTCCCACCACCGATGGGCTCCAGACGACCCCGTGTCCAGTCCATCTTGGTAGCAAGCACTTTCACCCCTATTCCATTTCCTTGGTCTTAGATAGATAAATCCATAGGTAGGTAGATAGATAGATAGATAGATAGATAGATAGATAGATAGATAGATAGATAAAACTAACAGGTCTTCTCTGCCAATGAAGGGAAGCCCAGCCCCTGGGCTAGAAAACTCAAGGCAGAGCTCAGGATGTGCAAGCCACACCTTGCAACAGACGGGAACTGAGGGAGGCCAGGCCCACTTTGATATGTTAAATAGGCACCTCAGCCACTAGTCCTGGGTCCAAAACCCAATAAAAACCACCAGTGAGGTTGCCACAGAAGAGATTTTGATTTTATAATCTCAGATTGATATAAAATGTTATCTATTATATGTCTCCCATAGAACATTTATTTCCTCGGGGGCTCCCCTTGAGGGAATGAAATGAAGCATTTACTTAGCAAATCAATAAACTCATGAGGTATGCAGCAGCTCTATGTGAACGATATCTGAAACAGTGTATACAAAATCACCTCTGGATTCAGTTGTGCTCTAAATCCCACCTTTCTTCTGGACTACTTATTCTTTCTCACACATGCCCTCTTTTCAATGGCCCAAAGAAGCCACCAGACTCTAATTATTCCAAAGCTCTAAGGAAGCCCTGCTGGGCACTTTAGCTCAGAGGGTACCTCAATTAGAATCTGTAAGGAAAAACCTGGAGAGGTGGTATGTGACTCTGGAGGCTGAGCTGGTCAACTGCCACGTGCCTAGCCCCTTTTCTGTTTTGTTTGCTTTTTAGATTTCTATTTTTCTTAAGCAGTCTTGTTATGGATCATAGATTGTCTTCGAGATAATCCTGTCTAGTTCCAGAGAGCTAGGTAGTGTATACTACCACACCCAGTGCTGATTTTTGTTTGTTTCTTTTTTTTTTTTTTTTTTTTGGTTTTTCGAGACAGGGTTTCTCTGCATAGCCCTGGCTGTTCTGGAACTCACTCTGTAGACTCAGAAATCCACCTGCCTCTGCCTCCCGAGGTCTGGGATTAAAGGCGTGAGCCATCACTGCCTGGCTTTTTTTTTTTAAGATTTTTATTTTTTATTTATGAGTACACTGTAGCTGTTTTCAGACACACCAGAAGAGGGCATCAGATCTCATTACAGATGGTTGTGAGCCACCATGTGGTTGCTGGGAATTGAACTCAGGACCTCTGGAAGAGCAGTCAGTGCTCTTAACCACTGAGCCATCTCTCTAGCCCTTAACATTTATTCTTGTATCATTTGTGTCATGTGTCAAGGAGGCCTAAAATAATTCAGGATCATTTGGCTCTTGGCTACATTTGATCTCCCCACAATTGCAATGTTCTAGTCAGCCAGTCTGCAAGATTTTTATTACAGATGCTCTTCAGAAAACTTCAGTTCACTCAGCAAGTCCAGCCCATGGCACCGGATCTGTCTTTGCTATCTCAAGCTTCATGGCAGTCTTTTTAAGCTCAAAAGCAATCATTGGCGATTGAGTGCAACCGCCCGTGGAAGATTTTTCTAGAACAGATTTGTAATTTGGAAAGTTGCCGTCCATTCAGTTTTCACTCAAACCGGTTCTTTCCCTTCCTCAAACCCCAGAAACAAATTGTAGCCAGGAACTCTGCCCTTTGTCAGGAGGCAACTGCTGTACAAACTTACAATCTTGTCATTTGTCCCTCAAGCAACAATTTCTCTTTCTGTGTAGTTAACCCTGTTTCTTTATGGAACGACCTGAGATACAACCCGCACATTTTTCAACAAGACTT